>MU279368.1:600000-847294 GCA_022385695.1 Xylaria arbuscula | reverse complement strand
TGTGGCTTGTCTCCTGGTCCAGCCTAGTACCCCTCATTGGGTCCCTTGGTCACCTTGGTCTCCCAACAGGTCGTCCCGCTGTTGGTTCGTAACATACCGATACGCTAGAGTATACGGTGGAATATCTTGCTCATCGAGAGAAGGGCTCCACCATGACTTGTTTGGGTCGCTGCGAGGCACTGGTTCTTCCCCGTGGAGGTCGCCTAGTTGACCGACAATTTGTTGGTACTTTCGTGGAACACAACAAGCACAGAGGGCTGCCTTTTCTACAAGGACACCGACGTGCACATCGCAGCAAGTATGAAAGTGCTTATTAGATGCGCATCGAGAGACATCCATATACAGCTGGTCGGGACCGTAGAGTGCTTGAACCTGGACCAGAACGAGTGCGATGGCCAGTCCGTTGAACGGAACGAGAGGGATCGCCTCAAGAATTTTGCTCAGCGGGATCGGAGGCGACGGCTGTCGGAGAAACTTGTTGCATATTTCGTCCTTTCCAAAAATAGCGGACAAGCAAAAAAGCTTGACGTATATTTGAGGTGTAAGAACGTCAAACTTGACATCACTTGGTATGAGAAGGGGCCTACCATGACCCAGTCCCAATGAACTAGAACTATGGATATTTTTAATTACCTTAAGGTAGGTAATAATAGAAACTATATTTCGAATCGACTTTCGGATCATTAGGCAAAAAATGCCAAGATGTGAGTTCTCAATTGCCCAGATAAGAGGCTCGCTTATACGGCATGATCTCAAAATAAAGGTAGGATAGTCAGATGAAGAATGCAGGCGGGGGATTCTTGGGTAGGGTAACAGAGAGATCTCGTCGTAGACAATAGGGCGATCTCTCATCACATCTTCCACAAATTGGGTGAATTCGGATACTAGCGGTTCTTGTTGTCTTTTGAGTACTTTTCTTATCGTGATGAGTGACCGGGGGTCGTTTGATTCGATGGCCTTGGTATGTGTGAGCCAGTTCTCAGAGGCATATTGACGGAAGGGAAACGCTTCAGGTAATTTTGAATTCGTGGGTTTGAAGTTCGACAGTGCTTTCCCCATTTCAAAGTCGGTTTGTCGTCGCTTGCGTAAGAGACTCAACGCCATTGACCGCGTCAGTGATGAAGTCAATGCTGAAGTCACAATATTTTCGTATAATTTTCGGTCCGTAATATTTGGGGTTTGCGGTACCCTAGCTACCTGCTTATCAAAAACATTGTAGCTTAAATATGTGACAACAATCTATCCCCAGGAAATTTTAGTTGAAGCTCATAATGAGTTCGAAGCTGAATAATGGCTGAAGTATGTTCTTGTGATAGAGTACTTTAAACGACCCACACAAAAATAGTTATGGTCAGACTTACATGAGCTATCTCCATCTCAGCAAGAGAACGAGGAATATAAAAATCGTGATTAAGACCTAGGTCACCGAATAGAAACTGCTTCACGCTTGGATGGATGAAATGTACCGTGGATTGTTCTTCATCCACGAAAAGCAAGCTTCCGCCGCCAGAGAGTATGGCTTGAATCTCATTAATGCGATTTGAGGGATCCCATGTGAAGATGAAGGGAGTGACACTTAGCGCTTCTCTTAGCTCGTCTATGGTTAAAGGACGGACAGCAGCGAGAATAAGCTTGAAAAGCCGTGTCCGGTAGTCTGGTTCTAACGTATTCTCAGTTGCAGTAAGATTCGTTGCAAATGTCTCTGGGAGATCTTTTGGCAAGCAACGAAGAGCTTCACGAATCTTGTTGTCCGTCTTCTGGGCACAAATGGTCTCAATTTGTAGAACCACCCAGAGAAACCTGTTGGAGTGATTAGTCACCTCGTAACTGAATGAAAATCAAATAAAGTCAACTCACATTCCTTGGGCGCCAGATTCAAGGGCTTGTGAGATTTCAAGGATGAGAGTAGGATCACCTAGGGCCAATTTGCCTGTCTCTATACAAAACTCTAACCTTGACTGGATGAATGAGGTGATATCAGGATTCTCTTCAGGCATTTGGATTGCGTCTCCAGGCCCCAGAGCTGTCAACTCCCTGCAAACTCGCGAATCTGCCGTCAAGCGATACGAGACACAAAATTTTGAATGGCTGGAATGCTGGAGTTGTTTCAGGAATTCGATGATGTGTGACCGGTCATCCGCGTCTACCTCATCGATCCCATCTAGGATGACGAATATATGCTTCGACCTTAAGACGTCAGAGGTGAAAATCTGCTCGATGCTTTCCAACGACAAGTTGGATCGCGGCTCCGATGAAAGTTCATCCATCTCCTTTGGCGGGAGAGCCTCTAGTATTTGCCGTGCCAAGCACCCTACAATGCTTCGACCTTTTCGAGAATCCACATTATCTGACTGACAGAAGAAATAAGTAACAGCATGACTCTTTGTGGTAAGCAGAACGTCGTCAACAATATTAGCTAAAACAACTGTTTTGCCTGCACCAAGCTTGCCAGAAACTGAAAGTGTCGATGGAGTCAGACTAGTCTTCCATTGGTTGTAATTCTCATCATGAAGAAAGAACGTAGCATCTCCACATTTTCGAGCTTGTTTCCAAGCCATCTGGTAGTCAAAGGTAGAACAAGCATCTAACAAACGCGCGCGGTCACTCAATTTTTGGCGGAGAGCTTCCTGAGAGGAAAACTTGTTAACGAGATCCCTGGCCAGAGAGTTTTCCTTGGCTTCTTCGAGGCTCAGTTGGTCACTGATGTCCTTTGCCCACCCGAGCAGTTTAGATTGGTGAGAGGACAGGTCAAAGTCTCTGAAGACTGACTTGAGCTGCCCGATTGCGGATTTATTACACATTTCCACAGCATGATGGCAGAGATCTACCACCGCAATTATGTATTCTATACCGAGGCGCTGAAGTGATTTGGACCGTGGGTGTAATGTGGTCATCTCCTGGTAGCGGGGGGCGGACCGACCCACGACCATCAGGAGCTCGGACAACTTTTCAAGTTACGTAGAAAAGCGAGCTGCTGTCTACAAAGGAATCAGCACGAATGAAGGGAAAGACAAGGCTGGAAAACCCACGAGCAGAGATAACCGGACTAATGACCATACACTAGACGCGATGAGATTCTGAGACCCCCCTATAACAATGTCGCCGACCGAGATGAATTCTTGCATCGACTGAAGGGCTCTGGTTATGCGAGGCCCAAAGCACCTCCGCCCGCCGCCACTCGATACGCGCGCTTGACGTTCGACTTCTGCTGTGACCTGCATGACATCGCGCATTTGGGGGCACGACTGAGCGGCGAGAGTTTTGCCGGCGTCAAAGGCAGCCCGCTGCTCAATCGATAGTGTCGACTGGAATCTTGTGATGCTCTGTTCCAAGCGCACTTCGGGCTTGAGCCGTCCTAGACTAGCAAGGACCAGCGACATGGCTCGCGGTGACGAAACACTCTTCTGACTATATATGTCATCGGTGATGCTAAGAGAAAGAAAACAATTCTGCCAATTTTCCGATGAGGGGTAAGCTGAATTAAGTACGCGAGGGGCGCTGCTACCTAGAGAGCCTTGCGAGAAGCCTTGCAATATACCTAATCTCGTATACTTCCGCCGTAAAAGGGCCCTGTAGTAATTTACATGTCAATGAATGAATTCCCCGCAGATACAGATGCATTGCCGGCTGGATTGTGCTTGACACTACATATAAGTAACAGGGGTAGAAGAACCGTCAATCGATTAAAGAGTTTTAAGTGCTTGTTTACATAAAAACCTCGGTCTTAACTAAACGGATTCTTCAAGTTCTCTGTCACTTCATCGTTCGAATCCTAACAAACCAACCTCGGGAACCGGTCAGAGAGCAGCGATAGGACCTCGCATTTGTTGAAGTAAGGGAGTTAGGTACACTCCACCTCAACAACTATATGTATCTCATCTCTCCCCCATAGTCTCTGACCTATTTCTTCCTTCTAATCATCCTGAATACAACTACTATTCTGCTACATATGTACGCGTCTCCACTCTCTTTGACAGCATTCGTCTTCTCCTGGCGCTGTGGAGTATTCACGTAAGCAATGCACGGCGGGTTTACACATTTATTGTCTTGTAAGCAAAAGGGGCAGAGAAAGTAAAATAGGAGAAAGCAAATAAAAGACCCAGTAGAAAAGTTATACAAGGTTGACTGCAAGTGCCGCTGTCTATGTAGCGGAGAGCGGTAATGAAATCGGACACCCCCATTTTCCCACCAAGACTCACTATGTTTCCAGCAAATAAAAGTACTAACAAAGGCTGAATAAAATTGAAAAAAGAAAGGAAATAAGTTTCAGGTTACTTAAATAATAAATTGTACCATTTAAAATTTAATCGTTTTTTTGGTGCAAAGTGTAGGCTTGTAAACCTGAGGCTGAGTTGAAAAATGTATACGCCCACTATAATTACCCGTAGGAGTACGCTGTTTGCAATAGGCTTTAGTTCACACATGTACCAAACTGTAAATATTACATTTAGAAATTTTAGAAAAATATATTTTGAGACCCTAATCGATTATCTACGTTTTTGTCCTTTTTGTAATTCAACAGAGTTTGGTTGTATTTGTATATGCTGTTAAAAGTAGTGAGTTCTAGCCGTCTTTGGTGGGAAATTAGGCAGCGTCTGATTTCATTTGGCAAGTGGGTGTAGATAACAGCCGGGAGAAAAAAGACCAACGCCAACTAAGTACTGTCTTCTTGGATTTTGATATCTATAACTCAGAGAGATAAATCGTGCCTAAAATAGTTCGTATGTGGACAATGTCCCTATCTATATTTGAAAAATATTCATGGCTCTGCGACCAAATTCGCCCATGACGGTCGCTACTAAAGTGAAAGGGCTGCACTACGCGACCCATGATCAGATTTGCATCTATTTTGATTGTCATCCACTACTATACGGCCGATACGCATGCGCAACTCGGTAAACTAAACGTATATACCTACAGTCGCTTGGTTCATCATATTGTAATGCATCCCCAATTGAAACACCTCAATCAGGTAGCTGCCACCGCTTCACCCCACAAGTTCGCATAATGATGTGAAAGTCATCGGCACATGCACAAGCTCGTCTCCTCTCAGTAAAGACCAGAATACGAATAAAATATACATGCTACACCACGTTCGCCACCAATGCGTCAACACCGCATTATGCATTCGAATCAGTTGTTGGAGAAAAAAAAGAAAACAAGGTAGAGTACTCCAATACCATGCCATGCCGCGCCAAAACCAGCAAGTTAGCTGTATTGCGAGGAGAATTAGAGATCGAGACAAGGGGATAGAAGTTGGTCATGTATTAAGTTGGGTATCGTCGCTCCGCGAATGCTTCGAGGGACAAGAGGAAATGGGACGTCAGTTGAGATTGGAGGAGGGAGGACTGGCAGCGAGCTTTTAAAGCGCTAGTTGAAAGGACTTGCGACAGGTGAGATCCATATCGCGCTAATATTAAAGTCGGAATATGTCATGCTCTGAACTGTGACTCCATGACGCTGCCGGTTTCCAGGTCTGGCGTTTGGGTATACGTTCGAGCTGTGCAAGCAGATCGTCAAGATCAGTCCAGTTGTCATCATTCTCGGCGAATTTACGATGCTTGGGTGATTCGATATGCTACAGCCAAGTTAGCAAGACAGTTAAGTGGATAGATTTTGTTTCTGCTTTTTTCCCATTCAGGCTTACCTCGTCAAAATCAGCGTACTTGTCGCCGCAATTCTCACAATACCCTGGTTTAAGATCCTGGTCGCGCGCTTTCTTTCGAAGGGCGGCTCGCCTGGCTGATCGGGAATCGTCTGTTTCCTCGTCCTCCTTAGCATTTTCATCGATGAGCTCTAACCGGCGGCTCGAGGTCTGACCCAGAGTTGGAGGGCGCTTGGTCAGGTTGTCCTCACGAAAGCTAGTCTCCGCTGTGTGCCGAGAACTGTGATCCTGCGAATTCCATTTGAGAACCTGGCGCTGGAGACCATGAACCTCCTTGCTCAGACCGGTGATAACACCAGGCGTGGTAGCAGTAGATGATATCATCTGTGACCTGATGGCCGACGTCACATTGGACGGCTGCACCCCAGACGCTACTGGCTCACCGCCGAGTAGACGTCCGGTAGCGCCGTAGCTAGTGAATGCCTTGCGGGAGAAGTCTATATTCTCTCCAAAGCTCCGCGAGAGATTTGGAAAATCAACTGAAGTTACGCTTGACTGGCGATTGTGACTCAACTCCATCTCACCCAGTGTCCGTTTCCCAGTGACTGGCCTGGGAGGGGCCATTCTCGGTGGCTGTAGTACAGGTTTCGTCTCAACCTTGGATTCTTGAATTTCAGCTCTGGCCCGTGCCTTTTGTTGCGCCTCTTTGGCTGCCTTTGCTTCTTTCGCTTCTCTGGCTTCTCTCACCTCTGAGTCCTCAATGAAAGGACAACGCCCAAGTGCAGCAGTCTGGAACTGCGGCCACTTGCCCTTCGTCCGATCAGACGCCTTGGGGTACTCCTTAACCATAATGGGCTTCTGTTTCTCCTCAATGTCATATACGTAGATATACGGGCCCTTCAGGGTCACAAGCTCACGAGCCAGAACAGTAGGGTCGCGATCAGAAGGACCATTCACACGCTCCTTTTCCAGTAAACGCAATAGAGTGTGATCCTGAACGGGTCGATGTTCATCTTGCACGGCTTGGTTGTTTTTTCGACGTCCATAGGTCATATCAACACTACGGTGGAGGTCCGTCTCGAGGAGCAAAGCCATCATCCTAAATAGTTTGTCCACAGTCCAGATTTTCTTCTTCATGTCCCTCGCCCGTATCAAGATATCTACAGCCTTTTTCGGGATCTTTAGTGCCGAGTCGGTGGGTTGAAGGAGGACTCTATGAGCACGAGCGCGCAAATCTGCGTCGAAGAGCTTTCTCTTGGTGGCTGGGTTCGAGAAACGGGTAAGCAAAGAGGGATTGATGGTCTCGGCTTGCTCTTGTTCTGGCTGAGTAGCCGCTTTTTCGACGGCCATGCTATGGCCATTGTCACGACTACTAGAGTCTTCGGTGGGAATCGTCCGACTCGTGATGACGTGGGTAACATCGACGGAGAAAAAGGCAGTCTCGTGCTATACAAGTCTTATATTAGAAAATAATGATCTGGATCATGATGCCCCAATGTCCCCTGGATGAGATAACTTACACCTCCAAGTGCTGCTATCTGCCTTTTCAACTTGAGAGCTACATCGCTGGGAACTTGGTCAAAGTAAAATAGCGATTTTGGAAATCTGGCACGGTGGTGGGCTTTCCAGTTTCGAAATTCTTCTAGATGCTTTTCCGAATAGTCAGGGCCAGCGGCTTCCTCCTGTTGGTGACGGGAGACAGCCCTCTCCCTCTCCCTCGCCGACCTCGCATCGCATGCATTGTTATTGGTAGCCGGACGGCGCGACTGGACAGGAATCTGGCTCCTGGAAATGCGTGGCTGCTGAGATGGCGACTTGATTACACGTTGGGTGCTAGCATCGAGAACAAGCTTCTTTGCAGGAGGTGGTTGACCATAAGGCTCTTCACGCTGGAGTTGAGCCAAGGTCCGCTTCTGCTTAAAGACAGTGCTTCGAAGAGGCGAATTGGCTACATTTTGGTTGGAGGCGAGAGGAACCCTTCTACCAGACATAACTGAAAAGTCGACGGGAGTTGGAGATAGGGATATCGCTGCCATATAATAAACTTCTGACCATGCTCAGCTGGAGTGGAGGGATGCAAAGTGGAATCGTGAAATCGTAAAATCGTGGGAGGCTGGGTCGGGGCCGGGGGTGCAGGCTCGTCTCTGTACCCGTGTTGGCTAACACCGTGGCGACAGAAAGACCCTTGGGTGTAGAAACCGACAATTATATAACCTGTTCCTAATCATCGAGGGTTTAGCTAAACACGAGAGGGCGGAGGGTGGTTGCAGTTTGGGTGGTTGAATGGGTGAGAAGCTAGCACTGGGAGGGGCTCCATACCTCGAGGGCACACGCGAGACCCGAAAGCGTGGCGGACTGAGGAACCACGACGCGAGCTAGATTTGGCGTTATGAGGACATTGAGACGCAGAACAACTCCAACACGGTTCCGAGCAGGTCCAATCCCTCAAAAACTGCGAGAAACACACCAATACTGAGCACTGGACAACAGACAATGCAGCCTCGGTCGGAGCGAGAGGGATAGGGTGGAAGAATGGGTGTGTAGTAATGTTCCGTGGTTGAGCATGCAAATGGTGCAGCGCCCTGCCGCTGAAAAAAGGCGGCGCGCACGGGGCACACGCACTGGCAGGTCCCGACAGTGCGCTACAGCGCCACTTAGCCACTACCAGCCATGGCCCTATCCAGATAGGGCCATAACACAACAAACCAACAATAATACGCTGGCGCTGGCCCCAGCGCTACCCCACTACAACAAACAGTCCAGTGGTGCATAGCAACCACTCAGTGCCATCCCCCTTTGACGTAGCACGGAAAGCTTGTTGCCATTTTAGGTAATGTCTTGGAAGTTTTTGACTGTTTCTAGAACTCTGACAGGACGAAGCCCATCGTGTTCCGCCTCAGAATCCACACTCCGTAAAGAACACCACCACTAGCCTATTATTTTCATGCTGTGCTACAAACCAACCTTGTTCACTATACCAGTGACCATGCCATTGAAATAGAGCTGAATTGCTCCCTGGAACGCAGATTTCAGGTGTCCAGCAGTCTGTACCATCAGTATCAGAGCTTGATAATTGCAACGTCTCACTATTTTTAGGTGATCTCGCGATATCTTCCGAACATCACCTTGGATCATAATGTCAAAAGCACCATTCATATAACCCCTCCATCCTCTATAGCGTCATCATGAAACCAAACAGACTGCCAATACGGCATCTCAAAAACTGCCTTGAACAACAACAAAACCGCCCATCATGCTCCCAATTGAGATCAATCTCGACCTCGCTGCCACCACGAAGACCACCACCACAGACCCAACCTCGGCGGACAACAAGACAATGTAGCCCCAATCGAGCCTATTCCACCTCGATCCCGGCTTCCCAGCTACTCTTCGGGCAGCCCGTCCACGAAACACACCCACATCTCCTCAAGCCAGGCGAGCTGACGCCGGGGATAACGGCGCAAGAGTACCACGAGCGGCGCTCCGCCCTCTGCGCCCTGCTACCAGCCGACTCGGCCGTGATCCTGCGGTCCGCGGACCTCCAGTACCGGAGCGGCGCCGTGTTCCACGCCTTCCGGCAAGAATCCAACTTCCTGTATCTCACGGGCTTCAGCGAGCCCGAGTCGCTCGCCGTGCTGCGCAAGACGGGCGATGCCCCGGGCGACTACGTCTTCCACCTGCTCTGCCGGCCCAAGGACCCGCGGACAGAGCAGTGGAACGGGCCGTGGAGCGGCGTCGACGCCGCGCGGGACGTGTGGAATGCCGATGTGGCCGGGGACATCGGGCGTGCCGTCACACTACTCACCAGCACGCTCAGGGGCGTCGGGGAGATCTTCACGGACGCGGAGCGCACCAAGCACGGCGTGGAGACGTCCTTTGGGAACATGATCAAGCGCGCCGCGCCGCACAGTCCCTCATTCAGCGCGCTAAAACCGCACATAAACTCGCTGCGCGCCATCAAATCACCCGCCGAGATCGCGAACATGCGGCACGCAGGGCAGGAATCCGGCCGCGCCATCACGGCCGCGATGCGGCGCACCTGGGCCTCCGAAAAGGAGCTGGCGGCGTTCCTCGAGTACAGCTACCAGACGTCGGGGCTAGACGGACAGGCGTACATCCCCGTAGTAGCCGGCGGACCGCGCGGCACACTAATCCACTACGTGCTGAACAACGCGCGGCTGGATCCGAACGAGATGGTGCTCGTGGACGCGGGCGGCGAGTACGGCACGTACATAACAGACATCACGCGCACGTGGCCAGTATCCGGCAAATTCACCCCCGCGCAGCGGGACCTGTACACCGCGGTCCTCAGGGCCCAGCGCACATCCGTATCGCTCTGTCGCGCGAGCGCGAACCTGACGCTAGACCAGCTGCACGGCATCACGGAGCGCTCGCTGCGGCAGGAGCTCACGCAGCTCGGCTTCGACCTCGGCGGGAACGCGATGGACGTGCTGTTCCCGCATCACGTGGGCCACTACGTCGGGCTTGACGTCCACGACGTGCCGGGATACCCGCGGAACGTGACCCTGAGAGAGGGCCATTGCATCACCATCGAGCCCGGCGTGTATGTGCCCGATGACGAGCGGTTTCCTCGGCACTTCCGTGGGCTGGCCGTGCGTATCGAGGATAGTATTGCGGTCGGTGATGACAATCCCTTGATTCTGACTACGGAGGCAGTCAAGGAGGTTGAAGATATCGAGGCGCTGAGAAACTAAGCGTTCAGCTCTTTACGATCACGACGAACCTCATAGAGCCGAGATAGAAAGATATTACGCTTGGAATACCATGTAAGGCATACCACGTAAGAATTCTTGTAGCATATGTACGTAACCAGAACGTGTAGAGTAGATGCATATACGGTAAGACGAGATATTGTGCCTATTCTGATTCTACACTCTTTCAATGTTATCTCCTACGTACTATTAGTATTCACCAAAAAGAATCAAGGCAGATATACGTGTAAGAAATCCAATATTAAAAAAAAATCAGTAGCAAGCAAACAAAGCTAAAAAAGCTGCCAAGATTGAATGTTGTGAATTTTGCTCTTTAGCTAATTAATAGTACGTATAAGTAGAGCTCCATGTGCCAGCCACAAAGCCATTAACATCTAGCTCTAGTCTGTTAGGTTCTCTCGACCAACTCAAAATATATGGTTGATCTGATCCATCTGATAGGTTTTTGTTTCATGGATGTCATGGTATGTGCTCAAGCAAAACTTCTGAAGCGAAGCGGGTGGTATCATACAAGGGATCAAGAAGAAATGAAACAGAAAAGAAACGATCCACCCCCGTCTTACTTCCATCCCGTGCATTATGCTAATTTCGCCACCAAATTTTTTCTCTGATGTGCTGATCAGAAAGACAAGCATGACAAGAGTAAACCGGAATGGGAAGGAAATATGCCGCGTAATGTGATAGTCTAAAATGACTTTTCTTCCCCCCCGAACCAGTTTCATTATTCATGCCTTCGTCAGATTTGTGAGATGAGTATGGTCTGCGTACAGTGTAAGCCACCCCTTTTTTAGTGTACCCCCGAAAACCCATTTGCCGAGAAAGCGCCGATAAATGCATTTGATCAGACTTTCAGCGTCTAGGAGATATGAACGCATCAAGTTTGTTGTGTTGAATCAATGAAAGTCCGCGCAAGAGCGGCTCATCATCTCATTAAAAACGTTGATTGTATACCGGACCTCCGTACCCTTGGGGTCGCCAGTTCGACCCAGGAGGAGCACCGACGAGTTGCTCAAAAGCTTGTAGTCTCCGAGCTAATTCCTCGTTCTTTTGAGCAACCGAGCGGTTTCGGCGCTCTAGTTGATGGATGTATTCAGTTGCCTTAGTCAGGACAGTGCCCTAAGAGAGTTGTCAGCATACGAAGTCAGAGGGGTGGTAGGTAGTGAAAATAAATTACCTTGCTAACCTTGGGTGCTGTCCTGGATGATCCAGCGGGGGAGTTCGGATCATCGTCTTCTGGTATGGCGCGTAGAGACGGTATGGCATCGCGCAGTTCGGCGATTTTGTCTTTGAGATTGGTGCGATATTTCCTCTCAATATCGTTATGTGCTGCTCGTTCACTGTTCTTTGGCTTTTCCTTGGGCTTCTCTCCCGTCTCTGACGAGTTTTTTCGAGAAGGTGGAGCCGGTCTTGCTGGTGCGTTTCGAGGTTTGGGTTCTGGAGTGTTGCTTGTGGAATCTGAAGGGCTCTGCGTCATCTCGAAGTGGAAGTCAGCCACGGCTGGCGGTCGAGAAGCCTGCTGTGCTGGTGCTTGCCCTGTACCCAAGGCGATCGCTAATAAACGCTGGCGCTCTGCGTCGCCAATGGGCATGTTTGTGTTCACGTAATTCATGTGGTAGCCAGGACGGGGTTGTTCCCAGCTTAAAGGGGTAGAATAAAGCCTTTCTTGGGGCTCAGGTACCGTTGCTTGTGCACTTGTTGATGCCTTTCCTATTTCGTGGACCATTGCCATGGAAAATAGGTCATCATCATCTGAGAGCGCTTGCTCTAATGCGCTATCGTCGATGAGCTCGCTTGTCACTGGCGGTAGAGCCACTTTGTTGGCGTCGCCGGTCGTCCCGACCGTGCTTGTCTTTAAGAGAGGACGGCTGAGACTCAGCGACCTGACCTGTGCATCAGCGAAAGACTCAGCGAAGTTCAACGAAAAGCTGGCATCCGTCCCCTTTTCCCCACCACACGTAGATGCAGAACAAAAGGGACCTACGTGCTTGGTGTCCTGCGAGCTGTAGTCCAAGAACTGATCTAGGCTTTCGTTGTCGCTATCAAAGCGGAGCCAGTAATCGGAACAATCAAGTGCGGACGGATCTTGGATAACCCTTGAAGTCTTGGATTCCTCCGAGCACCTCCGCTTCTTAGGCCCAGCCTTGGCGGGAATGCTGTGCTTGTGGGACTGGTAGCTCGGTTTACTGGGCAGCTCGATAGATGTATGAGAAGCCGGCGAGTTGCCCGTGGTGCTCGGTGTCTGTTGCGAAACGGATGCTGCTGCCGAGTTCACGAAGCTTGACGTAGACGAGTCGTCAAGAGTATCCCAGAAGTTGGTCGATGCAAATTGCTGAGTGAAGTCTGCGGAGTTGTCGTAGAAGGTCTCGGGACCCTGTTCTGTGTCAACGACCAAATAGTCCGGAGGGGGGCACTGCTATTTATCACAGCGAGCGTGTGTAGTGATGAGCCAAGCTTACATTAACACAAGAAGAGGAATAGCCGTCGATGTCTTGCATGACACGTGCATCCATGACGACTCTCCTGACACGTTAAGAGAAGACCGTTGTGGCCCGACCACTGAGCCTCTCTTATTCGATATGCCGCGAGATAGAGCCGAGGGTCGTGTAAGTGTAGAAGAGATGTACTTGTCGTACGTGCTGAGTGACTGTTTGTCGTCTTGGTCGATCAAGAAGCAAACAAAGAGACGTGAGGTATAGTCGTTGCCGTATATGTCCAACCAGAGAGGTGTCTTATTGTATGTACAACGGAGACACGACCGGTAGTGTTAGTGAATTGTTGTGGTGTTGTGGCGAATAGACCGCTTTGGGATCCGGAACATCTGATGCTGAGGAAAATCCCTTGCCTGGGACGAGGAGCACCAGTGTCTCTTCTTGTAGGCACGACGATAACTCTAGATAAACGGGGGAATTCGGATCACTTGATGGAGGGGTATGATCTTCCAGATCGGTTAGGGATAGTAATCGCCCGCTCACGTAGAGAATCCAGTCTCGTCAGGGACCTTCTAGAGGATCTTTGCACCTTGCACGGCCGATACCATAGCACAATGGCCGAGACCGCCCGACACTGGAAGAAGCGAACACGAAAATGGCCTGACCTCTGTGGCGGCAGCGGGAACGCGATGCTTGGCCAGTGTAGTCAGATACTATGGACAGAATAATGGGCACCGGGGCGGCACGTAGGGGACAAGGGACGGTGTATGGGATAGGTACGAGGTAAAAGACGGCGGACTGGAGGATTGCGGGCAAATTAGGGATCAACCCAGGATGTTGGGATGTTGGCAGCTGTCTGTTGCACGGGAGTCCCTTGCGGCTAGAGATGCCAACCTAGGCAATAGGTAAGGCAGGCAGGTCTAGTATACGTTGAAATTCCCGGGAGCTCTTGGGTGGGCATCTAGACCGGGATGGACGGGGGAAAGGGGAAATATTTCACCTCTACAGACTCCAGATGACGGGCCAGGGATTCGAGGAACAGGTAAGAGGTAGTATCAGACCTGGTGTGTGTGTACCTTGAACACTGGAGGGTATTTTGAAGGATGAAATGCAAGTAAGGAATAAATGCCCGGGACAAGAGTTATACAAGGAAGTAAATACCCAAGTTACACTACAACCCATGGGCAATTGCCTCCAGCATAAATGTACTTCGTATGCGTGTTAGTCGAGGTATGTACTAAGTAGTACACACGCTACCTTGCCAACCTAGCATACTACCTTCTATACTTCATGCCACGACCTGCCCTAGCAGTACTACCGGTGAGATAGCTGCGTGTATAATACATGAATTATATGTTTAATTGGTATACAGGCGGTATTACCTTATGATACCTACATGTACTACTTACATGCTACTGAGACACATTACCCAGTATAAGTGCCGACCTTGGCCCAGATTGTAAGAACCTTGGAATACTTACACTACCCTTCGGTTTGTACGTGTAACTCTGGCAGGTAACCATTACGCGTCTGTTGCTCGCTAACAGCGTACCTAGTGTAAGTATACTTGCTCAGCTACGGTAAGGGAGATTTAGGGCCTGTTAGGGGGCTCGGTCAAGAGTGCGTGGGATTGTGAAAATCTGATGCTGCACATGTTCTGTTCTGAGCAGAACACCGCCGAGATGGCCCATGCATGGGATTCGACATCCAATGATGTAGAGGGACATGGGCGATAACAGGGTGGAGTGCCGACTCGAGCATCCCCAGTTACTGCCCAGTGACGGGCATAACGAGCATGATTGCCATATGGGGTGTGGGAGAATCGGTAATTGTGGCCTGACTTTGCTGCGCGTGAAGGAGGAAGCGGAGCCTGGTGAAGATGAGTGAGGGGGGTGAATGATAGTAGGTATACTAAAATGTACGGAGTAATAAAAAAAAGTACCCATACTCCATAGTAGGTGGTATGTAGACATGGAAGGATAATAAGGACGAAGGATGTGTAGTGTACCTACTTCACTTTACTGTACACTACATATAGTAGTATCATTTCACGACGATTGAAAAGGTTGAGTTATTTGACAGCTCAACTCGAGGCCCCCTTTTTTTCAACTTTCTCATACCGAGAGCATATTCACGGTACAAGATAATTGTCGGGGTTTATGTTATTGATATGTAGCAATACTGTACCAACAGCGAAAAGACAGGAGCTGGGCAAGGGATGGAGGCCTAGTGCCGGGCCTGGAACAGGTAACTTAGGGACCTGTCAGGGCGAATGACCCAATAAACTAGCCAGGTGGGGAGATCAGGCCATATGCAAGGCTAGATGAAGACATCGTATGAGGCCTGCGTTGCCGACTGGGACTGCTGGGGTGGGTTTGTAGGGGATGGGTGTGTCGGATAAGCCCTAGCTGGAGCCGTGGGGTGCGCTTGGCGCTACCTGCGCCGTTGTACATTCTGTGCGGTGCAGCTAAGTACCTCCAGACTCCTCCAGAACAGGTGGGGGGAAATCCAAACTTGGGCAGAAGTTACAGCGAATGTGCAATCGGTCAGATCGCTGCACCCAAAATTCTCATTGGCCATTAAACATGTCCGTCGGTGATCACAGCGCCACGCATGCGCCCCAATCCGCCCAAGTCAACGCCCCTCTGCAGGAAGTACGTGCTCAGTATAATTTAAGCTGTGGATGGTTGGGGATGAACGATAGAAATACTTATGCAGTACAAGTACCGTAAGCCACACATATGTCGAACTATCAGCCTTATTCGCTAATATTCATGATACCTCAGCAAGTAATCACAAGCCTCTTCAACCCTCCCGAGGTCCTATCTCACGATTAGATGCTGGCGGTCAAGCTGGCCCAAAAAATTTATCATTTTCGATGTCTGCCGCCTTTTATAATTGCATTGGCTATGTGCAGGTCACCCTAGATTGTATATAATCTCCAAGTACCCATGTATGGTATTTTCTTCCCGCAGCTGCCGGCACTCGTGCTCCACCACATACTGCATGTTCGCCATACAGTAGGGAGGTGGTGTGTAGATATTTGCCAGAATAGAGGTACCGGTATACGTACCTCCTATATCTCACTACAATTCATCCGCATATTTTCACCATTCAAGGAAGACGACAAACAGCTCGAACTAATCGCAGGTGCACGGGATTTTAACGGCTGTAATACTCGCAGGCAATCAACAACACCGAAGAGTACTGTCCTATATGTTGCTATTTCCAGTGCCGTAGTCAGCTGAGCGAATTTGGCCGCGTGAGCATCACCTACAATAACTAAACCCTCACCGTTGGTTGTTGTCTTTAAGCAGATAGATCTATCACGTGGTCGCCATCATGACGCCGGGGCTAGGCGAATCCCTTGCGCATCGTTTCGGGCCCAGCTCTCGCTTCTGGAGCGGTCCCGGTTTAAGCACATGCCAATTGTGATCGACTAGCCAAGGCGGATCCGGACTTGCACTGATGCTCGGAATCTTTGGCACTAAAAGTACTTAATAGGCGTCAATACTATACGTAAGTACGCACACACACACGCGTGGCCATTTTTTAGACCCTGATAATTCGATCTAGTGTAGCTGCCTCATGTTTCTTTACACAAGATGTATGAGTCCCATGAATTAACCCCTCCTCTCGGTTAATGTGAGCACGAGCCTCTGATATCAGCTAGGGTTGATGTCCGGGTGGTTGAATAAACTGGCCGAATTGGAAGCGTTCCGACATCTGCGGTTGATCAATAACCCGGTCAATCATGGCGCCTCGTGGCGGCGCCAATATCGGGTTCCGCGGCTGCTCCCGGGCGGACAGCATACACATTCGGGACAGTCGTCAAGATCCTCCTTTTTTTTTTTTTTTCGTCTTTTCCCCCCTCTTCCCTAAATTGGGTACGTAACCTTAATGCGAGAGGGTGAATAGTGTCCCTAGCGCATATATCTGTTACGTGTATACCTACACCACTAAGGAGGACTAAGGAGGAGGAGTTGCTTCACTGCCTCCTTATCCCGAGACTTCCTCCTTATCGTACGATTTCTTAGTACGCACATGGAAAGCTATTTTCCGCATTACCGACCTTGTATTACCACCAGCTTGTGCATATGCAAGTATGAACCGATTTTTTGGATCCCAACAAGATCTCGCACTAGTCAGCGATCTCGATGCAATGCATACAAATACGTACCCTCTTCTGCATACACGTGTAGATGCTTTCGCTGTTCATCAGCCTTATAAACGTTGAATCTTGGCTAACCCTGTCTTCATCTTCATTTTGCCCCCTTCTATATATAACATGTCGATATTACTTACTTGTATACCTGAATACGTTGCTATACGTAATGCTTGCCTAGAGCTAGGCAGGTACCGGTACTCTGTTGTACCGATAGGGTGCAAATGCCTGCACAAAGAAGTGAGTAGTGTACAGTACACAAGTGCGCCGAAGCGAGTCGTCGGAGTTGGCCGCCATCCAACTGGAAGCCTCTTGATTATTTAGATCCGCTCTGACTGGCCATTACCGCCCCAGGGATATTACACAGGGTGCTTGAAACCCTCGTTTAATCCTACCCTGGCCGATGCACAGACAACTTGTCAACTTCCATTGAACCGTGAATTGTATATACCGGTTTAGCGTAGGTCGAGATGAGTGAGACCTATTGTTGTTGTTGTGAGTAATATCAAGCGATCTTGCAGTGGATTGATAGAGGAGTATATACCCAAGTACATAGCAGGTACTGTTATATCTACTTACTGTAGATACTACATGATGTAAGTAAGAAGACTTGTCTACTCTAGGTAACGGATAGCCGTTTCTATGCACAAGCGATTCACATCTCGGCCAAACTCTTGCCAACAAACTCGCGGCATGTACCTCTTTGGTAATGGCAAGTAACCCTTCTATGTGTGTATATTGTAACAGGATATACTGAATAAGGAGTAGGTAGATGTATCTGTAGTAAGTACCCAGCTCGTCCCGCCTGTATACCTATGCATGCATCTACCCATTGCCAGGGTGCCTACCTACTTATACAGGTAAGAAAAGGCAGACCAGCTTCGTCCTCTTATGCCCTTCTCTTCCCAACCTATCTATAGAAAAACTTGATATTAGATGCAGAGCAGACACAGAAAAATGGGCGGTGTGCCTAGATCTATAGTAGAATGCCAGATATAGTATATTCTCAGATCATCCTTTACTTGCATTGTACCAATCCAACTATAGCTTAGCGCGAAAGCCGAAAGCCGAAAGAATGGCAAGGCTCATACTGTAGAAAAAAAACGTGGCTTAGAGTTTCCTATATATTAATTCTCAAGTTGCACAGCAGCTCGCGCCTCTGCAAGTAATTAGCTATTTCTCCCGTATGCATAGGTTAATTAGTTCTTGATACTACCTAAGTCAACGTTCCTACCGCCTCGTCAAAGCTTTTATCAAGCCGCTCCTAATAGAGGTCAGTACGAGGTAATTAGTAGTTATCATTGTTGTGCAAATAAACCATGTGTTATTGCTACCAGGAATATACAACCCCTAGTTCCAGCATTTATTTACCACGCACAAAAAACACGCGAATTAAATTGTATTCAATAATACACGTCTTGCAATCTCGATATTAGAGCATGTGATTGCCTAAAAGGAACAAGACCTGAACGTTTTCAAGAAATACGTTCAATATCAGACAGATATTTTGAAACTATCAATTGCCGCTTTCTCCCCTCCTGCTTCAGAAGTCTGAGTCATATGCCTGTCTATCACATTTTCGCATGTAGCCCGTGGCTTAGGAAATTTTAAAAAAGCTTAGCGCCTTGCCTTGCAGTTAAAGGCGTCTACTATTTTGTCTTTTGTTTGGGTGTGGTTTCAATGACGTTTGGGAAAATACAACGACAACCACCTTATGCTACTGGTTTGCTATATTTCCATGAACCCTTGTTGTATTCATCCTTTCCACCCCAGAGTGATGTCTCGCATTAAAATTAGATACCTAAGCAATTTAGTTCGCGTTCAAAACCTCAGATCAGCCAGCGACAAGTTGCACTTAATACCAACGCTTAAATCAATCAAGGTACATACCCAACTCATAGCAATCCTTCCTTTAGCGTCAAGTTACAGGTGTGACATGAGCATGTGTTGCAGAACCTGGCAGGTGGTCTCATAAATAGAAAGCATTTTCTTAGTTTTAGTGACAGTAGTTCCACGACAAGATCAGATGATAGCCATTTATTCTCCGAGCTGTCACGATACCCAAATGACGAAACGCCTAGGGAAATAGTAAGGACGGATAAAGAAGGTGATTAGAATCCTACATGTGACAACGAGAATTCAATTATGCCATATACAAGAGACCCTGACATAAGTCGTTAATATATGCCTGTAATATAATAATCTCATCACATGACTATGAAATGATTCACTAAACATTTATTACTCAGTGATGACCGGGCTCAACCTAGGGTTTCGACTGAAATTTCTCATCACTGCATATAAATTCCATCTGATACCGATATTACTTTTCTGAAACGGCAAGATGATCCAGCACTACAGTCACCGGTGGCATGTATAGCGAGATCAGCACAACGCCACGACCAGCGACCTACCCATTATGAACATTGGCAGACTCGAAATTTAGCGACAATTCGTACTCTAATGAGGTCCGGCCCGTCACGATGTAAACAAAGGAAGTTGAGATAGTATAGCTGGGTGGCATTCAAACCTTATCAGAGATCATTGCGCAACAATAAATGTGTGTTGAACCCCGATAATTGGTTCTTGATGCAGGCATCTGCCTGATAAGAACTAAAGTATACAAGGCTTGAAATACATTATTAGGAAGACACTTGGATTGAAATGTGAGATGGCAAATCTTTTACAGGGCCTTTCCTTTATCAACATGGTTTATTAGCCACATTTAGCTTTGAATGAAAAATAGCACAGAGAGATTTGAACGTAGGGTCTGCTTTCTGGTGAGATGAAGTTAGACGCTTATAAATTAAAAGCTCTAGGAATTTGAGCAAGAGTCTCACAGAGAGAGCGTGTTCCATAAAATCAGCTTCAGCCAAACACAAGATAATAATCGAATCAACAGTACGAACAGAATTTCATGGAAACGTTATTTCGATTGATGAATTTATGTAGCAGATTCCTTGTACTGTAATGTCGTCATATGTTCAGGCTATCCGTGGCTTGCTTCTTGGTACTATTGGACTCCAGTACGCAGCTACTTTTTTCTTTTTGATGACTACCTAGAATAATTATAAGAATTATTGTTTATATTGAAGCTTCCAAACATATCTCAATATCCTCCACGCCTTACCTGAGGTTTTATATGCTTGCTACATCTAACACTAACACCAGCCGTTAAATAATTTTGTGGAAGCTCAATAATGTAATCAATCGCATAACGGTTGCTATGTACCTTGAGCGCATCTACAATCTAGGTAACATACAGAAATATAAAATACCATGGATACATATTGCTAAGGGTCTCGGGGATAGTATAGGACTAAGGCAGCCTCAGAGCACTTGGACAAAAGATCCGTGTTGAACGCTGTTGAGTTGCTAAAACATATTTCCAAGACCTGGGGTCTCACCCCTAGAATAAAGGATGCGTATATATATAATCGATGACCAGGGCACGAAGAGACCTAAGCTCTTCGTGCGACAAGAAGAATCCGTAAATACCCCTATACTGAACTACAAGATCCTGACACATATATTTCTTGTATCCTCGTCTTCTCCTTAGATGCCATTAGTCACCAACATCTGAAACAAAAAGCAGGGAAGTAAATGCGAGTATTACGTTTGCCAGGTGGTTCATTATAACACCACCAACGGTCGAAAGCTTAAGATTACGTTGTTAGAAGTAGCATGACTGTACAACATATAGGGACAATAAAAAGTATAGAGATGATTAGGGAACTGGTTAAACAGTGAGCCGAGCGTGTCACAGAGCTGCTTAGTCATTGCGCTGGTAAATTACCAGGCATTATGAGTCAAATGAATGATCACACAACGACACAACCAGTAAGGTAGTACAGCCGCACCTAGCATGCATACGCTACTGAGAACCAATATACTTTCTAGATGCTATGCAGTAAACTGTAGTCTGTAGATGAATTATGTGAGAGTGGGACAAAGATGTTGGATACAAGTTTACGTAACACTGTTTCATCCACCCTTTGTTGTAGTCTAGGTATGCATCCGGACATCTTCCCCACAGGCTACCATACCGATTTACTATGTGTTCTGAGTACAGATTCATACTACCAAAAATACAGATGCTCAATTAGCCATCGAAACATTCATTCCACTACTCTTATAAAGAACGAGTAACGAAAATAGTGATGAATATGACACCAGGACTCCATGCAGCTCCATCCAGTCCACCCTCCTCGCCATGGGCGAGGCGTTTCCTGGTACCCGAAGCTACTATCGTAACAGGAGGTACAAAACATTCATTGCTGGCCCCCCAGAACCCGAGAGTCAAGGATCTGAAGTACTATGACCAAGTACCAGATCAAACTATAGACCACAGTGTCCGAGATTATGCGGCGATAGACCGTCTATTATGGAGCGAGAAAATACAAAAAAGTACGTTATGGGGGGCACGGACATTCGAAGTTGCTGCATTGAATCGTCATCTCATGTTTTCATCCGGTCCCGTCTTCATGCCCATCCCTAGCGGGCACCGACAGCCACTCGATAGTCTTATCAGAACGCTCCCTTCTTTGACAATCTCTGAACCTTCTTCCTCCCCATCATCCGTATCGTCAGAGCAAATAGATGATATCTATCAGATATATCAACGTGAAAGAATTACGGTCGATGAAACCAGCTGGTTTGCTTTCATGCAAAGGGAAAGATGGTTCGACTGGATCCAGTTCTCTCCCAAACATAGCCATTCGAAACCAGACAAATGCTGGAGTGTTGATGACCCAACCGTATGGAATGCTTTAAGTGTTAGCCTCGAATTGGCAAATCGTATGCTGCGAGCCCTTAACGATGAAAAACACGAAGGTGGTACGTAAAGGTTTTCTTAACAAATAGCACCCTAAGTTAAGGCTATAATTAACCGTTATAGTAAGCGCTTTGTTATCTATCTCTGTCCTATATCTTGATGCGCTTATCGTCGTTAGCTTCGAACGATTCTATATGGCCGTATAGAGTATTGGTCGAAATTCGGTGACATTTTTGGTAAACCGCCTGTTGCAAAAGCGTCGGTTCTTTTAAGCTGGTCCATGGAGCAGAAGATCATGAAAGTAAGAGGGGAAAAAACAACCAGGTATGACCAGAGTAAGCAAAAAAGCATTGTACAACGTGCCGCAAAACTAGCTAAGAAATTGTTTTTTACTAGCTCATACCCGTAGCGAAAGACACGCGGCAGCTAGGCTTGAAAGGCTCCTTTCGAAGTTAATATGGGGTTTTGCTGACCTTGGTTCTGCTGAGGCTGTTACCCAAGACAGACCACGAGTAGATGGTGGTAAACCACTATATACCGCCATTACATCCATTAACGTTAAAAAAATAACAACGATCTTAAATCCGGATCTAACTGTCAGTGAGCTATGCAAACTGCAAGTGGATTTGGCAATTACTGTATGTAAAAACTCAAAAATTGTGATGACTAGCGTGTGTTAACTCCTACGTCTTTTTAACCACTTTAACAGATCGTACACGAACTCATGCACGCAATATTGGTGGCTCGTTATTGCGATGATGATAGATACTTCGGGAACCGCATGCCCATTCAATTAAGCGATACCAGGTTGCCAGAAGAGCCTGTATAGTCCTATAAAGCCACTACTTTCTCCTAACTTCGCTTTGGGTTGTGATTCTGACAGTGTTCTCGAAGTACTTAGATGGGCGAGGATTCGCTGAGTCCGGATATTATATGGAAAACCTGTTTTTTGGGGGCATACATGACCTTCGACGTAAATAACCCTACAGAAAGTATCACTTACCAAGTCTTTAGTTCGGTCTAACGGCATCATAGCTAGACTCTATCGGAAAACCGACCCCGACCCGCCACCATTAATGGAAGTCATTAAACCGTGGTTAGATGCGGTTTTAGCCGATCAAGAAACGCCTGCAAAGCGGAATAGTCGTTATTTAAAAAACGGCGCCGAGTATAGAGTACTTCATGTACCTTCGACCTGGCCCTCTAAATTGCTATCCGAGTCTTTCTGGGATGATCCAAACATTCCCCGGAAAAGTGACAACTATTTTCAGAACAGCCGTAGAATCCTCATGAACGGGTCTATAAGAAAAGCAGATAAACGCACAATAGTCGAGTGCGAAACACCATTTGTTATACGATCAGATGAACCATGCCTCGAGGACAACACAGTAATCAGCAACTGGAGAACCCAACGGGATATATGGAATGGTATGCGAGGCTCTCAACAGTAAGAAAATTGGGCCTTCCTTTCTCACCTTCACAAGCTCTGGTGCTCAAAAATATATCGATGACTTTGTGCTAAACTGTGATACCATAGTCAAAGAAGAATAGAAATTGTACGGTAACTATGCTATAGCGTCACCTTCTGTCATCTTGTATCTAACGTGACTAAATTATAACAACATTAGTGGAATGACACTCCAGTATGTTACGAAGATTTCTACCTTGATTTTTATGTGAGCTTACATGATCGGATGGAAGTGGAGTGATCTGGAGGAACGTCAAATGATTCGCTCGTTCGAGGAAGCTTTTGCCCAAAAACACCATGTGAACTGTGCCAGAATCGCGACTAATATGGTCGCCCGAGTCGATTGGACCAAGGACCATTCTAAGTACCTACAGTGCATGCCGCAACCAGGTTTGTCCAGCTTACCAACCTGCATTTTTTGTTTACAAAAAGGCCCCATCTCCCTCGTCTCCCTATTTCCTGTAGTGCTATTACCAACATTGAATTCTCTCTATTAGATGACGATGACGTGGATTTCGATTGGATATGGCATGCTATTGGTACGCGTAATTCCATGAGAAATTCTTGAGCTGAAATGGATTTCTTTCCGGGTGCTTCTGACTTTTACTAACTGCAACAACAGGACTCCTAATGATGGCATCAATACCACTTCGACGTGAAGCACTGGTTATGAAGGAAGGTCAATGGAGTTGGTGTTACGAAATGACACCGAGTAGAGCGGCTGCGGCGGCTGGTCATCAGAGAACGGTATTGATGATCGCGAATGTCGGTCCAGAAACAGACCTCCGCGCAGAATCCAGTCGGCTCTATAATCAAACCCATCCAGATGGTGGTCGACAGCGCAATTTCACCCAACTGGACTATCTGAGCTTAATTGATGACATGTTCGCGTTGATCAGTACACTCCAGGGGGACGTTCCTGTGGCATTCCTAAAGGCTATCACCAGCGCCAAGACTGCACTTCGTGATGATAGAAGACAACTAGCCGCAAACTACAGAGGGAGGTCACATACTACTAGATGGGCCTCAGCTTGGCCATTCCGGTTTCCAGATTATGATCCCATTGTTGCGTCGTTCTGTGATGGGACATGGGCGGTGCGGCAATCTGAATAAAACCCACAACCCACAGGGAGAGGCTCATGATTCAGCTGAATACTATTATGACTTTGTTGTTATACAAGCGGTGCTTGCTACCTTGGCACGATCTAGATTCCGGTGTATAGCAATAGAAAAAGTAAAAACCACGTCCCGACCTAACCATACAGACTTATAGGCTGAGCTCAATTGATCAAGTGGTTGACTAACTCAGGTAAATAACCCTAGTGTGTCGAGCGGACGCTATGACGGTTGCCAAGTACTGTCATCGTCGTTGTCCTAAAGTATTATGATTCGTACGATACCAAACAAGAACCTCGAATATGTAATCCAATCCATCAATTTCGTTTCGCCTATCAGTTCGTAGGTTGCAGTGCTTAGTTTTCTCTTATAGAAAGCTAGCATCGGGGCTCCATAAAAGTATGTCGGATGATGACCTCGGAATACCGGTATACTAAGCGCCTAGACCGCGCTGCTAACTTTCGGCCGACGGAGCGGGGTGTCATGATGAGACGATCCGGCCGACAGATTGCGAATACCCATCTCTTTTAAGGTAAAGTAAGCCTTTTTCTATTGATTTGAGTTCATAACTCGGAATGCCTTGCGAAAAGCTCATCTATACATAATTTATACTATATTACGTTCAATCGAACCCAGCTATCATGCCGCCTGTACAAAAACACACGTACCCCTGGCCTTTGACCGGATATGAGGACGCGCCCCCGCTTTCAAACGAGCGGGCCGAGGATGGGAAGAGCTTTGGTAAGCTACCTCGGGGGTTAATTCTTCCCAAATTGGCCGTTCATGGAGGCATAATCTTCTGGTTTGGAAATGAACCTGTCTCGGGAGCATGCAGAACTCCCGAAACGTTGCTTCTTTTAGTTAGAAGAGTAATTACTCACTCTAGCAAACTACAGTTAACCCGAAGAACGATAACCTGAGCACTGCATATGAGAAGTTCGTAGAACCTCTAGACCTTGGGCGCCGTGGAGGCTTGTGAGTGTTACCCCTCTCATTCCTCGTGAAACGTATAAGAAGAGGATTCGCAGCTGACTGGTTGATGCGATGTTGAAGCGATGTACACATATACTATTATCAGTATAACAAACAACAAACGGAATATGCCAGAGCTCTCTGGGAGCGCATTCGGAGAGAGTGTGAGTCTAGTACCATTGATAACCTTTGATCTTGTTTCTACCCCTTTATATCAACTTGGATTATACTTTCATCAGCTTCGATCACATCCTCATCTTAATGTACTGACATATACGTATTCATATGAAGTCCCGGAACTGAGAATATACACATTCTGGGACCGTCCAATCGGCCCGCATCCAGTGGCTATGTTTGAGGTCAACCTGTTCACACCGGAGCAATTTGGGGCTTTCGTGCCGTGGCTCGTGATTTGGCGGGGTCCGCTCTCTGCGCTCATTCATCCAAACACGGTAGAAGAAGGTTCGCACGCGGCGGTCGAGCTGCGAAACCATTCCGAAAGGGCTGTCTGGCTAGGCGAGCGGATACCTCTAGATTTCACCCTGTTCTTGGATAAGCTCGAGTGAGGTCGCAAGTTCACTCCCACGAACAGGTTGAGTTGGATGGTAAATAATTTATAGCTTAAGTCTACTGACAGAATAAATTGTAATTATGCATATGAGCCGTCAGCTTTATCACATGAAATAACAGTCCGCATTTGAGTCATTGATTGTAGGCGCAGGCCTGTTGTACGAAAGTGTTATATATACGTCCCTTGTGATAAGGCCACACTTAGTATTTATATATACAAAATATTGCAATTCCTGCCTGAGTACTGCACGAAAGCTCTGGAAAGTTTTTGTTTTTACGTAATAACTATATAATTAAGGATAGAAAATAAAGGGATCACTGAACTCCATTAATTTACTCATCAACTCATTGACTTACCACGGCACGACTGAGGTTTAATGAATAACAACGTACACATGTACTGATTGAGCTGTGATGTGTTGAGAAATGTATTTGGGAACTTGTAAATGAGCTACGGAAGGTATCATTGTCAAGCAAGTCAATATTCTTGGTCATGCCTCCGTACTAAACTCGGTCTTAATGTGTTGACTGGACTTAAAGGCAAACCGCTGTCCCTGTTCGGTTACTCAAATAAAGTTTAATGGTAATTCATATCGTGCAGCAGTGAAATTTGTCGAGTCCCACGAGTCCTTTGTCTTAACTCCGGGAGGGACTTACTCCACTTTCAACACACTATTCTGTTCAGATGCACGTGTATACGTACAGGTGGGTGTCAATTTATGTTCGGGCATTTCTTGCACCTTAGCTTGCCCAGCCGATAAGCAACTTTTCTTCGACATACTCGCAGAGATTGATAAAGTTTTTCTGTGGATTGATGATATCGAGGAATGGTACATCTACTTTGAAATTGTTCCACAGCTAGGTACGGAATTCGGCAGCTAGCATGCTGTCGACGCCAAACGACGGTAATGGCCTCCGCTCGTCGACCTGATCTACCGGCATAAGAATGAGGTTACTGAATCGCTTCTTGATCAGACGTATTATGGCCGTTGTCATTGATGGAACTGCAATCTCCGAGCCGAATATCCCAACTGCGGTCGCGGGGATATCCTTAACCCATTCGGCAGCGGCAGCAGTGTTTGTGATGTCTCCTGCTTTCCCGCTCACTTGTGCGTCCTGTTCCGCTAGGAGAGATGCCGCGAGAATCGAGGTGCGGGGGTCTTCCATGATTCCATTGTTAACATCGAATCCCCTGTCCATGAGCTTCCGGATACCAAAAGGCTCCAGACCAGTCAAAATATGCGCCTGGTTCAATGGTAAAGAGGCACCCCGTCGACCAAATTCCCATTCACCGCCACGACCAGCGAGGCCGAAATCCATTACCTGCAGGAATTCCTCCTCGTTCAACGGCTGTATGCCCTTACGAAGGAGCAGTGCCTCGATTTCTGGATTTTCGTGCAGATATCCCACTTCCGAAATCATTCCTAGGCCTAGAGATAATCCTGACTTGCCCTGAGCGCGCCTCCAGTGTGCGAAGGCGTCCAAGAAGCCGTTAGCTGCACAATAGTTGCTTTCGGTCGCCGTCCCGCAGCTACCTAATGCGCCTCACAATGGCGCTTTTACAATTTGGGTAAGAATAATAGACTATCTCAGCTGGCCGTCTACGATAGCCCGAGGCTGCCCACTCCGCCCTTTGCCTTGATCTTTTGTTCCAGCACGTCCAGCTTCGAGAGACCCTTGATCACGCCATCGAGTGTCCCAACTGGCAACAGTGATGCCACTCGCACCTCGGACGCATGGCGACCGCGCCAGACCCAGTGTGGAGGGTTGCGCTGACTGACATCCTTGACCACATCATCTGCCCACTTAGCCGCCTCGGTGCCGTTGGCGGCCGTATCCGCTCCCGCCATGGCGTTCTCGATCTCTTCTTTTGCTATATTGTACATTGAATTCGGCGGGAGTACGGCAGTGGGCGCATTATCAAAGAACGTGGACTTGACTCCACCAGTGAGCAGGTTGATGACTTTGATGCCAAAAGGACCCAGCTCGAGGCGCAGGCCCTCAGTGAAGCTGCCAGCCGCCGCTTTCGAGGCGTTGTAGGATGATTGCCAAGGGACTGAGCCGGCGGTGAGTGATGCGGCCGAAGTGTTGTTGATGATCATGCCGCCATGCTTGGACTTCAACAGGAGCGGGACGAACGCGCGCGTCACCCGCAGGACCGAGAAAACATTGAGGTCAAACAGCTCGCGGGCTTTGTCTATGTCGATGTCCATCAGCGGCAACGAGTATGCCGCGCCGGCATTGTTGACGAGGGCATCGAGCGAGCCGCCGGTTAGCGTCTGGATCTGGATGACAGCGCTCGCTATTGACTCGTCGGAGCTGACGTCGAGCTGTATAGTGGTAATGCCGGCAGCTTCAGTGTCGCGTAGCTTCGCTGGGTTCCGTGCCGATGCAAACACGCGCCACCCGGCCTTGTGAAAAGCAAGAGCTAGAGCTGATCCTAGACTGTGGTCTGAGCAGCCTGTGATGAGGATCGTGCGTTTAGAGGACGCCATGGTGAAGCGAAGTGGAAATATGAGATTGCAATACGCTGCAGATGTAAAGCCGGCCCTAAGAATTAATCCACTTATGAGAGAGTCTGCTTTTGAACTGTCAAAATGGCACAGATGCTCTAAAAGACACGTCATAGGCTTCTAAGTATAGCCAGCAATGTTTCAAAATATTTGACCAGGGAGAAGTACATTACCTCCCTACCTAGGTGCTGGAAAAATTACAATATTACGACACAGAGTTCAAAGAAACCTTCTGGACTCCTCGGCGACATCTTTTGCGTCATCTTACCTTGAAGAGCCTAGGGAGCAGCCGCTGTAACACCTCGGAGGGATTGTTGCGCCGATGCGGCGGAATTGGAGGTAGCGGCACAGCGAAGGCGGATTGGTCACAACAAAGGGACAAACATAACAAAGCAGGCTGGCGCCCGCTGACAGAGCTAGTGACAGATCTTCAACTAAAGTTCCCCAATCATTTACTCACAGCTTTTCTAACGTCTTCCTCTGTTTCTGGGCTGATAGCTGCTTTATAGGTAGGAGGGCTGAAGACTGTCCATCTCTCAGTGGCATCATCGAACTGCTGAGTTCCAATGAATGATAATGTCGTGCTTGACGCCCAAGCTCTTGCGGGGTCTGTTAACAGGGCTCCGAGGTCAGTCTTGACAGCACGAGCATCCGTAACCCCTGTGAGGAAAAGGAGATGCACGAGCATCAACCCCCATCTTGACATCGCTGGTCTAAAAACTGGAATCATGATGTAATTTTTGTCAATTGAAGTGTTATCATTATTATTTCTCTTCGGATCGCATGCCAAGCCAAACGTAGCTGGTCCTGGGTTTATATACACGACATTACACTATTGAAGCCAACGACTTGGGAGACTGTAGCAGTCGAGTCACCCTTGAAGTCCCAGACACTCACCAGGCAGATAACGTCTAGGGCGCATCTGTAACATAGCCGTCCGGTGAGGCGAGAATCCCACGTGGCTTTTTTCCTTCAGCTAAGATATCAAATCCTTCCTTTGCCGCCGCAACCAAATTAGAAACCAAGGGGGCGGGTCCTCCGAAAAGAAGAGGTATGCGTAGGAAACTATACAGGAATGTATAAATCTAGTACCATGCTTGTTACTTTGAATGTCGGCCCGTTGGTCTTCTGACAGAAAAGATGTACGTATTGCTTGGGTCTTAGGGGAGATCAAAGCCTTGTCCAAATTAGGGCAAAAGGATACGAGACCAACGCCATCGGATTGTGCAACTCACGATGAAGGCTCACTATCTGGTCTGGTGACGTAAGTTCACGAAGACGAACACAGATTAGGTACTTGTGAGAACCTTGATTGACTAAAAAGGTCGGAAACGGCTGAGAGTAGCTAACACGAAAAAGTCAGCGACAGTAAGTTCTTCAACGGTCGATAGGTGAACAGGACATTGCAACGGCGTTGAGGCATTGTTGAGAGTCTAAAAGTAAAGGGAGCCCTGTCAAGATGAGGAGGCTGGGCTACTTACGATCCACGTGCAGTGGAATGCATATATGTGTAGCCTCCCAGGCTACAATACTATAATAAACTTAGATTTCTGGACAAGTCCGTAGAATTATCAGGCGTTGTCTTTAGCACGCCCAAATTAAATAGCTTGAAGATGACACACGGGAAGGTTGCACCTGATCAGCACTGTGACCAAGCCCTCAGCCGACACAAGATCGTGATGCTCCTTGGCGCAGCGCTCGGGGCCATCGGCTGCGGGTTGTGCTACACGTTCGATGAAAATACACCCATTGGTAATTGGGTGGGATACCAGCTCATTGCTGGAGTGGGACTAGGCGGTTCGTTCCAGATCCCTGTCATTATCGGACAAGCGATTGCTGGGCCAGAGGATCTATCGACAACGACCTCCATGCTTCTTGGTTTTCCAAACCGTTGGCGCCGCCCTATTCGTCTCGGCAGCGCAGACTGCGTTCGTTAATACCTTGCTAGTGTCGCTCTCGACTCTGGCGCCTGGCGTTGACAAGGCACAGGTGGTGGCCACCGGTGCTGGACAGCTACACAGCGTATTCTCGGCCCATGATCTTCCTGGTATTTTGGCCTCGTATCTTGACGGGTTGCAGGTGACCTATCTGCTAGAGGTCGGCCTGATTGGAACCTCTTTTTTGTTAGCGCTCGGCATGCCATAGCTGGAGGTATGCGAAAAGGACTGTTTTCATTGATTGCATTTATTTGAAATTCGTATACATAGGGGCAGGGTGAACTCCGGCAGGCCTTCTGCTTTTACCCATACATTCTGTTAAAGTAGCACTCAGCCCTAAAACTAGCATTAAACTTGATTACTCCCGCGCCCATTTAGTTAGAAATTCCACTGAAGAGACGCCCCCTAATGAACTTTCGTCGTAGCAACAAACTCTCTATGTAGTCTTTTCTTACCAGTCGCAAGCTGAACTACTACCACTATATACTATACATTTTCTCAATACAACGAATCTCCAGCTCACTGCCTTGCTTGAGGGGCAACTGGGGCCCTATGCCATCATTTAACATACCTAGGGCGAAGAAAGGGTGGTTTTCAAATTTACAGAAATGTCACGAGTCCATTGCACAACAGTAATCTTTTACCAAGTCCCTTTTAGAATGTGAGGGTTTCCAAAGGATCGTGAACTGCTACGAGACCCTCTTGTAAGATGACTTAGACTGGTTTTGGATTGATAAGTGTTGTATCAACAAAACAAGTAGTACAGAGTTGTCAAAAGCTATGAATTCCATTTTGAGGTGTCCGCTGTACGTAACGCGTACTTGTCTAATTTGTGTGACGCCAAGGCCAATTATTTCAACGACGAGCTGTCATTGCGTAGAAGTAAATGGTTTACGTAAGGATAGACAATTCAAAAGCTCCCCAGCTGACCAGCGTTGAGGGATTCTTGCACAGGTGAAGGGAAAAGCAGAGCTTTGCGATGTCTTCCCTTCGATTTACGTTAATAGCACCTACTTGCAGTGAAAGAAAACTGCTATTTCCGAGATGTGGGTTGTAAAACGAATATCATGTGATCCATGAAAACAAATAACGCGCAAGGAAGTAAAATGATTATCGCGAATATAAGTGGCTAGGCAGGCTAGGTCTAGGACACCATACGATTAATATTTGCTAAACGTATTGTGAACCTTGAAAAGTACATATGCTCCGCCTAAAATGTACTTGTTAGGGGTGTTTTGGGGTTCCAGAAATGGCGGGTCAGGGCTGCCATTTTCGGCAGGCCAAACCTCGACACGGGAACTTTAGGTGAAAGTCTCCCAAATGCATGAGAATTGTGAGGGGGCTAGGCCGCCAAAATGGTTATACCTGATAGGCGACAGTGGTGCGATCTCTGAGCTCGTAGCTATTATAATCCTTTGTGATCTGTTGACAGATCTTGCTATGAGCCCTCATAGTTTGGCCGTGCCAGATAAAGACGAATGGGACCGCGGACAAAGCCAACATGACAAATCCGAGCAATGACGTGCCCCACGCTACCTGGAGGCCGTTGTATAACGAGTCTGCTGCCAGGATCAAGGTTCCGCCCCCGACCGATCGGGTGAAGCTGACGGCGGCCAATGCGCTGGCCGAGTGTATCCGATAGGCGTCCGCGAGATAGTTGTTGAGGGCCGCCAGGATGAAGTAAAACCCTAAACCGAAAATGAAACCCGACGCGGCAGGAACTTCGGGCCTGAAAGATGCCGACGCCGTCCAGCCGAGCCAGAATAGACCGGCCACGCAGAGAGGTCCGCCCACACAGGCGATCGGGAGTCGGCGGTACTCTTCGTTCAGCGCCCAAGCTTTCCCGAGCGCTCTTGCTCTATTTAGATAGTAGTCGTACACACAGCAGAAGAAAAAACCAATTAGAGAGCCGAGGGCGACTTTCATCTTTAGTTAGTAATCTAGGTAGTATTGGTTTCGAAGATTTTTCAAGAGCTGGGAGACGAACCCGGTAGAAGAGGAATTAGAGCGGGACCTTGCCCGAGTCCATACACGCCCGAGAAAATTATAGAATACGAGCGAAAGAACAGGTCTGAAAAAGGGCATTATCATTAGCCGAATGAATATGACGTAATCGCAATTGCAAACAGACTCACAATAAATCCCAGTGGCGAACCCAAGGAACAGCGAGGTGGAGCTAACTATCCATTCGGTGCAGAGCATCTTGACCGGGCGCGCCAGGAATATCGTGATCGTCTCCTTCCAGGTCCTCTGCTGCAACTCAATAGCCGCGTACACCGTGGTACCGGCACCGGGCTGCTGCTGCCTTATCCGGATGGCTCGCCTTTGTAGTATCCTTGGGCCGTACGTCTCTGGCAAGAACAGCGTCGGGATGAATGTCACGGCGGCGACGATGAACGCGATCCATAGCGGCCACATCCAGTTGAGCGGCGGAAGCGAGGTGTATGCGGCGACTAGAGGTGCTAGATTGGGTACTACGCTGAGAGCCTGCATATTCTTTTCCTTAGCTTCTTTTCTTTTGTCTCGTTATCTTGATACAGATGAAAAAAAATAAGGAAATAAAATAAATGCGGCACGCACGCAAAGGAAAAGGCCGTTGGCTTGACCTCGCGCGCGAGCATCGCTGAAGATATCAGCGTACAGACCCGCGGTCACGGAAACGGCGCTTGACGCGCATGTTCCTTGGAGGAAACGGAAGCCTAGGTACGCGGGCCAGGAAGGCGAAAAGACGCTTCCCAGTATAAACGCCGCAAGGAGCCCGGAAGAACAGATGACAACCGGGCGTCGTCCATAACTATATGATGTTTAATAGAGGAAAAAATTATACCGGTCTTTTTCTCTTTTTTCTTTGGGCCATCGGGTCACATTTTTTACGAAACAGGATGGAAAAGGGTTTGGAGGCGATAGGACTGGGAGTCAACTCACGTCTCGCTTAATGGTGCAAATAGTAGAGAGCCGCTCAAGAAGCCGACTTGGTATATCGTGATGGGTAGAACCTTCTGCGTCGAGTCTTTAATGCCGAAATGCACACTAAGTACCTCGATGTAGCCGGACGGGAGCGAAGTGTTGAAAACGCTGTTGAATACGCAGAAGAGGCCGACCGTGACAACGAAAGTCTTCTTCCACTAGTCATCATAAGCATGAGCGAGCGCACAGAAGAAAAATATGCGTGAGAATGGTTCATATGAGATGGAAGCATCAAATCCGATCATCAGATGACGCCGGGTGGAATCTCGCGATGGCTGATTGCAATTACCTAATGATGAAGAAAAAGACGAGATGAACAACTGGGGTTTGTGGGATAGCCTCAACCACCAGTTTAGTTGCGCAATGCTAGCTGGGTATTATGAAATTTTGAGTAAAAGGAGCAGACCGTCAAAGAGAACGTACAGTAGACCAATTAACCGGATTCTCGGGATCTCCTCCGTTGAAAGTGATGATGGTATGATCTACGGTATTGTTGCTTGTCGACTCCATGGTGACTCTTACAAAAGATTTCCAATCCTGCGTATAAGGCTCTAGGTATGATTCCAAAGAATTCTTTCTGTAGACTTGAAGGAAAGACAAGAATAATGACGGTCCCTAGTGATCATGGCTATCAGGAACCCAGTGTTGCGGGGGGGAGGTACAATTCATCCGGACCAGACCGGTCGTCGTTCATCACCCTTCCCTCCAGTTCACCGGTCGGCCTACGGCTCCAGGTCCTATTTGCTCCTCAAATGTCAGCAAAAAGAAGTATGGAGATCACGGGATGCCTTGGGCCTCCCCCGGAAGATCCGGTCTCGGCCGTTGTTATATGCTTGTTATATGCAAGAGCAACCACTAGATCGGCAACTCAAAACGGGGAACCGTTTCTATACATCCGAATGCTTTTTATATGCAGATAATAGCTACTGCATCGGCGGTTCAATCCGGGGAACCTTTTTATACATCCGGATGCCTCCACATACGTCAACCTATCCCAGCAACATGTTTGCATTAACGTGAACTTCGTCTAAATGGGAACTCTTAAGATATAGAATTATGTGGATTATGTCTACACTTTTCAGAGTAATGATCTTTTCGGGAACGAAGCGATCAATTAAATATCAATGTATTTTTGTTGTTTGAATGAATGAATGAATGAATAGAGTAGAACGCATCGACTAGCTGACTTCTTCCTAGCTATCCTCTTTTTTACCTCTATTATTCTTATTTTTTATCTTATTGTAAGCCGCAGCCCCTTGTCACTCCAGTCTCCACTTCAGCATATCTATTGATACCCTTGTAATCAAATACTATACAGTGAGAGCATTGCAAGCTACGTTCATTAGTGATCGGCTGAGTTAGATACGACTTGCAGATCCGACGCTGAAGAGAGATCATGGATAATACATGTAGTACCCCTACGCAGTTAAACATTTTCTAAATCATTTGGCTCGTAACATCATTGAATATATGTTGAGAAAAGCACGAAATAAAAGGGGGTTTTAATCAATAACTTGGTAGGTTAATAACTTGAATGCTCACGTGGTTTCTCTCCAGTAAAAAGACTCTCAGCATGTACTAATTACCGCTAACTAGAACAGCAACGATGAAGTCAGTCATGTTACAAGTTCCGTAGTGTCAGGATATGGAACAAAGAGGCAGTGTGTATATAGCTTAGTAGTAGTCACCACAGGGCGTTATGTAGCCCCTACCTATGGTCGACCCTTCATAACACGTAGGCAAATATTTCAATGCATACATCTGAGTGACAATCCATTCGTAGCGCACTACTTTTTCATGTGATTTAAGTCTACCTGAATTTTGAGTTCGCCGGTCTTGACTATAGTCCATACTTCGAATAGTCTCAATCTTACTGCAGCATGTAGTGTCTCCATAAATTTGATATTAAACGTAAAAATAATATTGAGTTGACGAAAACATATGCCGCTCCCCACGGTGAGAGAAGGCAGCATTACAGTCAAGGAGGGATCTTACGGAACTAGTTTCCAAGGTTGTAGCAGCGTGGGTGCGGTAGAAGTTCCATTTCGTTCCCATCTTGCGAAACTACGTTGTAGTTCCCATGTTGCACAGCATCTGGAACTCGGACAGCTCGATCCGGGAACTTTTCGTTCCATCCTAGTTGTCGTAAATGATCTTCAGAAAACAACTGCATGCAGAGAGATTCAGACAGGTTTTAAGCAGACTTGCGGAGGAATACACGGAGGAATATGAATCGTAATTTCATCATGGAATCGTGAAAGTGATGTCGGCATGATGAAGGTGGTCATTTCTCTGCTCCTGCGGTTTACCCAACAAAACGCATTTACAGGAAAAAAATATATTAAAGGGACTCATCGCGCCGTCGTGAAAATCTTCCTTCTCTACAAGCATCTTCAAGATAGTTATCTTCATAAAAAGAGAAAAAAAACTTGTACCCAACATCAGATTACGGCCTGCACCAGCATTATCGCCATGTCACCCTCCATTATCTATGAAAACGGAAGAGACGGCACCATTGCAATTCTTGCTGTTTCGTTGCCTACTGATTGCCTTCTCTAGGTAGACTTCGGTGATGGAACTTTTACGTATCATGTCCAGTAGCCCCATGACGCCCGTAACGATCGCAGCCCTTCCCGCAGTGCGGAGGATTCCTTTGTTGTTCATGCCCCTGATGCCAGAATTACGGCCGCCACCCTCAAGGGTAAGGGGATCAATGTGGGAATCCAAGTCACTTGGAACGACGACACTCAGACAACCTTTCCCGGGGCTTAGCTACGGGCTTTTGCTCCCATGGTTGCAAAGCAGAGCCTGGAAGATGGCTACACCGGCGAAGGCCTCTCATACAACTATGGCTGGGTGACCGAGAAGATTGACATTCCCGAAGTCCATTTTGACTCAATCTTCCCTCAGCAGAAACCATCAGTCGAGAAGTCTGAAGATATCAGCATCAAGATCTCCGACATGCTCTTCCATGAGGGAAAATCCGGGATCATCAATATTGTTGGCCGACCCGCACCAGATATTCAATCACAACGGGAAACGAAGAACACAATCGCCACGAAAATCCTGAAGCAAATCTTCGGTAGTGTCTTCGTCCATCCCAGACGAGGTGCCGATCTTACCTTTAACGTCACGGACAATTATGGCAAAGAAAAGGACCGCGGTGCCGAGTTGCATAACTATAGAACCGATGTCGTTCTCTTGCCTCATTGCGATCACGCACACTATGATGTAAGTACTCATACTGAACTAAACCCTCAAATAAGTTTTTGATCAATCGTATAACTAACCTCTCGTGTTCCTCATTTAGTATCCGGCACAAGTTCAAGGACTCTACTGCCTCGAAGGTGAAAGCTTCAACACTTTCATCTCGAGTGTGGCTGTTCTCCGCACGATGCAACAGGAAGCCCCGGATCTGTATCCGTACTTGTTGAAGTCGCCCATGGTTGTCGGCCGAGTAGCGCACTACTATGACCCGCCCATGTTCCAAGCCACAGTCGAGCCGGCCGTAACGCTAATGCCCGGATTCCCGGATCAGGGAAAGCGTATTCGCTAGCATCTACATTTATTGGGCTCGCTTGTGACGCCGTTCGATGATTTTGACATGGCGCGCCAGGCGTACCAGAAGTACCAGGAGATCCTCCGGCGTCCGACGCACCAGCTGAAGGTTCTTTTCAAGCCCGGCGATCTCTATATCTGGGACAATTTTCGCACCCTGCATGGGCGAGAGAGTGTTACCAGTGTGCCACGCACTAGCGTGGGTCAGACCGTACCGTTGCAGGTCGTCTCAGAGCGCTATCGCTCTTTGCAGATCAAACGCCTCAAGCGTCTTGTGGATGAGTCCTGGCTTGTTCATGTACCTACCCCCAAGCTGTATGACATGGCGAAGCTTCAAGGAGTGTGAATGGATATATGAAGGTGCTAGAACGGCGTGTTTTGCGCTATTCAGGGCTGGTTTGACCCCTTTCACAGAAACTTATCCCTCTGTTATTACAACTTAACGCTCCTTTATAACGCTCTTTTAAGATTTAAATAAACTCTATCATACTGGTTATTTTTATCGCTAGTAATAACATGAATTATAATGGATAAACTATGATTAATTATAATTTTAAAGCTTTATTGTCATATGCTGGCGTGGCTGGAGGCCATTCGAAAGCATATATATACGTACGAAAGCCCGAATACTCCAGTTTGGAGTATTGCTGACCTTTTGAGTTGTTAGCATAATAGTAAACGGGCTAGCCGCTATGTGACAATTATACTCCAAACTACCGGTCACTAGAGTGCTACGCGCCCCGAAAGTCAACGGTTCGATCCCGCGGGTGCGACGGGATGCCGACGATTCTGAGTGGTCTCAGGCGCGCGGGGTAGTGCTCTTTCGTTGGCTGACAAGTGACGTAACTCTGGCGTACGCCATAGACTCTACAAGGCCACCTTGGGGGGCCAAGCTACAAACCATGGAGCATGTTTGCACATAAGGGCCTGCTGGCACATAGGGGCTTAAAAAGGCATAGCAACCTTTGTTGTATATTTTAGCAGGTGTAAAGGAAAACGCCATTATTTCATGCAAAACCACTGACCGTCTCATCCGGCTAACACATCCGAAGATGAGTAGGTCACACAATCATCCACATGCGGCCAATATTCAGGCAAAGAATGTTTATGTCTTGTTAAGCGAGAAAGCACAGTGCTTCGCAATTTCAATATTGACACGAGTTACTGTCACAATCCAGTGTGCCCCCCCCTCCCTCCCCCGAATAGCCGATTCCATTCCCCATTGTCCTTGAATCAATAATTATCATGCTAAGGACCTATCCTAAATTCTTGACTTGAAAGTACTCTACCATAATGTGACTAACCGTTAGCTTGTTGGCGTGTTATACTCGGAGCTCCTCGCAGTAGGCTCGTGCTAGGGTGTCACTGTGTAGTTATCATAGTCACTAAGTCGGGATTGCTCCCATACAGTTAGTCCAAGAAGTCCCTGTATCCTGAAAATAGGAAATGCTTATTATTATATAGACTGTCCTTCCTTCCCTATTTTGTGGTGTTTCTCTTGTTTACATGGAGACACTAGAGACCAGAGACCACGTCACGTGACCTTTTTCTTCCTTGGCTGTGGCTTGTCTCCTGGTCCAGCCCGATACCTCTCATTGGGTCGTTTGGTCACCTTGGTCTCCTAATAGGTCGTTCTTCTGTTGGTTCGTAACACATAGTATCAGAATCCTTACAGTTCATGGTGCCCAGACTGGTCTGCTGGGGGGGCTTGGATCTCGTCCGCCGAAACTAGGCCGTCATTGTTGGCATCATAGCTATGATAAATGTGAACATTGGCATCCTCCGTCTTTCTTTCTTATAGAAACTTACAGGTTATAGTGATCAATCCACGCAAGCACCCTAGCCGTATTATCCAAGGCGGTTGGATCCCCATTCTCGAATACCCATGTGAGGAACTGACCCAGGCTTATCGATCCATCTGCGTTTAGAGTGACCTTCCCGTTCACATTAGGCCCCTCGAAGGTCGATCCAAGCCCGTCCTCATTTTCTGGGAGGGAAGAGACAGAGCAGGCGCCTGTTCTGCAATCTGTATTGATGGCACACCTGTTTAGTATCGAACAAATCCAGCTGGACTTCAGAAACTATAAACGACACTCACGGCCATCACAGTTGCAACAGAATATGTTGCAACTGCCCGTTGCGCAACAGAAGCCATGGTTCACGCAGTCATGACATATCAAGTCCAGCCCCTGATAAAATGCCCCACAGCAAAATGCAGGTTTCGCCGGGTCGCTACCACCCGCCGACGAGGAATGGAGCGAGGTCCCATAAACAAACGTGCCGTGAAGCAGAAAGAGAAGCGGGAGAGATTGGATCATTATAGTATTCGTGTCAGGGCTTGATGTGTTTAATGTTGCAGGCTCAGTAGTGTTGTTATAGTGATGCGAACGGGTAGGATGGGGAGAAAAAGTGATCATGGGAGACCTGGCCCTCTGGCTTCTACTTATAGGTAGACCTCGAGACTTACAATCAACACCTCATTGCGGCCAGTAGCCACTTTTTACCAACTGTATGTCTTGACCTCGGGTGTTACGCTGTTCCCCGAAGAATCTGTAGCTCTATGGCTGGAAGCTGGGAAGTGTGCTGAAGGTAAAGGTGCCGCTGACTCTAACATAGAGTCACCCAACACCTAACAATTTGGTGGCTTGGTTTGCGGAGAAGGCGTCTAGGACCTGAGGGCCATCCCGATGTTTTACCTGTAAGGGAAGTGATTAATCACATAGATACGGTAATCGACGCGGGACTTACTTGTAGGATGGCTGGCTGAGATCTGAGACCGCTGGTTAGAACCAGTAAGATTTTAGATGGCTGGGATCGGCGATAGTGACCACGTTATGGGCGATGATGATTGCAGGGTATCTCGGGTAGGTGAGATGAGGATAAACTTGTCAGAATTGAGGGTTAATTTAGATGGATTACCGCGGGCTAATACGTCAGGGGGTGAGCAGGGACTGCTCAACCCCTGTGAACCCGCGACGCTATTTATTAGTACACATCTCAGAGAGACAGCAAAACGCGCTCTAAACAACAATACAACAATTTACACCCTCAATTAACTGGCTCGCTTATTCTAACAATTAAAAGTCTTATACGCAACTACAACCCTACCGACCCTTGGGACTAAATAATGCAATACCAGAAAACATTAAAATAACACCATTATTAACCAAAAAAGCCTCATTCGCCAAGCCAGAGGACTTTGATCAATAGCAACGCAACTTTATAGCCAAAGCGAAAGCCTTTAACATATGGGATTACATAAAACCTACCAAACGAAAGAAATGGCCAACCTTTTCAAAACTACTACAATACAAGAACTATTCTATAAAAGCTAATATTAATTTAGCCACTTTAATCAAAGACCTCACAGCTAACGGGAAAGCATTTTTCATATCTAACTAAAGCGTATATACGCTAAAAGACAAAGCATATATAAAACATAGAAAAAACGTTAAAAAATTAACTTTTTAAATGCAAGATATTATTGCCTTAAACTATAAAATGGCCTTTTTAAAGCTAAAAAAAAAGATTTACGTGTGGTATAATAACATTAGTAAAATTAGTGCTGCTGCTTAATTTAGTTTTAAGCAAAAAGTACAAGCACAATATAAGGCATTTAAAACAAGCTAAATTGCTTTAATTTTTGTTGTTTGCAAAAAAAAAAACATAGCTATACTAACAACAAAGGCAAAGGCTTACAAAAAGCTATACCAAAACAACCCCGTGCTAACACCTAAGTGTGCAAAGCATGCCAAAGCTTTTACAACCTCGAGAAATGCTGGTACACATTGCCAGAAAAGGCATTTACACACTGGACAGCTTAGCCTTTACTAAGGCAAGCTGTGCTGCAAATTATTAAAAATAATCCAAATTTAACAAAAGAAGTAGCCCGGCTAAGTGGCAAAAAAAAAAACACCAAGGTTAAAATACCAAATGAATAACTAGCCGGCAAAATTATAGGCAGTACTTTTACTGCTTAAAAAACCATTTTCAAAGGAAACAAACGCCAATATCCCTTTAAAAACTTAGCTATCCTAGATTTAAAAGAAACCCTATATATTTTCAACAAAATAGTTAGGTTTTTAAACTTTAAAAAGGTTAAGCTAGGTGATATAATCATTGCAGAAAACTTTGCAATGTTTATACTAGGCTACAAAAAGATGGATATTAACGTTTAAAAACCCAAAGGCTTAAAAGTCATGCGTTTACTAGATGTGGCCTATTGCAAGGACTTTTTAATTAACATAGTTTTTTTAAAAAAACTTTAATAAAGTAGCTACTGGTAGGATATAAAGCTTAAACCTTTAGTATTTTAAAAGCAAAAAAATAACAGGATTGCTTGCCGAGTATAAAAACAATTTGACTAGTTTATATTGAAATACCTCTTTTTATTATTAATTAAACAGGCATTTCACTTACGTAAAAAGCAATTTAACACTTATACAAAAAAGAAACCAAGCCGTACAAATATTTTAAAATAGCACTTTTAACTAGGATATGCTAGCCTTAACTTTTTAAGGCATTTAATGCAGGAGTTTTTAAAAGCTAAGATTAAAAAAAACTTAAAAGCCGAGATAGCTATAACTAATTATAATGCCTGCGCTTAAGCCAAGCTACGGCGTTAAATTAAATAAACTAAACAAATAAAGCTTAATAAGCCTAAAATATAAATTATAATTAATTTTTATAATTTTAAAAAAACCATATATTTTAATAACTTTATAATGATTATTATAAATAAATATTTAAAATATACCTAGGATTATTTCTTTAAAAATAAATAAACTAAAAGTATAATTACTGCTTTTAAAAGGTTAATTAAGCATTTATAAAATTGCTATTAAGTTAAGGTTAAAATAATTAAATATAATAACAAGATTTTTAAACATAAAGATGGCTTAAAGGCATTTAAAAATATTTTTTTAAACTATAAGATTATTTTTAAGCTTTTAATAGTTAACACACAAGGCTAAAATAAAGCAGCTAAACGCTTAAGGGGTATAATTAAAAATAAAGCTTGCGTAATGTGCCTTAGCGCAAATTTGCTTAAATTTTTGTGGCTAAAGATTATAAAAGCAGCTATTTATTTTTATAACAGGTTTTTTAAGCACATTTATAACTAGAAAACCTTATACAAGCGTTTTTATACATATTTTATATTAAAAGATAAACTAATAAAAAACAAGAAGCCTAAGCAAGCCTATTTAAAAGTATATAGCTGCAAGGCATATATTTTAAACTTTAGTAGTTAGCTTAAAAAAAACCGTTTTAATCGACTTGATTTAAAAGCGTAAATTGGCTATTTAGTTAGCTATGATTTTATTAATATTTATAAAATTTAAAACCTTTTAAACAATTATATTAAGTTTATTTAAAATGTATGGTTTTAAAAAAAGTTTTTTTATATCGAAAATTTAAAAAACCTGCAAAAAAATGCTAAAAAGCTTTTTTTTAAAACTATTAACGCAATACTTGCAAAAAAAAACCTTTAAAAAACTTAGCTTAAGACAATTAACAAATACTTTAAACTAAATTACAAGGTTTATTAAAATATAGCAGAAAATAGCGTTAAAAAGCAAAAAAACTTAAAAAATAAAAAAAGCATATTTAAAATTTAAGCTATAAGCTTTAAAATAACTTGCAAACCTAATTAACTTTATATATAAGCTATTTTTATACCGTATTTTTTACCTTTAAAGTTACCTACTTTATTAAACTTTTTTATAGCTACAATTAAAAAAGCTAATTTAATGGTTTGCTTTATAAAAGCTGCGCTAATTACTGGTAAACTAAAATTTAAAATTAAGAAAAACCTTTTTAATTTTTATATTATAGGTTTAACACGTGAGAGATGTTAAAAAGCCACGTTTAATTTTAAACGTTTATGCACTGCAAAGTTGTTTAACGGTATGCCGGTAAGCAAGGCAAAAAAAGCTAAAATAGTAAACCATTTTTAATGCCACTTTAATTTTTTAAAAAAAAGCTCCGTAGGCAATGCTGCGTTTAATGCTAGAAAAAACCTTAAATTAAAAAACTATAAAAATATTAAGCAAAAATTGCTAATAAAAAAAGTTTATAAAACCAAGCTTTTGCTGTTGCTAAAAACTTATAAAGATTTAAATATATACTTAATAAAAAAAGGTTTTTATGTTGCAAAAAAGCTACACCTCGAGAGCTATAAAAAGATGGCTTTATGGCGTAAGGTCGATTATAAAATTGCTTATAAAAAACTTACCTTTAATTGCATATAAGTATACGTTTATAAGTTTAATAAGCACGGCTATTTTATAAAGTGCAAGGCATGGCTAGTTGTTTGAAAAAATTAACAGCTTTACTTAAGCTTAGAAAAAACATACGCTTTTACTTTAGCAGGAAGATTTTTTAAAACTTTAATGGTAATTGCAGCTAAGTTTAACCTAAAATTAAAGCAGTATAACGCGGTTAATGCCTTCGTTAATGCTAAGCTAAATAAGGAAATTTACATGAAAATGCCTTTTAGTTACCGCAAGTCAAGTATTTTTTTAAAGCTACAAAAGGCTTTATACGGACTTAGAAAGTTTTTTTTGCTATGGCAAAAAGAATTAACTTTAACGCTTTTTAAATTAGGTTACTTAGCAGTTCTTTATAAGCCCTGCTGTTACTTTAAAGATAAAATCTTTGTGTTTATTTATGTAAATAATATAGTTTTAGCTTATTAAGGCTATAAAAAGGTCTTTGCTATGAGATTAATATGAGAACTTAAAACCAAGTATTAATTAACCGGAGGAAACGATTTTCAATAGTTTTTAAAAGTTAAAGTTATTAAAGATTATTAACAAAAGCTGATTTAGTTATTTTAATTTTTATATATCGAGAAAATTAGCAAGCTAAATAACTTAAAAAAGAAAAAGCACTTTATTTTTATAAAGATTTAAAAGTTATTTTTTTACAAAGGCCTAGCTATAGCTAAAAAAATCTATGCTTATTAAAAGAAAATAAGCTTTATTATATATGCAGCAGTGATCACACGCCTAGATATTGCCTTTTTTGCTTTAAAACTTTTACGATTTAACTTAAATCCAAGCCTAAAATATTATTGCAAAGCCGATTAAACTTTAGATTATTTTTTTTAAACTTAATATTATGCTTTTAAATTTAAAAGCGGCAACAACCTAATTATCGCTAGCAACTCTTTGTTTATAAATAATACTATTAACTGCAAAAGCTTACAAGCTTATATTATAAAGCTATTCGGAGGAGTTATCGGCTAAAAGGTTAACAAGCAGGATATTATTACTACGTTAACTATAAAAGTGAAACTTTTAGCTTTTGCGCAAGCTGCTAAAAAAGCTATGTTTGTTAGTTAGTTAATTAAAAAGCTAGGAGTTACGCTTAACAGTTAATAAATTGCTTTTTAGTGCAATAACTAGCAAACTATTGGGCTTTTAAAAAAAAAGGTATTTACCTTAAAAACCAAGCTTTAACACGTAGATATATATAATCACTGGTTAAAATAAAAGGTTTAATAAAAAACCCTAAATATAACTTATGTCTTTACAGGCGATATAATCGCCGACGGATTTACAAAGGCATTGCTGGCAACTAAATAGGCTAAATTTATAACTTAATTAAGGTTAAAGGATGTAAAAGCACGGAATTTAAAGCAAAAGCAAAAGGAGATCACTTAAAAAAACCTTGATAGCTTTAAAAATAAACTATTTAGAGGAGAAGTAAAAGCATGGAAGCCACGGGAATAACCTCAAGCAAGGCAAAATATAAAATAATTGGCCCTAAAAAGGTGTGTTAAAATTAAAGGTTAATTTAAATGGATTACCGCGGGCTAATACGTTAAAAGGTGAGTAAAAACTGCTTAACCCCTGTGAACCCGCGACGCTATTTATTAGTACACATTTTAAAAAGATAGCAAGACGCGCTTTAAACAACAATATAACAATTTACACCTTTAATTGACTGGCTCGCTTATTTTAACAAAATTAATCGAGAGATAGTGGCTACAAATTAGTAAGGGGTTTTGCGTTATAAACGGTGATAAATGCAGCTGCCTGCTAAAACCAATTAATTTAAAATAAAGTAAACATGCTATAATAAATATAAAAGTTAAAAAAAAAAAAAATTAATTAAAAAAAAATTAAAAATAAATACCTAGGTATAAAAATAGCTTTATAAAAACATGAAAATATAAAAATATAATGTTTTTTTTATTTTTAATAAATTTACATTTTATTACTTTAATAAATATAAATATTAATAAATAAAAAATATATAATAAGGTATTTTTTATTTAATTTAAATATTTAATTAAACCGGCTATTTTTTAATTATATTTAAAAGTTTTTATATAAAAATGATAATAATTTAGCGAAAAATAAGCTTATAAATTAATAATTAATATATTAAAAATCTTTATTTAAAAAAAAATCCAATGGTATTTTTTATAAATTTATTATTAATTTATTTAATATTATTTTAAAAAACCATGCTAAAATTTTAACGTGGTTTTAAATATATTTATAAATAAAATAATAAAAGATTTATAAAAAATATTAATGGATTTTTTTTTAATATATTAATTATTTATAAAAGTTGTTTTTATATAATATATATAATTTATTTAATGTTTATTAATTTTATTAAATAATTATTATTTATTTATATATTAATTGTTTTTTTAAAATTTTTATTTATTTATTTATTATTATATTAATTATAAGCAATAATTTATAGCTAAATTATAAATTATTTATAATATTAAAAAAATTGCTAGCTATTATTTAATAATATATTAAACTTTTAAATAAAACGCTAAGTGTTATATTTATTTTTATATATATATTAACGTTTTAATAAATAAATATATTAATAATATTATTAAAAGTTTATATTTATTTTAGCGTATTTTAATTTAAATAGTTAAAATAATAATTATTTTAATAATAAAATTAACTTTTGTTTTTATATTATTTGCAATATTTTTATAAGCTTTAAGTTTATTATGCTTTTTATAATAATTATTAATATTATTTGTTAATACGTAAGCAAATAACAATTATTTAATAAAGCTATACACGCTATATAAAAGCAACTTTTATAAATAGCTAGTTTTTATTAAACATTTTCTTTACAACTTTAAAATATAACTATATATTGCTTAATAATAATAGCTAGCAAATTGTTTTAAATAATTATATTATAAACATTATATTGTATTTAATAGCAAATTAACGTTTAATTTTTTTGTTGTTTTTTGTTGTTTTTCTTTTCTTTTATTATTTTTTTATTATATTAAAACGTTATTTATTATTATATTAAATTATTACGTTAAATCGCTTAATATATAACAAAAAAAAATTAAAAGAAAATTTAAAATAAAATATAACTATTTTTTATTATTTAATAAACGCAATTGTTTAATAATTAAATAGTTAAGCAAATTTTTTTACTTTATAAAACCTGGTAATGTTATTATTAAACTTTAATAACTATTTTTACAATTAAAACGTGTTAAAAAGCCTGTAGTTTTTTAACCAATTTATTTAATATAAAATTTTTTTAAATAATAAACATAAATTTAACGTTTGTTTAATAGCTTTAAATAATAATAAAAAGTAAATAATTAAACTTTTTTGCAAATTAATTACAGCATATTAAATTAATAATATAAATTTAGCTATATTTTTTTAATTAGCAAATAAATAAATAAGCGTTTAAATAAATATTAATTTTTATTGCTAAATATATTAATTTTTTAATATTATAATTTATTAATAATTAAATTAACTTTAATAAAAAATTATATAAAATTTAAAAATTTATTAAAATTAATATTTAAGCTAAAATTATTTAAAGAAATTATTAACATTAAAAACCATTTAGCTAATTATATAATTAGCTTTAATTTTTTACTTAAGATTAATATAGCTGAAAATTTTATAAATTAAGGCATTTTTTAACAGCTTGGTTTTAATTAACTAATAAATTATATTATTAATTTTATTAATGTTATATAAAATAACACTTTTAAAAATAATATTTTAAAATAAAAATTAAATTATGTTAAATTTTTTTTAAAATTAGCAATTATATTTAAATTAACGCTAATATTTATTAGCAAAATATATATTTATTTAAAAATAATATAATTTAATATATTAAAAATAATAATTAATAAGCAATTATTATTTATAATTTTTTATAGCTTTTAAAAAATGCTGCTTAATTTTAATAAGCTAGTAAATTATTTTTAAAAATATATATAAAGCTATTTAAAAATTTTAATAAAGTTTTAATGAAAATTATTAAATATTTTAAATTAAATATTAATAAAACGTTTAAATAATTAAAAAGTTTATATGTAAAATATTTTTAAAGCAAAATTTAAAATGGTAAATTTATTTAAAATTAAGCAAATAGCATTTTTTAGCTTATATAAATAACAAAATAACAAATAAAACAATAATAAATAATTAAAATTTATAATTTTATTTTGCTTCTTATTATGCTAATTAATTGCTAAATTAATTATAATTTTTAAAGTTAAAAATTATTTTATTTATTTAAATAAAAAATTAAAAGCTTATTATAATAATTTATTTAGCATTTTTTTAAATATTATATAGTTAATTTTTAAATTATTAATTAATAAATTAATAATAATATAATTTATTTTATATTATTATAACTTAATTATATTATTTACTTTAATTTTATTGCTAAAATTATAAATATTGCCGGCTTTTATAACATATATAATTTAAAAAAATAATAATATTTAGCGATTTGTTAAATATAATAATGCTATTAATTAATTATATTTTAGTAAAAACATAAAAATAATTTATTAAAAAAATATTACAATTAAAGTAATTATTATAACTAAAGCAATTATTAAAACTAAAATTAGCTTTAACGTTATAATAGCTAATAAAACTTTAATTGTTAACAATTTTATAATTGTTAAAATAAAAAACAAAGTTATAAAAAAAAACCAAGCAAATTACCTGTTTTATTAATAAAAATAATAAATTTATAGCTGCTATAATAACAATTAAGCTTATTATAAAGCTAAAATATTTATAATATTAAATAATATAAAGCTTATTATTAAAAAAGCTTGTTTTATAATTAAAAAATATTTTATATTAAAAAAAGTTTTAAATAAAAAAAGATTTAAGCAAAATATAAAATTAAATAATAAAATTAAATTTTATTATTTTATAGTTTTAAATTTTATAATAATTAAACATTAAAAAATTTATTATAAATAATAAATATATAACACATATATATTAAAACATATAACGTGGTTTACCATTAAGTGGCGTATATCACTTAATGGCGCACCTTTACTACTTTTTATTACTTTATAATAAAATATCTTAACTAAAACACCTTTAATTAATTTAAATTAATTGCTATTTAACTTGCTACCCAATTTTATAATGATTTTACAAGTCTTTGAATTATGACCTGTTTTACTACAGCTGCTACAACACTTGCTACTTGTTTTCCTTTGTTTTAACGGACCTTTATTTTCACCTTTATCGGTCGCTGGGCGTTTACTTTTTGCCTTGTTGTTCTGTAGCTTTTGAGATTTCTCAACAGTAAAAGGTTTTCCAAGCTGTACACGCAATTTTTTAGCTTTCCGGCGCTTAGAAAAAGCCAAATTAGCCTTTTGTAATATGTATATCTAATCTTTTATAAAGGTTATCTTATGCGCTATTACATTTATACCTTTTGCCATTTGGTCTACCGCATTTAAAATTAATGTTAAAGAGCTTTTTTTATAAGCTAAAACTTTAGTTTTAATAAAAGAAAAGTGTTTACTTGTTTGTTAAAGGTTAAATAGCATTTGGGGGTTGTAAGTACTAGCTGTTTTTAAACGTAACGGGCTAGGTGTAGGTGTTTAGAGATGCATATCCAGCTTGCTAGTTACCTTGTTTAAATGGTAAGATATTAAACTAGATGCGCTAAATCCAGATCTAATATTAGTTTTTATAAAAATAGCAAAATATGCGGCTTTAAAAGCAATAAAAAACTTTAGCTTTATAATGTAATTTATTAAAGCTTTAATAAATAGCTTGATTTTTTTTAAATAAGCGTGTTTTAAAAATAAATAAAATGCTATATTTAATAGCTAAAACAAATAAAATAAATAAAACGGCATATTAAGCGTAATAATGCTATTGTTTTTATAATATAGCTTAAACTTTGCTAAAATATAGTTTTTATAACTATTTAAAATTAAAAAATAATATAAATTTTTTGTTTATATTTTAGTATGCTTATTAAAGTGCTTAATCTAGTTTATATTTATTTTATTATTAGTTTAGCTATTTACTGTTGGTTTAATTATTTAATTGCTTAGTAAATTATATTTAATAAACCAATTTAAAAAATAATATGCATTTAAAACAATAAAAAACAGCAAAATGCATTAGCTTTATAAATTAATGCTTTTAATTATTATTAATTATTTTTAATTGCTAGGCTAAACTAATTTTGCTTTTTTATACTAATTAGCATGTGTTATAACAAGTATTAACGCAATTATTTTTATTATAAAGCTAGTTTTGTTAAAATTATATATGTTTTTGTTTAAAATGCTATATTTAGCTTTAATATTTGCAACCAGCTTAAACTAACCGGAAATAATGCCTGGGTTTTTATAAAGTGCCTTTTGGTAATTATATTTTTGATTTATTCTGGTTTTGAGGTCCGGGTTGCGGTCAATAAATCGCCTAACCCAGTGCTTGCCGACGGGCTTGCCACCGCGCGATTTTGAGAGGAGATTGGCCATATCTTTTACACCAGCGATTTTGGGAGGCATCTCTCGGGTATCTAGGTCGATTATATGCTTTCGAAGCACCTCCTCTTCAGTTCTATCCAATTTACGTCGATCAGGTCCAATTTTGCGTATTGGGGTTCGGCCGTTAATTTGATGGCGTAAAGTCGTTTTAAGGACATTATAAAGCCTCGCAGCAGCCCGTTAGCTAATTTTATTTGGTTTGTTATGCGTTGCTTAAATTGCTAAAAAAATTTGATTTTTTTTAGATTTGGTAGTCATTATAGTTGAAAAGTTATTACGTGTTAAAGTTTAAAAAGAAAGATTTAAAATAAACGTGCGCCACTAAGTAATATGCGCCACTTAGTGGTAAACCACGTTATATATATATTAATTTTATTAAATAATATATAGGTTTTTTATTATAATAAAAAAAAATAATTAAAGCTTTTTAATTAATAAAAGTTTTAAGCATATTTTTAACTGTTTATTAATAAAAATAAACTTAATTATTAAGTTTTTTAGCTTTATTTATTATAATTAAATTTTATATTGTAATAATTTATTAAATGTAAATATAATTTGCTATAGCTATAATTATTATTTTTTACTAATTTTACAAATATATAATAACGGTTTAAAAATTAATATTAAATGAAAAAATATAAATATATTATTAAAAAATAATTTTATATTATAAATAATTTTAAAATTAATATTAAATATAATAATATAAATATATTATTTATAAACTTGTTTTATATTATAAATTTATTTATTATATATATATAGTTTTTTATAATTATATATTTATTTTAATATTATAAAATAATATAATAGTAAAAATTTATTAATATTTAATATAATTTTTTTTTTTAATTTTATAAAATAAAATGCTAAAGAAAATGCTAAATTTATTTAAATATTATTTATAATTTATATATATATTATTATATTATTATTATTTAACGTTTAAATATTTAACTTTATTAATAAAAATATATATTATTTTTTTAAGTTTAAAATTATTTAATTTATTATATAACTTTACGTTTAAAAAATATTTAAAAATTTAATTAATATAATATTATTTATATAATAAATAACGCATTTTTTACTTAAATAAACATTTAATTAAATTAGCTATTTACGTGATATATATAACACCGGTAATTTTATATAAAATATTATTTAATTTTTTTTAAATAATTTAATAAACAATAAATTTATAAATGAATAATTAATATATTTAAAATCTTTATTTAAAAGCAAATTTAATAATATTTTTTATAAATTTATTATTATTTTATTTATAAATGCATTTAAAACTACGCTAAATTTTTAATGTGGTTTTTAAAATAAAGCTAAATAAAATAATAATAAATTTATAAAACTTATCATTAAATTTCGTTTTAAATAAAAATTTTAAATATATTAATTATTTATTTATAAGCTTATTTTTTATTAAATTATTATTATTTTTATATATAATTTTTTAAATATATTTAAAAAATAGCTAATTTAATTAAATGTTTTATTTAAGTAAAAAATACATTAATATATAATAATTAATATAAACTTTTTAAAAAGGTAAATATAGCTTAATTATATTTAATTTAACTTAATTTAACCTAGCTTATTTAATTAGCTTAATTATTTTAAGCATTTAATTAGCTAGGTTATATAGCTTTTATATAGCCTAGCTTTTATAATTTACCTATTTTTTTAATATATTTCCTATTATATTATATAATTATATATAATATTTATTGCTAGCCGTGATAATAATATAATTTTAATAATGTTAAAGGTTTTTTTATTAATTTAAAAAATATGCTAATATAATATTAATTTATTTATAATTATTAATTTATATAATTTATTATTTATTATATATATTATTTATTTATTAAATTATTAAGTTAATAATAATTTCTTTATAATAATTTATTTAAGTTTAATTTTTTTTTTAATAATTTTATAAATATTATTAATATTTTTTTATTTAAATTATTTATTTAATTAAACTAGTTATTTATATAATATATATAACATCGGTAATTTTATATAAAATATTTTTTACTTTTTTTTTAATAATTTCATAAATAAAAGGTTTATAAATTAGTAATTAATATATTTAAAATTTTTATTTAAATAAAAACTTAATAATATTTTTTATAAATTTATAACTATTTTATTTAAAGCTATATAAAAAATACGTTAAAATAATCTTTATAAAATAAAGTTTTATAAATACACGCTTAAATAAAATAACTATAAAATAATAAAAAATATTATTAAATTTTATTTTAAAGAAAAATTTTAAATATATTAATTGTTAATTTATAAATTTATCATGTATTAAATTATTTAAAAAAAAAGTAAATAATACTTTATATAAAATTACTAGTGTTATATATATTATATAAATAACTAGTTTAATTAAGTGTTTAATTTTAATAAAAAATGCGTTATATTTAAGTTTAAAGTTATTTTATGTTTTTTTTTGCTTTTAATTATACATTTATTTAATATAAACTTGTTTTTATTAAAAAATTAATACCCGGGCATAAAATTAACTTTATAAAAGCATAAAATTATAACGTATTTTTTATTTAAATAAAACATTTAATTAAGCTAATTATTTATATAATATATATAACATTAATAATTTTATATAAAGTATTATTTCCTTTTTTGTTTAAATAACTTAATAAAAGATAAACTTAAAAATTAAAAATTAATATATTTAAAAATTTTATTTAAAAATAAATTTTAAAATGTTTTTTATAAATTATTATTATTTTATTTATAAATGCATTTAAAACTACGTTAAAACTTTACGTAGTTTTTAAAATAACGTTAAATAAAATAATAGTAAATTTATAAAAATTATTATTAAATTTTATTTTAAATAAAGATTTTAAATATATTAATTATTTATTTATAAGTTTATTTTTTATTAAGTTATTATTGTTTTTATAAATGGATTTTTAAATGTAACCGAGAAATAATTAGTTTAATAAAATGTTTTATTTAATTAAAAAATGCGTTAAAGGTATAATGTTTTTTTTAATAAAATTATTTTAAATATATAGCCGATAATATATTTTATAGCGTTAAAAAAGCTTTATATAAAAATTAATAAATTGGTTTATTATTTAAAAATGCTTGCTATTTTAATAAAATAGCTTATAAAATATATTAAAGAAATTTTTTATAAACGTTATTATTAGCGCTAATAATTAGCCTTTTTTAATATTTTTTTTAATATTTTATATATAATTATAAACGTTAAAAATAATTATTATAATAAATATTAAAGTAAAAATAAATTAATTAAAAATAATAGCTTATTAATAATTTAATTTTTTTTTTAATTAATTATTCATGTTATATTTTTAAGGTTTTTATTTTTAAAAATAAAGCAAAAATATTAGCTAAATTAAATTATATATTAATATATATATAAAATGTTAATTTAATTATTATAAACTATTTAAAAAAAAGTTTTTAAATTATTAATTTTTTTATTTAAATTATTTATATTATTAATTTATTTATTTATTATAATTTTATTTAATATTAATAATTTTTTAAATTTTATAAAAGCAAATATTTAATTTTTTTAATAATAAATTAAATTAATAAAATAAATAAAAACTTTAAAAAAATAATTAATTAAAATATAAAAAAATAAAATGTTAATAAAATAATAATATAAATATTATAATTTTAATTTAAATTTAAATTATAATGTTAATTTAAAAAAATTAATTAAATTTTTTATTTTATAATTTAACTTTTAATAAATTTTTAAAAATGCATTAAAAAATAATATAAAAGCTTTTATTAAATTAATTTTATAGTTTTAAAAATAAATAATTAATATAAACTTTTTAAAATTATAAAATTTAATAATTTAAAATTAAAACTTTTAAAAAAATTATTTAAATTTATAAAAATTAGCTTTTATTTATTTAATAAATTTTTATTATTATTAAAAATATTAATTATTAAAATGTTTATATTATAAAATAATTAAAGTTAATAAAATAAAAAAAAAGTTAATATGTTAAAAATTTTAATAATTATTTTTAATTTTTAAAAAATTAAAATATATAAAAAACATTTATAACAAATATATAATTTTATTATATTTAAAACTTAAATAATATTTTTATTAAAACCTTATAAAAATATAATTTAATTAATTATTTATTATTATAAATTAATAAATTCTATTAATTTTTTATTAATTATAAATTTTTTAATAAATTATTTAAAAAATATAATTAAATTAAATATAATTTTAATTTTTAATTTTTTAATTTTTTTAATTTTTTTAATTTTTTTAATTTTTTTAATTTTTTTAATTTTTTTAATTTTTTTAATTTTTTTAATTTTTTTAATTTTTTTAATTTTAATAACTTTTATTATTAAAAATTTTTATTTATTTATATTTTTAAAAAATAATATTTAATATAATTATTAAAGCAAAATTATAATATATAAACATTATAAAAATTAAACGCATTAAAATATAAAATATTTTAAAAAAAATAATATTTAAAATTTTATTTTATTTTATATATTATTTAATTTTATTATAAAAATGTTTTAAAGGTTTTTTTTTTAAAAAATAAAATAATTAAAACTTTAATAAATATATGCTAAATATTTTATTATTTATTTAATTTTTATAAAATTATATTTATATTATTATTATTGTTTTATTATAAGCTTATATATAATTTATATTATTATTATTTTAATTTATTTTTATAAAAGATTTAAAACCATTATAATTATAATACAATAATTAATTTTCTATATTATTTAACTTTTATTTTATAAATATATATTATTATATAAATTATTTATATTAATATTAAGTTTATAATTATTTAATGTTTTTTATAAAGCTAAAAATTATTATTTTAAAATTTAATTAAATATTTTATGTTTTAATTTTAATTTTATTAATTTAATTAATTTATTTATAATTAATAGCAAATTTAATTTAAAGTTTATATAAAATTAATTAAAGCTTTTAAAAAAAACTTTAAAAATTATTTTATATATACGGAAATATTTAACTTTTAATTTATAAAAATAATTATATAAACTTTAAAAAGCTTTTATTTATTTTTAACTTGTTTAAATTAAGTTAATTTTATTAAAAAAAATTAATTATTATATTTTTAAAGTTTTTACCTTTAAAAATAAAGGACAAATATTAGCTACATTAAATTATATATTAAAATATATATAAAATGTTAACTTAATTATTATAAATTACTTAAATTATTTTTTTTAAGTTATTAACTTTTTTATTTTGTTTTATATTTAATTTAACTTTTTTTTATAAATATATTTAATTTATTTATTTAAATTATAATAATTTACCAATTATTTTATTAATTATATAATGTTTATAAATTATATTTAAAAAATTCTTTTTATATTTTTAATAAATTTAATTTAAAATTAATAAACGGCATTATAAACGCTTTTATATCGTTTTATATAATATATATTTTTCAAATAATAAATTTAATAAACTTTAAATAATTTATTATTTTTTTAATAAATTATTTTTTATTTTTAATAATATAAATAAACTTTAAAAATAAAAGTAATATTTTTTTTAAATAAAATATAATTTTTATTAAACGTTTTTAAATAAAAGGTATTTTATATATTAAAAAATAAAATATACGTTTTTTTATTTAAAAGAAAATTAATATAAATAAAAAAATAATAAAATATTAACTAGTTATATATTATTTATATTATAAATTTAATTAATAAAAAAGTTAAAAAATTTATATTTTTTTTTATATATGTTTTTTTATAAATTAATATATATTTATTTAATAATTTTTTAATATTTTATATAAATATTTTATATAAATATTATTAATTATATATTATTAAATACTTTTTTTATTTAATAAAATATTTAAAATTTAACTTTTATTTTATGTAATTTATTTATTAATTAATTAATTTTTTAATTTTATAAAATATTTAATTTAACGTTATTTAAAATATATTAAAATAAAATAATAATATTTAATTATTAATTTATAAATATTATATTATTAAAAATTAAAATTGTGTGCTTATTTTAATTTATAACGTTTTTTATAATTTAAACAAAAATTTTAAATTTTTATTATTAATAAATTTCCGTAAAATGTTTTATTTATATAATAAAAACATTATTATTAATGTTATTATTTTTTTTTTTACGTTATATATTATATAATTAAATATAAAAATTGTTTTTTTATTAAATTTATATAATATATTTTTTATTTAAGCTAAACATTTAATTAAGCTAGCTATTTACATAATATATATAGCAATAATAATTTTATATAAAATATTATTTGCCTTTTTTTTTAATAACATAATAAATAATAAGTTTATAAATTAATAATTAATATATTTAAATAATTAAAGCTATTTATAAATTTATATAAAGCCAAATATTTTTAGTTTAATTATTTAATAAATTAATTTTTTTTTGTAAAAGTTTTATTAAAAAATATAATTAGCTAAATTTTATTAATTAAAATTATTTTTTTTTATTTTTTTATTGTTTAAATAAAAAATTATTATGCTAAATTTTTTTTTTAAATGCATTAATTTTAAAAAATATAATTTTAGCATAATTTTAATATATAAAATAATTTTTTTATATAAAATTTTTTTAAAAAATAGCAAAACTTTTTAATTTTTTTTAATATTTAAATTTTTTACGTTATTATATTTTTTATAGGTATTTTATTTTTTTATATGCTATTAATTAATAAAATAGTTTTTTCTTTTTAAAATAGCTTAATCTTTTATTAAAATTATAAAATATATTTTTTTAATTAAATTGCTATGCTTATATATATTTTTAAGTTTTTAAAATTAATAAACATTTAAATTTTGCAAATTATTTTAATATAGTTTTTTATTATATAAATATTATTTTTATTTATTTATAAATTTAAAAAATAAATTAAAATTTGTTTAAAATGTTTAAAATATTATTTTTTTATATTGCTAAAAATTATAATATTATTAATATATATGTAATAAAAGCTATAAAATTTATATAATTATATATTTATAAATTTTTAGCTATATATTAAGCTATTTTAAAATTTTATTAATATAATATTTAAAACTTTAAGCTTTTAAAATAATATAACAATTATTTTATTATAATATTTATTATATATTAACAATTAATAAAAAACTAATATAACGTCACACACGGGTCGATGTTGCACCACGGGTCGATATTGCACTTTTTACCAACTTTTCACCTTTTAACTTTATTTATACCTTTTTTAACAATAACGCAATAGTTTAAAAATCTAAAGAAGCTGATCTATAGCTAGCTATTTAGGCTAAAAAACACGACTTTACAATTTTCTTTCGAAAGCTTGCTTATATTTACAACGTTTGCGACCGTACACTAAAGCGAAGAATTAACGGCAGTAAACCTGCCTACGTTGTAAACGTTATAAAGCAAAATTTAACAATGTCAAAAAAGAAAACAATTGCTAAACATATATTTAAGCTAAATGCGTGAGCGTTTCCGCCCCGGCTTTAATATGTTTAAAAAATAGCCAATATTTTTTAACGCGAACGCAACGCATCGGAGGTTAAATACAACTAGGCCTCAACCTTTGTACGATAATAACCTGATCTTTAAACGCGTTATAACTGTTAAATCAATTACCAGCGAGCTTTTAACAAAGATCCCAAAAGTTATTATAAGTAGTTTGGGCTTATAAAGCTTACAATTAAGAAATATGGCATATAAGTAAAAGATATTTATAACTTTGATGAGATAGGGTTTTTAATGGGCAAAATAACTACTGGAATAGTAGTTATAAGCTTTAAAAAACGTGGGCGACCTAAACAGGCTGAGCCTGGAGGCAGAGAATGGGTTACTGTAAACCAAGCCATTAATTTTCAAGGTTGGGCGGTGCTGCCGTATATTATTTTTGCCGGCAAGGTCCACCTTGCGTTCTGGTATTGCAACGCTGCATTGCCATACAATTGGGTCGTAGATCTTTTGAATAACGGCTGGACTAATAATAAAATAGGCGTTAAATAGGCAAAACACTTCAATAAACACACTTAGAGCTGTACAAAGAGTATTTATTGCTTATTAATTTTTAATAGTTATAAAAGCTATTATTTAATAAAATTTAAAAAATACTGCTAGTTTAACAATATTATTACACTTTATATGCCTGCTTATTTATTGCATAAGCTCCAGCTTTTTGATTTAGTTTCTTTTAATATATTAAAATAAAAGTATGGTTAATATATTAAGGGTTTAATGTAGCGCCATTAAACCTATATTAAAAAGCAAAACTTTTTTGCTGGCTTTTTATATGTATTTATATTTGTTTTTATTAAAGAAAACATTTAATCAGGTTTTAAAGCAGCTGAAATTGTGCTTTTAAATGCAAAAAAGGTTATATTTGCATTAAATATTTGAGAAAAGGCAAAAATACCTAACTTTGACCCCAAACTTTTACTTAAATTTTAGATTTTAAAAATATTTACTACTATTAAAAAAACTAAACAATAATTAATTTTTATTAAAACTAAAGTTTAAAATCATTTTTTAAGCTTTTTAATAAAGATTTTAGATTTTATCAACTTATTTGCAAAGGCTATTTAGGGGATAATGCATAAAAATGCCTTTTTGCGCTAAAAAAACGAAAAGCTTTGCAAAATTAACCACGTTTTAAGCAAGCGTTATAAAACTAAAAACAAGCAATTGTAGGGTAAAAAACTTTTTATAGTAAGTAATGCCCAAGTTTTACAGGAGTTTAAAAATGATAGAGTAGTTAAATCAAATAATAAAGCTGAAAATAGTTGTCTAACAAAAAAAGTGCGGTCGGGTTAAAGGCGCTGTAGCATTTGTGGAAAGCCCGGACATAATGCGCAAACTTGTTAAGCAGATGTAGAAACTTTTAGTAAAAATGATTCCGATTAATTAAATTGATTTCTATATGTTATAGTTGAGTTATTTGAGTTAGCGCATGAGAGGTACTAAAAAGTGCGACATCGACCCGTGGTGCGACATCGACCCGTGTATAACGTTAATTTTTTTATTTTATAATATATTAATTATATTTTTTAATAAAGTATTAAATAAATTTTTAATATTATAATATTGTTAAAACTTTTTAAATTAATAATAATTTGTTTTTTTTATTTTTTTTTAATTGTTTATTATATAATAAAAATAAAACATTTAAATAATATTAATTTAGTTATTTATTTTATTTTATTTTTTTAATATAATAATTTAAATATATTATTAAAAACTTTATAATTTTTTAGCTTAAATTTATAAAAGTGTATTTTTAACATTATATTTGCTAATTAAAAATTAAATTAATATATATATTTTTATATTTAAATATTTAAATAATATTTTTAAAATATTATATATTAAACTTTTTTATTAATATAATTTTTATTTTAATTTATTATTTGTTTTTATTAAAAATATAAATTTTTTAAGCAATTTTATGCAATATTATATTTTTTAACTATATTAGCTTAAAATTGCCTTTTTTAAAAGCTATTTAATAAAGGAAATGCTTAATATTTGCAATGTAAAAAAATTAATTATTATTTATTTAATAAAGTTTATTGTTTTTTATATTAAATTTAGCAGCAAAATATTTAATGTTAAGGTTTTTTATTATAGTTATTTTTAATGTATTAAATTATTATATAATAAAATATTTTTTAATATTAAAATTTTAAATAACTTTTAAACAAATATTTTATTAAATTTTAATTGGCTTTTTTATTATATTTATATAAATAAAATATTTTAATATATTAATGTTAATTATATTATTTATTGTTTTTTTAATAAAAATAATAAATATATATTATTATATTATATTTTTATTATACCATTTTAAAAACTAATATATTTTGCTAATATAAACATTTAGCTTTAAAGTAATATAATAATATTTTAAGCTATAATTACTTTTTTAATTATTGTTTAATTGTTTTTTATAATAATAATAAAAACTTTAACATTTTATATTATTATAATAATTATTATATGTTTAAATATATTAAATATAATATTATAATTTTTAAATTATAAGGTTTTTAATAATAAATAAAGCTTTAATAAATTATTTATTTAAGCTTTAATATTTATTTATAATTAAATAGCTTTATTATTTAAAAAAAATAATTAATATTTAAATTTAAAATTTTATTTTTATATTTATATAAACTAATTTATTAATGCTATTTACTTTTATAAATTTATTTAAGCAAAAAAATTTAATATTATTAATGAATTATTTAAGCTATTTTTTATTAATTATTATATTTAATGCTTTAATATTTATATATATAATATAATAAGTTTATTTATTAATAATTTTAATTTTTATTTTAATATATATAAATTAATTAATTGCTTTAATATTTAAAAAAAACGGCTAGGCATATAATAAGCATATGTTTAACTTTATATTATTTAATTATATTTAATGCTAATTATTATTATTATTTATAATTAATTAATTTAATTTAATTATTAGCGTATTATTTATAATAATAAAACAAACCTTAGATTTGTTAAGCGTAGTATACTTAAAGCTTTTATATAAATTATACTAGGTAGTATAATAAGTAGTAATTATTGTTGCATAGTTATTAAATAATTAAAATTGCTTTTATATAGCTATTTTAAAAAATTGCTATATGCTTAAATTAAATTATAAAATAAAAACTATATTAATTACAAAAAAAACGTTTTGTTATTATATAAACCTTTTTTTTTATTATTACCTTGTGCTTTGTTTGCTTTAAAAGCACCTAAAGCGCTTGCTTTATCAGCTTTTAAAGCACCGAGAGCGCCCTGCTCTTAGTCTCCACAGAGCTACGTATTACGTAACCATACCTGTGCTGTGGCTTGTTTTCTAGTTTAGCCCAGTGCTTTTTATTGGGTCCCTTGGTTACTTTGGGTTTTTTAACAGGTTATTCTGCTGTTGGTTTATAATATTATCCCTTTTCTCCCAGGTTTATTATCCGCAATAAATACTAGTGCGTTCCCTTTCCTTTTAGTGAGTAATGTTGTTTTTTTCTTTTTTTCTGCCCATGATTTGTTGTTAATATAGCAGATTAAATTTCAAAGTCTATTGTGCTTTCCTTTACCGATTGTTGTTGCAACGCCTTTTTAGCTATAAAGAGTTTTAGTTTTAAAGTTATGCCTTGCTTTTATTGTTTTAAAAAAGGCTTTACTTGCAAAATGTTAAATGCTATTAACTGTTGCAAAAACTGCAATAATGCCAACCTTATTACTTGTAATAAAAACCATATTTTTATAGATTTGCTTAAGCGCATTTTTATTAAACACTAATGTTTTAGTAAAAAAAAGCGTTTGGTTATTTAATAACTTTAAAAGCTGTTTGGTTAAATAATACGTTTAAACTGTTAAACAAAATTCTTTTGTTTTAAAAGTGTAAAAATAGCACAACAAAATTTCAAAAATTTAAAAGAGTTAAAAAAACAGGAGCGCCTAAGGGAAAAACAAAAGCGCTTAAAACAAAAATAATCTCAACTGCAAAACTCCTTTGCCTCCCCTGCCTCTATAAACTGGGGTGCGCTTAACTTTTTTTTTTTAGTTAACCCCGCTTTTTTAGCGTTGGTCGGTTAAAATACTAGCGGTGAAACAAATCAACTATTTAAATTACATTTTTTAAGTTTTTCTTAGGTTTTTATGTGGTTTTTGCATATGAGTATCCTTTTCACTTAACCAAATATTTGTAGGTACTTTTATTTTAACGTAAATCTAGTATTTTTTCAACCTTGTATAGATTTTTATTTAGTTTAACTTCTAGTTATATTTAAAGTTTAGCATTTTTTAGTACTGGTTTAAAAAAAAAAATATAAAACTTTAGCTATATTTTAGCTTTTTTAAATAGCTTAAGTTAATAGTTGGTTTTTAAAATGATTTTTTTAATTTTAAATGGTTTGATTTATTTAAAGTTAAGCTTATTGCTTAGTTGCTTTATTTTAATGTTGCGCTTTAAAAAATACACTTTGTTTTCTTTTTTTAAGGTTAACTTTAACAACCTATGCTTATTGCTATAAGCTTTTATACAATCTTATAAAAATACTAGTTTATTTTATAGTTTCTATTATAAACCTATGATTTTTTTTGCTTATATTTTTGCTTTAAACGCTATAACGCCATTAATTGCAGTTTAATTTACTTTTAGGTTAAATTTATAGTTTGCCATAAATAAAAACATTTCTATTAATTTATTGTTTAAATTATTGTAAGCATATTTTGCTATAAGCAAAAGCTTAACCTAATTATTTTGTTGTTTATTAAAGTAATAGCGTAAATACTGCTTTAAAGTTTAATTAAATCTTTTTATTTGTTTATTTGTTTATAAATAATAAGCCATAAATAATTAGTGCTTAACGCCTAATGCTTTTATTAATAATTAATAAAACTTAAAAGCTATAGTTATTTTTTTATTTATAACTGCTTTTTTTAAAATCCCATGTTTATTAAAAACATGTTTAATTATTATATAAGCTAAATCTTTTACTATATTTAATTTTATATACGGTATAAAATATCTATACTTTGTGAGTTTTTTCACAATAACTAGTATTAAATCATAAAATACTCCGGTTATTGGTTTTTTTAACTTAGGTAGCTTAACAATAAAATTAAACGCAATAAATTTTTAAGCCCTGTTTAATATTTGCTTTAGTTGTAGTAATCCATATGGTTTGTGTTATGGTGCCTTGTTTTTTCTGCATAAGTTGCATTTTTATAACACTTTTTTAATAGTGTTTTTCATTCCTTTTTAATAAAATGCTTGGTTTTTAATTTTTTAGGTAATTTTAAATATTTCTTGGTGTTTTGCAAGTAAAGGTTTGTGTGCTATCTTAATAAGCTTTTCTTTTAACTTAAGTAGTATTTAGGTTTGGTTTTAATAATAAATAAGGTTTAATAAGCTATCGTGCTTTAAACCTTTTTTATTAAACTAGTTTATATTACTGTAATAATATTTTAATGTTATAATTGCTGGTATTTTTTTTGCAAATAACTTATAATTTATTTATATTATTACTAATAACGTTAATTTTTGTTTTGTTTCTTTAAAAAATGTTTGACTTTTTTTTTTTTTTTTTTTTAATAATTGCTTTGTTAACTTAAAATGTCTGCTTTAACGTTTTCTTTTCCTTTAATATAAACAATAATAAAATTAAATTATAATAGAAATTTTAACTATTTTATTTGTTGTTTGTTTAACACTTTTAATGTTATAAACGTTATAAAGTTTTTATAATCGGAATATACTATTACCGGTTTCTTTAGTTTATAAAAATAGTGTTCCCATTTTTTAAATGCTTGGACAATAGCTATTAGCTTTTTGTTTAGCAGCGTATATTGTGCTGCTGGTTTTAAGAATTTTTTTAAAAAAAAAGCTACCGGATATAATTTTTTGTTTTTATTTTGTTAATTTAATTAACTGTTTATCGCTATATTACAAGCGTTAATTTTTACTTCAAATTTTTTATTAAAATTAAGCAGTTTTAAAACTAGGTTATTTATAACTAAAGATTTAATTTTGTTAAAAAACTCCTGTTTTTTATTTTTTCAATAAAAAATTAAATCCTTTTTTATTAAGTTTATAAAAAAACTTGCATGTTTATTAAATCCCTTAATAAAGCTTTAGATATAGTTTATAAACTTAATAAATGCCTTTATATTATTTACCAATTTAGGTATAAGCTAATTTTTTACTGCTAAAATCTTGGATTTTTAAATTTATACCTTTTTTAAAGTTATTATAAATTTAAGAAAATTAATTTTCTTTGTGTGAAATTTGCTTTTTTTAGGGTTTACTTTAAATTTTGCATTTTATAGTGCTATAAGTACTTTTTTAACATGCTTTTGATATTTTTTAAATATTTTAAAGTATATTAGTATATTATTTAAATATACTATTATAAATATATTAATAAATTTTTGTAATATATTTGTAATTTGTGTTTAAAATATAGCTAGTGCATTGGTAAGCTTAAATGGCATCACCAAGTATTTAAACAACCTATATAGTGTTTTAAATGCTGTTTTCCATTTATTGCCTAGCGCTATTTTTGTTTAATTATATGCGTTTAGTAGGTTAAATGCCATAAACTATTTTACACGTGTTAATTTATTTTATAAATCATTAATTTTAGGCAATAGTTTTACAAATTTAATTGTTTTAAAGTTTATGTTTTTAAAGTTTATATAAAGTCTTTATTTTTGTTTGCTATTTTTTTCAACTTTTTTAAGCACTTATAGCACTTGCAATCATGCTAATAACATTAAATGCTATATAAACCCCTTTGCTAAATTTATTTTAATATAGTTGTTAAGTTTTTTTAATTATTTTTAATTTATATAATATAGCAAAAATAATCTTAATACTGCTTTTTTTTTAAGTAAAATTTAATAATCTTATACTTTGTGCTTTAATAAGTAGTTGTGTGTTTTGCTAAACACATCGCTGTAATTTCAATACTTTAATGGTATTTTATTGTTAAGTATTAGCTTAAAATCTTTAATTATAATGTAGATTTATATTAATTGTTTAATAAAATTACTTAATATTTATTGTATAGGTTTTTCAGTGGTTAATTCTCTTTTTAATATATTTTACTAAAGTTGATCGGTTTTTTAGTTCACTTTAGGATTGCTTTTTTGCAACTAAGGTATTTCCAAAATAACATTATACCTAAATGTTTTTGTAATATTAAGCGTAAGTTTTTCTTTGTGTTTAAAAATATTAAAAGAAAATGCTATAGTTTTTCTTAAAACTACTTTATTTTTGTACGCAATAAAACTTTTATTAACAGTTATAAATAAATAAAAGTTGTTTTTAAACCTCGTTAATATATTTAACCGCTTAATAACTCATAAAAAAATAAAGCTTGCTTAAGCTTTTATATTTATAAATACTTATAGCTTATTTTTTTAATATATTAAATTGATTTTTAAATGATTGCTTTAATTTATTATTATAGCACAAAGCCACTTTGGTTTTTAGGTTAGTTATTGATTTGTTATAACTGCCTTTTGTTATTTTTTAACTAATTTTAGCTAATTATTGCCTATGTTAACATATTATTAAATTGTTTAGCTGCATTAATTGCTATTTTAAATTATATTATTATATTTTTAAAAAATCTTTTAATAGTTTTTTGTATAATTATAGCCTTTTTTAGCTTTTTTTTTTTAAACGTGAGTTAATTTTAATTAATTTATTATATTTGTTTCATGGTTTTGCGCAACTTTATTGCTTTTTATTATACATAAATTTTGCATTTATTATTAGTGCAATCTTTTAGTTATAAGATTTATTGCAAATATGCCTTAAGCTATTATAAATTTTCTGCAAATACTGCAAATCTTTTAAAATCTTAGTAAATTAGCGTTATTTTCCCTTTATTTGCCTTGTATAGTAGCTACAACAAAGGTTTTTTGTTTAATTGTTTGAAAAACCATATATATTATAGCTTTTTTTATAAATGGCTAATATAATAATATATCACACAGCATATTTATAAGATTTGTTTGTGTTTTTTGTTTTTTAGTTTTAGCTCTGCTAATTTTTAGCTTATTATAGTTTTATTATAGTAATATCCTTTAGCAATAAGTTTTGTTGCTAAACTTTAATAGTTACTAGTATTTATTCTAGCTTTTATTATGAGTGTTATATTATATTGTTGTATATTTTTTAAAAATAGCCAAATTTTCCAGTTGCTTTTTACCTTTAGCGTATACATTATTGCTGTTTTAGCTTTTTTTATTTAGGATTTTCGCATGTTTAATGTTTTACCAAAATATTTTTCTCGTTAAATAAATTTTGCTACGGAGTTTTTCAACTATTTTTATTTTGTTTAATGATTACATTTTGCATAGTTATAATTTTGTTTTTTTAAGCATAATTTTCCTTTAGGCTATTTTTTATACTTATGGTTTAAGTTTTTAATTTTTTTTAGTTTAATGTTTTTTTAATTATTCTTTTTGTTATTAATTTAAGTAGGATTTTTTTAAATAGCTATATTTTGCTTGGTTTTATTATTAATATTTATATTATATTTTTAGCAATTAATAAAATTGCAAATATATTTATTTTGCTTTGCTTATTTTAATTGCTTTATAAAAAGGTATTTTAAACACACTTGTTTTTTTTTCTTATATATATCGCAATATAGCACTTTTTCAACGTGTTGTTATTACAGTCGACTTTATTGGTCGCTAATTTTCAACATGGCAATGGTTATAAATAAAACCTGTTTTGTTTCTCCAAGCTTTTGCTTTTTTTTAGGCTTGTTGCAACTTTTTGCGTAGTGCCTTTTTTAATTGCAGTTATAGCACTTAACCTTGCTTAAGTTTTGTTTTTTAATTGTTGTATTAAGTTTTATAAGTTTTGCATAAATATTAAAGGCTGTAAAACCTAGGGTTTTTGCTTTTTTTATATTAGCTACTTATGGTAGTTTTTAGTTTTGCTGTTTTTTTTGCATTTTTTGTTTAAACAATTAATTATTAATTTTAATTGTTTTTATAATATATTTTTTTAAAGTTTTTAGTTGTTTCTTTTAGTAAAGGTTATTTTAAACCTTATTTTTAAGTCTTTTATAGAAAATAATTATAATATTTTCCTTATTATTTTATAAGGTTTTGCTAAGCTGCTTTTGAAATTTTGTAGTATATTTGTATGCTGGTTTTATTTGTTACATATTTAATAATTTTTGTTCCGCTTGTTTTTATTCCTTTAAATTTTTATACATTTTAATTAACGCTTTTTTAAACTTTGCCAAACTTACAAAAGCTTTTTTAATTTTTATTTGTTAGTTTTTTTTTTAATATTTATATAATTGTGTATAATAGGTTAAAACTATTTTATAGCATTTTTAATTAAAAATTCTATTATATATAACACTTGTTTTAATTTATTAGGCATTTCTTGCTTATAATGGCGTATATAAGCCTAAACTTAAGTTAAAAACCTATTTAGTTAACTTTGCGTTTTATTAAATTATGCTAGTTTATTAGGTTTAAACTTAGCTGCCTTAACTCATGGTTAATTGTTAAGTTTTACCACTTTTTGCTTTAAAGGTTTAATGGTTTTTTTTGCTATTATTTAACATTAATAAAGATTTATGCATTATTATTTATATTATCTACAGTTTATTTAAGCTAAAACTTTAAATTAATAATTTAAGCTTTTATATAATTATACTAAGCTTTAAACAGCTTAAACTTGTTATTTGCTTATGCTTGTTGTAAGGTAAACATAGTGTTGTAATAACCATTGCGTTGTTTTTTAAACACTAAATAGTTAAACAATTTAAAATGTAACAAACCTTAAATTTGTTAGGCGTAATATACTCGGAGCTCCCGTGTAAATCATGCTAAATAGTATAACAAGTAATGATTATTGTTGCATAATTATTAAATAGTTAGGATTGCTTTTATATAGCTATTTTAAAAAGTTGCTATATGCTTAAATTAAATTATAAAGTAAAAACTATACTAATTATAAAAAAAACATTTTGTTATTATATAGACTTTTTTTTTTTTTACTATTATTTTGTGCTTTGTTTGCTTTAAAAGCACTTAGAGCGCCTGCTTTATCAGCTTTTAGAGCACCAAAAGCGCCCTGCTTTTGGTTTTTACAAAGCTGCATATCACATAACCATACCTGTGCTGTGGCTTGTCTCCTAGTTTAGCCTAGTGCCTTTTATTAGGTCTTTTAATTACTTTAGGTCTTTTAATAGGTTATCCTGCTGTTAGTTCGTAACAAATAAATTAAGTGTTTTTTTATGGTTATTTTATGCATATATTTTAATATATATATGCTATATATTTATTATATAAAAGAAATAGTTTTTTATATTTATAATAAGTTTTTTAATATTTAGCTGCTATAAAATTTAAAATAATAAAGTAATAAACCTTAATTTTATTGTTTAATTTTATATTTTGCTTAAGTTTTTTTAATATAAAATATTTTTTAATTATAAAACAGGCATTTTTAATAATAAGTTTTGCATTATTTAATGCTATAAAAGTTTTAGCTTTATAATAAGCTTAATTGTTATTATAATAGCTATAAATTTATTATTTTTATTAATAAAGCAAGTAATTTGTTTAGTTTTTTTTTTTATAATTTTGCTTTTTATTTTAGCAATTATAAAACTATTAATAATTAAAATTTTGCTAGCTATTATAATATTAAAGCTAATGTTAATTTTAATAATTACTTTAATTATAATATTTTTTTTAATTAATTATTTTTATGTTTTTGCTAAAATATAATTAATTAATAGAATTGCTATATTTAGTAAATTATTAAGTATTATTATTTTTTTAAGCTATATATGTTATAAAAGCCGGTAATATTTGCAATTTTAACAATAAAATTAAAATAAACAATATAATTAAGTTATAATAATATAAAATAAGCTATATTGTTGTTAATTTACTAATTAATAATTTAAAAACTAGCTATATAATGTTTAAAAAAATGTTAAACAAGTTATTATAATAAGCTTTTAATTTTTTATTTAAATAAATAAAATAATTTTTAATTTTAAAAGTTATAATTAATTTAGCAATTAATTATTATAATAATAAGCAAATAAAATTATAAATTTTAGTTATTTATTATTATTTTATTTGTTGTTTTATTGTTTATGCAAGCTAAAAAATATCATTTGTTTAATTTTAAATAAATTTATTATTTTAAATTTTATTTTAAAAATATTTTGCATATAGGTTTTTTAATTGTTTAAATATTTTATTAATATTTAATTTAAAATATTTAATAATTTTAATTAAAGTTTTATTAAAATTTTTAAATAGCTTTATATATGTTTTTAAAAATAATTTGCTAATTTATTAAAATTAAACAATATTTTTTAAAAGCTATAAAAAATTATAAATAATAATTATTTATTAATTATTATTTTTAATATATTAAATTATATTGTTTTTAAATAAATATATGTTTTATTAATAAATATTAACGCTAATTTAAATATAATTGCTAATTTTAAAAAATTTAATATAATTTAATTTTTATTTTAAAGTATTGTTTTTAAAGGTGTTATTTTATATAACATTAATAAAATTAATAATATAATTTATTAATTAATTAAAATTAAGCTTTTAAAAAATGCTTTAATTTATAAAATTTTTAACTATATTAATTTTAAATAAAAGGTTAAAGCTAATTATATAATTAGCTAGGTTTTTTTTAACGCTAACAACTTTTTTAAATAGTTTTAGCTTAAATATTAATTTTAATAAGCTTTTAAATATATTAACTTTAAATATAAAAATAAACTTTTAAGTTTTATATAATTTTTTATTAAAGTTAATTTAATTATTAATAAATTATAATATTAAAAAATTAACATATTTAATAATAAAATTAATATTTATTTAAATGCTTATTTATTTATTTATTAATTAAAAAAATATAGCTAAATTTATATTATTAATTTAATATGTTATAAATAATTTACAAAAAAGTTTAACTATTTATTTTTTATTATTGTTTAAAGCTATTAAATAAGCATAGGCTTTATATTTATTATTTAAAAGATTTCTGCGTTAAATAAATTAATAAAAAAACTAAAAGCTTTTTAATATATTTTAATTGTAAAGGTAATTATTAAAGTTTAATAATAACGTTGCTAAGTTTTATAAAAGAGAAAATTTTATTTAACTATTTAATTATTAAGCAATTATGCTTATTAAATAATAAAAAGTAATTACGTTTTATTTTAAATTTTTTTTGGTTTTTTTTTATTATATATTAAGCAATTTAACATAGTAATTTAATATAATAATAAATAGCATTTTAATATATTTAGTTTAATATAATAAAAAAATAATAGGAGAAAAAAAAACAAAAAAGCAATAAAAAAATTAAACATTTATTTGTTATTAAATATGGTATAATGTTTATAATGCAATTATTTAAAATAATTTGCTAATTATTATTATTAAACAATATATAATTATATTTAAAAGTTATAAAAAAAATATATATTAAAAATTAGCTATTTATAAAAGTTGTTTTTATATAGCGTGTATGGCTTATTTAATGCTTATTAGCTTTATTAGGTAATTGTTATTTTTTTACGTATTATTATATATTTAATAAATATTATTATATAAAGTAAATTAAATTATAAAATGTAAAATTTTATATTATTAAAAATATTAAAAATAAAATAAAAATATAAAATATTATTAAAATAAAAAGTTATATTATATAATGCATTTTTTATTTAAGCTAAACATTTAATTAAGCTAGCTATTTACATAATATATATAACACCGGTAATTTTATATAAGGTACTATTTATTTATTTTTTTAATAATTTAACAAAAAGTGGGTTTATAAACTAATAATTGATATATTTGAAATTTTTATTAAAAGAGAAATTTAATGGTATTTTTTATTATTTTATAACTATTTTATTTAAGGCTATATGAAAAATACGTTAAAATAATCTTTGTAAAATAAAGTTTTATAAGTGCACGCTTAAATAAAATAGCTATAAAATAATAAAAAACACCATTGGATTCCTCTTTTACTAAGGATTTCAAATATACCAATTATTAGTTTATAAACCCATTTTTCGTTAAGTTATTAAAAAAGGGGTAAGTAGTACCCTATATAAAATTACCGGTGCTATATATATCACGTAAATGGCTAGCTCAATTAAGTGTCTAGCTTAAGTAGGGGATATGTTATAATAATAATTATTATATAAAAAAAAACTTACGTTAAATGTTAAAAACTTTATAGCAAGCTTAGCTATAATATATAAACATGCAAAAATATTATAAAAACGTTTAATAAATTAAATTTTAATTAATTTAATTATAACATGTTTTATCATCAAGTGACAAATATTATCAAGTGACAAAAGTCTTAGGTTTTTTTACCTTTTATTATTTAAACTTTATTTTTTTTACCTATAATAATAAACCACGCGTCAAAAAAAGCTAGGTTATTAACTGCTGCTAGCGCTTTTAAACGCGACCTTTATATTTTTATTTACAAGCTTGCGAAAATGTATAGCGTTTTTAACAAGACTTTTCGCTGCAGAATTGCCGGTGTTGCGCCCTGGCGCGGCAGCAAAGATATAAAGTCGAAATTAACCGACTCCAAAGAGCAGGCGATTATACAGTTTATAATTTACCTAGATTTGAAAGCGTTTTCCCCCTAGGTGTGTTATGTTTAAAATATAGCCGACCGACTATTGGCTGAGCGGGGTAGCTAACCTGTCGGAAAGTGCTGGACGACGCGCTTTATAAACCGTACACCAGCCTTTTAAACGCGTTTAAACCGTTGAATTAACTATAGCCGAGTCCTCTGCGAAAATCCTACCAAATATAACGCGTATTACAAACGTATAAAAAAGACTATTAAGCGTTAAGGCATTGCAAAAAAAGATATATATAATTTTAATAAGACAGGGTTTATAATGGGCATGATTATAACTAATATAGTTGTAACAAGTGTTGAAAGGCGGAATAAGCCTAGGCAAGCCCAGCAAGGCAATCGGAATTGGTTTACAGCTGTTTGTTCGATTAATTTATAGGGTTGGTCAGTGCTGCCTTTTATTATTTTAGAGGAAAAAACCTACTTTGCCTCTTGGTATTGCAATAGCCCTCTACCACCCGAATGGCAAATTGCGGTCTTATATAATAGCTAAATTAATAATAATTTTAGTTTAAAATAAATTAAACACTTTAATAAGTATACTCGACTGCGTTTAACAAGCACAAAACGTTTTTTTATTTTTAATAGTTACAAAAGCTACCATTTAAAGAAATTTGAGAACTATTGCTAAAAAAATGGTATTTTTATCAAAACAATGCCTGCACATTCTTTTTATAAACTTTAGCTTTTAGACGTAGCATGTTTTAGCCCGTTAAAAAAAGCGTATAATATTAAAATCAGCAATATTATGCAAATAGGTATAATGCATATTTTAAAGGAGAACTTTTTACCTGCGTTTTTTAAGGCTTATATTTAAGCAATAACATTTGTAAATATTATGTTTGGGTTTAAAGCCACTAGCTTTGTCCTATTTAACCTAAAAGTTATTATTTTAAAGCTTAATATTGCGCTAATTTTTTTTATACTATTGCTAAAGCTTGAGTTACCTCTTACTGTTTAGGTTTTAAAAACCCCTATTATTATTAAAGAAGCTATTTTGTAAACTATTTACTTAAAAACCCAAATCGCTAGGCATTAAAGTAGCTTACCTAGCAAAATTATTAACGCTGTAAATTTGTTATCAAAAGCTACGTACCATTTACTGCATAGGCAAACGTTAATACTAAATAAGGTAGCTAAGCTTTAGAAGGCCAACTATATTTTTAGTAAACGTCGGAGGACAAAAAATAAGCGATTACGGACTAGAGGAGTACTTACTCGATCTGAGGAAACAAATCTCCAGGTCTCTAGAGAAGGTGGTGGTTAAGTAGATCAAGAAAATAGTAAAGAAAGTGGTCGTTAGGTGAGGGCATCTGCGCGCGCGCGCCATTGTGGCATATGCGGCAACACCGGTCATAATGCGCGCACTTGTACAGTAGATGTAAATACATCTAATAAAAAGGATTTTGATTAATTTAAAGTAATTTAATTGCGTTATGGTTGTTTTTTTTACGTTGCAATTTCAATAGTGCTTAAGACTTTTATCACTTAATGATATTTGTTACTTAATAATAAAACACATTAGTATATAAATAACTATTAAAATATTTTTAAATATATATATAAAATTTTATTTAAATAGCTAGCTTAATTTAATAGCTAGCTTAAATAAAAAATATATTATATTTAAACTTAAATAATAAATTTAAATATAACTTTTATTTTATTATAATTAATTTTTTTATTTTTATATATAAATAAAATATATAATAATTTAATTAATATTAACCGTATAATAAAATAAATTATACCATTATATTTTTAATTTAAAAATAAATTTAAATACATTTATTATAATTTTTTTTATTACGTAGATTATTAAGCAATATATTAAATAAAAGTTATTTTTAACGCGTATTTAACGTATTATTTAATAACATACGTTATAAAATAATTATAAAATTATAAATTCAATGATATATTTTATTATATTATATAATTAATATTAATTAAAATATAAATTATTACGTAATAACGTATTAACGTTTTTTATATAATTTTATAAGGTAACCCAGTTAATTAAATAACCCGGTTAAATAAAAAATACGTTATATTTATATACGCTATTATTATCATTTATTTTTAATAATTTTATTATAAAATTATTAATATAATAAATTATAAAATAATTTATATAAATATATATAATAAAAAATAAATAAAATTAATTATATATAAAAAAAACATTATATTTTTATATTTTTATGTTTTTATAAAATTAAATTTATGCTTAAATATTATTTTTTTTTAATTATATATAAAACTTTTTTTTTTTTATAATTAATTTATAAAAAATATTAAAAAAAAATATTGCAAAGAAAAATGCGTTGCTCGTATAAAAACCACGTTATAAAAAAGCCTTATAAATTTTTTTTTTCCTTTCGGCCGCTTTATAGGCCGCACTCGCCCTTTGTATTAGCCTTAAAAAGTAGCTCTTTTAAAGCCGGCTACTTTAACGGCTCAAGCCTTTACGAGGGACGGTTGGTGGGTCGAAAAACCTTCCCACCCACCAGTGAAACACCACCTCCTTCGTGGGAAGTGGAAAAGTGAGGTGACGGAGGAAAAGCCCAGAGGCGCGCTAGCCTAGTTGTTGAATAGAGCACATCATTAATGCAGAGTAGAAATGGCACCCACATTTGGGGTCGGCCTGTTCTCCTAAATTCATTCATCTTTACTTTCGCCCATACAATCCTGCTACATATTTGTAGCCAGAATAACTTACAAGTGAGTTGAGCAACCATAATCTAATGGTTTACTCGATAAGCCACGCACTCCTAGCAATAAGTCATTTGTGTGCGTGGTGATTGAGCTACTGGAACTATCGCAATATGGCTGAATAGCCTCGCAGAGACTCGCGTCAATAACCACCGAAACATGCGCTTCCGCGCGTGCTATTAGGACGCGTGTGAGATCTCCGTATGACAGCGGCGAAGAAGCGCCGAAGTGAGCATCATCATTAATAGATGGAAACTTAAGAATGAAATTGCCACGTTATAGATTTATAATAAAATATTTCATCTCGATTTAACTACTTCATGATGGTAAGCCCCTTTTTGGAGACTCTAGGTGTCAGCAGCCTAAGTATAGGGGTTACATGAATTCTTGTTGTCGCACGAAGAGGGCTAAACCTCATTATAATCTAGGCTGCAACTATATACCCTCCAGGTCCTTTGTCCCCTAAGATCGTGACACTAGGTGTATTATTGCTGAATCCAAGAAGCAAACCTATTCAATTAAATTTCAACACCAGGGAAGACTACCAATATTATTTCATTATCTCAAGTCGCTTTTACGAAATATTCACCTTACTCAATAATATCATAGCATTGAGATCAATATTTGAAGACTTCGACATGGAGAAATTTATTATAAGAGATGGGGGTGATTGGTTTTAATGCTAGGCAGTGTGGAAAAAAGGGGGAGTGTTGCTATCATCACATCGAGAATGTGACCTGATGAGATTTAGCCTAGATGGGCTACGAACACGTTATAAATGACGTAGTTTATAATAAAGGCAAATTGGTCAATGGTTTCACACTTGCCACCCGAGTCCCTCTCCAAAATATCCTTCGCCATTTGATAACCTCTCTTCAAACAAGTCACCTCAAGTCGCCGAGGACGCTTCACCCCTGCGTCGCAACAAAATGATTTAGGGCCCTAGGTAGCCCTCACTTGAGTGAGAGCTTAAGAAAAGGTTAGGATTGAAGGAGAAGGAATAAACGGCTAAGTTGACCTCGGTAAGGTTACTTTGTGTGTATATAGCCTTTCGTCTACTTTGCATAAAATCTAGAGAGGCACAAGCCCTTTAGAATACGGATTATTGCTCATTCAAGATCATATTCCAAGTTCTTACATAAGCCCTTGTCACAGTTGACAACTAGAAACAGTGATATCCATCATATATGAACACAATTGATACAAGCTCGGATATCATTCAATAAATAAAATCTCTACACCGCGAGTCCGGCTGAAAGAAGCTTGGGGTAATTTGGGCTTCCCCATCCAGTCGCTGGATCCCAGCCCTGATGAAATGGAACGTCAGCACACATTCGTGACGAGTGGTAGAGCGACTTACGGAGACGGCGGTAAAGCCAGCATTGGAGATGCTACTGCAGCCTGTGATCTTACCGCTGGTAATATCATTTAAGGCTGTAGATGCGTTGCTATACTGTAGAGCAAAGAATTAGCCAGTAGCAATGAAAAGGAGTTTTGCTAAACCTACGAGCCAAGGATTCAAGAAACCTAGGGCAGCTTTCCCTTGAGCAATGCGGTTAGAATTGACAAGTTCAACGATGCTGGCGAAAGTAGGCGCAGCACAGGATGTACCATCGACGCCACCCGTTGATCCGCCGTAGACTATGTCAAAATCAACAGCACCTGCGGCTACATCAGGATACGCGCGACCGGAGCTGTTGTAATACTGAGTATTGCCGTCTTTGTTGGTTGACAGCCATGATGTGACAGCAGTGTCTTGCCACGATGGGCGACCGAAGTAGTTTGAGAAACCACCACCACCGTCAGTCCAGGCCTGCTCGGTGGTTGTAGTTGGGCCGGTCGTGCCTCCAACCATAGTTACCCAAGGACAACCCCCGGGAAAGTCGGGTATATAGGCTTTCTTGCCGCTGATAGTGCAAGTATCACCAACGCCAGAGTCACCAGATGCGAAGAGAACCGAAATACCAGCCGAACCAAGCTCTGAGAATAGAGTGCATGTTGCATCAGCCACGCTCAAGGCAACCTCATATTCATCACCGCCGTAGGATACGGAGATGACATTAGGACGTGAGCTTGCTGCGAGACCCAAGATGTATTCCGAAAGGTCCTCGTAAATGGAATCGTCTTCGCCGCCGGTGGAATAAAATACATTGGGGATATGGCTTGTTATCGCACGAGCGTATTGGACATCCAGATTTGCCTCGATACCAATGCTATTTCCTGTGGGGCTTGTTGGACAGGAGCCACCACTGACAGTGACGCAAGTGTAGCTTTGAGCAGAATTGCCAAAGCCAGAGATCGTGAACCTGTTCAAGAATGTGGTAAGATCAGACTTGCTTGGCCATTGCTCAATAAAGCCGGCAATGCCCATGATGCCGCTCGTCAGTGTTGAGATACCACTGAATTGATACAAAGAAGCAAGCGCAGTTGGGGTAGTCACTGTAGCTCTTCGGTTAAGGTCAGATTTGGGACGGAAAGTTGGAGCCAGCCTCTTGAACCCGAAGAAGGTCGTGGGCTGAATGACATCGATATGGTTCATCAAAGTTTCTGGGACATAAACATTCAATGCTCTGGAAGCCGTTTTACCAGTATCAGCGTTGACTAGAAGTGATCAGTAAAGAACCTTTATTTCGAGAAATAGAAGCACGGTGAAGCATACTGTAAGTGCTGTACTGGGTTCCCAAGAGTTCCTCAGCTTGGCTTATTGTGGCTTTGACCTTGACAATGTTTTCGCGGGAGTTTAGGACAGCACTGTCCGCGAGGCTGTGGTTGCTCAACCATTGGAAAACCAGATCTTTAGATTCGGCCGAGGGGCCAACGATAGCATCAATCTGCTCCACGGTCAAATGCTTGCCGTATTGTGCATTACCAGGGGTAGCAATCTATACGCATATCAGTTTCCAATACAGTACAATTGGATGAAAGACCGCAGAGGCTGTAAATGGCCATCGTAGTTGAAACTTGTAGCATTTCCAGGTAGGTCATGAAGAACTGATAATTCACATACCTTCAGCGCTAGTTCTTGGAATTCGGCTACATTCTGCTTGGCGAGGTGAATGCGAAGCTCCATGACGGTATCCTTGGCTGCAGGGCCGTCCCTGTTCCAGCCTGCGGGAGCAGAGCTGACAGATTCGAACAATGCCATTGGCACCGAGGAAGGCAATGCTAAGACGGCACTGGCGAGTGCCAAGATGGCGGGAGCGGTAGTTGTCGCGAACATATTGGGCCTAGCTCCGGCTATGCGACTCTATCAACCACGAAGATATCAGTTGCGAAGACTTTTTGGCCGCAGGGACAAGACATCAACATGCCTTGGCCTCTTGGCTCTATATACTAGTTCTGAGCCAAGCATTGTTCCATCCATGGTCTAACTGTCATTGGAAAGTGACTTGGTATACGGGCCAAATGATTTGATGCTAGGAAGACAAATGGACTCAGACATAATCGGACCGCGTGGAGTTTATCATTACCTTCCTAAATCCCCCCAATATGATAAGAAATATGCGCATAATTCTATGTACCCGACCAACCGCCATGGGTTGTGATTGAGGTTCACAGGCACCTTACGGATTGGGAAGCACACGATAAGCAACCTACAATTGAACAACTACAAGTGGGTAAGAAGGGGGCTCATAATCATCATTCCAAGATCTTACATCCGTAGCCTGCTCTCCTATTCCAGTTTCGCAGGCTTCCAACTCCATTTCGCCGTTCTCCGAAACGCAAGACGAGCCACGACAGCAGAAGAAGCGAGTAGGATCATGGCATCTGCCAGGCTCATTTCCTGTTACCGGTACATTCCACATCTCCGAATGCTTACAATTAGAGGCGCCAAGACCGCGCGATGGTACATTACCCCAGGTTCTATACAACCAGCTTTTCTAGACTAGATTAGGTTACAAAACATGGATGATCATCTCAAACATCGTACAAAGTAGAGAAGCCGGTTATATTGTTATCGAAAGGTTCTGTTCTCTGATACGCTCCACTAGAGAGAGGTCGCTTATATAACTAAATCCATTTGGTGACTAACTAATTGTTTGATTTTAACTGCTCCGCTTCTCCACATATACAGACACGGAAATGGTGGAGGTCTAGGCCGAAAATGCCAAAGCGGCAGTCCCTGGATACGAAAAGACATGGGTCATCTTAAGTCCTTCCTTTTTTTTCTACTTTGCCCGTGGCTGAGAACCTCTAGACGCACGAGACAAATGCCTCAAGTCGAGAGTGACCATTAATTTGCAGTTTTTTCTATTGCGTAGGAATCTGCTAGTGCTTCCGCAAATCGAACAACAACCTCTTGGGCACGAGTCCTCATTGATGTTCTTTTTCGTATCTCAGAATCACTGATATTATATGGGAGCTAAATTTTGATGATCATGGTTATGGGTGAACCGTGGATATAGATTGTTCGACGTAGTATCACTGGTAGCCTGCTCGCGCATCCTTAGATAGTAAGATAGCTATTAGTAAATTATGAAGACGCTTTTGCCAAAGTTGTAATATTTCCATCGGAGTCCGTCTCGGAGATATCCGTGGTCGTTTCACAGCCTCCCCCCCAACAAGTAACCGGATCCGTCGCTTTGTATTTCAAGTCACCGCGACCAGCCCATCACTACGTCTCTTAAAAAGGGTTCAGGTCGCTCGACATGAGAGCGATAATAACGTAGCCAATGCAGACGCCTTGTACCATGCCACATTGTTTCTCGGTACGGTGCAGTTGTAGAACGGACCCCATCCATCCCAATCAGTTTTAGAAATTCGAAATCGTCCAGCCTACGTCTCATCAGTACGGTATCTTCTATGAGTATATTGACCGTCTCATCAGTTGAAGTTATCTTGCCTAGTGCTTGTCTGCGCTATGACTAATTGCTTCGCTTATTGCCACGTAGGTACGATTTTCGAACATGAGTTCTCGGAATCTCTTAAATCTCGACATTTCCTTGGTCGATAAACTTCCAGGCGATGCCGCTACCTTCCTCTCAAGCAATTTGGCGCATAAACCGCTTGTAGGATTCCTTCTCGCGGTACGTAGAATTTGAGCTACTCTCATTTCGGCGGTATAAGGTATAGGTACCTCCCTTCCTATTTGATGGTAGGGCTGCTTCTTAGAAGTAAAAGTATTGAGGTCCACATCAAGATCCCGTGTATATAACGCAGAGTACGCATTTTAACAATCTAGATTTGCAAATAGAATCTAATTTACCTTGGGTTTTTTGTTTCTTGCCAAGTGAATTAGAAATTAAGTTTTCCTCCTATTCCTGTCCAGTATGCTAGCCTGGTACATATCTTAGTGCCCTTAGTTACCTTCAACGAAACTCATTGGCGCTGGTTTGTGGATTATGCTATATCTTATGAAATGATTACATATGGGGTCATGATCGTGAAGCATAAACCCCAGCCGCATTTCGTTACACTCCTGAGACATCCTTCTCAACTTTAGCGAGTTCAAACAATTCTAAGTAGTTATTTCATCGAATGAACCCCTTTTCTCAACTGTCTAGGACGTAGCTCTGTTGCCAAGATAGCATTATAAACAGTTTAATACTGAAAACTGACAAAGTTACCCGAGATCTGTAATCCGACTTGTAGCACAGCGATTGTTCAAGAAAGGCCATCTAAAAGACTGAAGAAAATGTATATAAAGAGAAGAATTAACAATCCCAAGCTTTAACGAACAATATTTCATACTGGAGACGATTAGCGCGATGTGCTACAAGAAATACTCTCTAAGAGTAGAGCACCTACCAAGTTGCTACTTCTCAAGACTCAGATTGACTGTGGCTTAATGTTAGAGTTTCTTGTGACTCCGTAGTTGTTCTAACATGTATATATATATACTCCTACCAATTGCTAACGTCCAAGAATCTACCCGTACAAGCTTGCGCAATGTTAAAACTATATATATCTCCTTAAGACGGTCCCTATCACTTGATTTGACTTAATTATAAGACGACATGAGATGCAGAAGAGCTATGTCACAGGTACTGCAATCACAATACGAAACTCTATTCACCTAATTCCCAATACGTATCTAACTAGCCCGCAATGGTCACTCAACATCACCGATTTCAGAATTACTGATAAGTAAAACGCATGGGCCACGGGCCATGGCCTCACGGGCCACCCCGCCACGCGATTTTTACGCGACACCGCGTATATAATCTCAGCGCAATAACGCAGCCATCTTCAACTTTCTTTTTTTTTAGTCATAATTAATCGAGTCGCCTTTTCTCGCTGAATCTCATGATACCTTTACTTTTTAACGAAGCCTGTTATTGGGGCGCGGTTCGCGATGTCAAGCTTGGCATGGGTGTCCGGCCAGCGGCCCGTAAGTGGGCTGTTTCCAGAACCACCTTACAACGCCGCTTTGACGGTATTCCAACCAAAAAAGAAACTAATCGAAACCTTTAAACCTTGTTACTTTATTTAAAGGGTTAATTAGCGTATTGGGCGGTTGGCTAGGCTAGGCTAGGCTATGCGCTTTTGTTGGTAAAGTTTAGAAGTATTGCTAATGCTATGCTTAGTTTAACAGGAGGGTCGAAAAGAGTTAGCCATGTGTGGCATCGTGGCTTTTTTAAGCGAAACCCAACTGTAAAAACTGCTAGGTTATATATAATCAGCTATTTAAAAGTTAATAGTGCAACAGCAGAAAATATCAACCTGTTTTTTGATCAACTCGAGGTTTTATAAGTTGCTTATATATTTATTAAATGCTGGTATAACGTTGACAAAATGGGGGTCGGCCAAAGGGTTAGCAATAATCATTGGATTATCTGCGAGGTCGCCACACAGTTAGCTCTTAAAAAAGATATTAAAAAAGGCGAGTGGATTACTGTACTGGAGTGTATCTTGGCTGATGTTCATGCCCTTCCGCTGCTTGTCATTCTAAAGGGCAAAGATGTTCAACATCAGTGGTTTTCTCGCCGCAATCTTGGCTTGTGGGATGACTGGCTATTTAGAGCTTCGCCGAAAGGGTAGACTAGCAACAAGATCGCTTTGGATTGGCTCGAGGGCGTGTTTATCCCTTATGTTCGAAGGCAGCATGGCAATAGATGGGTGGTGTTGATCTGCGATGGCCACAACTCTCACACAAATAACACCTTCCTAGCAACCTGTTTGCTGAACAAAATCTGGCTAATCTTTTATAAGCCTTACTGCAGTCATGTTGTTTAGGCGTTAGATGTAGGAGTTTTTGGGCCTTTAAAAAAACGGCTTCGCAAACACTTACGTAAAAGCTTTTGTATGAAATTAGAAATACCTCCTTCGAAGGAGGATCTTATAAGGGCCTTATAATTAGCGAGACTTGAAGTTCTGGTGCTTAGGATAATAAAAAAGGCCTGGGCAACAGCTGGGATCTTTCCGCGCGATCGATCAAAGCCGTTATCTTCGAAATATGTAATGTTAGAGAAGGAGGGTATCGCTAGGGCTAAGCCCGCGGGACCGCCAGCGAATAAGAGGCCTAAAACACCAGATTTCTCAGTATTTGATCCTAAATATTATATGGAGACACCTTCAACTGGCCAAGATCTTCGGCGAAGTTGCCAGAAATTCGCTGCCGATTACCCCGCTTTCCATATGCCGGCGCAAAGGTTGGTGACCCGGAAGGCTGCGAAGGCCCTCGACCAACAAGCCGAGAAGATTGCGTTTCTTAAAGCAAAAGTAAAAACCCTTCAAGCCAGGCTGAAAAAGTCGATCAAAAAAAAGCGGAAGAAGGTCAAGCCGGCGCCGGGACGCAGGTTTACTATAATAGCAGACGTACGCCGGGTCAAAAGAAGGTTGAGGCATAGGGCTATTTATAAGGACGAGGCAAGCGATTGCGAAGTGCCTAGGACTATAGAAAGCCTTACAAAGGCTATTGCAAAAGATAAGTCGGAAGTAGAAGACTGTATTGAGGTTAAAAACACTTGAAAAAGCAGTTGCAATAGTTTTTTTGTTTAAAAAAAGGCTTCAATTGAAAGGTGGTGGTAGGCGGGGCAGGTGGCCCGTGACATCATGGCCCGTGGCCCCTGCGTTTTACTTATCTGGCACCACCTGTCACAACATCCAAGAAAGAATCTTTAAATATACCGTCATGTTAGAGATTAGAGGTAAGTTCAAACCTTGAACAGAAGAATACCACATATGCTGTATGCTGTACACTCGAGGTTCCCACACCATTTACGATAGTTTGTGTTTTAGGTACTCACAGGCGTTATCCGCTCCGGGATGGGCCGACTTCTGTGAGTCATTGTGTGCCTACCTCAAGTATAAAAGCACTAGAAACCTCAAGACATCATGGTACTTGGTTCTTCCTCATCGCTGCCGTATCGTTCGTAACAAGGCAAGGGAGGGTGGGCGGGCGCAAAGAAAGTGGTGACCACCGCCACTCCAATTGATGATCCAGAGAGGTTAGCTCAAGGATCAAACTACCTTCTATCTTTGAATATGGGTGATTCCAGGGTCCATCGAGTTGGTAATTGTTTCGGTGTGGGAGGGGTTCAAAGCAGGTATGTGAGCCACAGGTTACAACTTACTTCAAACTTCACCCTCACTAATAACACATGTACAAGCAGTATCTACTACCTTCTAATCCGTGCTTGGGGCAGTGAGACATCTTGGTTCGCTTGGTCCGAGTAACATTCGTCAGCAGAGGATGGAGTTCCTAGCACATGACTAGAAACCCAGTGGCGCCTTATTACTTGAGATCAATGTCGAATTGTGGGAATCTTATGAGATATGATGATTCACCGACTTCAAGTCTCGTGCCTCGTACCGTACTTGGCGTTGTACCAGTTGGTCATAGCTGTTGCCGTCGCGGTCTGATTTCATGTAGGAGTCAATCAAGCCTCTCAATGAGAGGCTTGGGCGTAAATAGACTCCCCAGGTCAGAAGTCCGGCAAGGAAGGCGCCAAGTCAGGCCACATCGCCACATGATGTGCCTTTGAGAAAGGGGACGTTACCTAGTATGTATCTGGATAGTATCGCTCACTTAAGCCTCTTTCCAAAAGTACTAGAGGAAAGGGGTTGTTGTATTATTTCCAAAGTTTATGAATAATCTTTTTCTCAATCCTTCCAATACGCAGTTCTAGGTTCGTAAATTAGCGTATCATGTAAATCTATATGTATGAAGTAAAAAAGGCTACCGCGATATGTCTTGAAAAGAATGATTCTATAAATAGCAAGGGCGGTGGCAAAGATAGGGACTCGACGTTCAATAAAAGAATGCTACCTTTATTGATGCTAGCAGCGTCTTTTCCAAGCTTGTGTATGGTAGTTATTATTGCGCCTACGCTGACATTGGTATTTCTGGCCCCATGGATGCATCATAATAAGCCCTTCGGCAGAGTCTGGGCTCACCGTTACAAATCCACTCGTATCGAGTAAGTTGAAGTTAATGATTCACTCAGTCGCGTTAACTATATTACCCCTAGAGATGAATGAATTCTTGCGGTAGAATAAATTTGCCTTCTGAGAAAGTACCGTCATAAATTATGCCTATTTATTTCGCTCGCTGCTCTGCCACGTGTTAGGCAACCTGTAATCCACCGAATAACATCGTAATATGCCGTAATCGGTAGGTTGCTTCGACCTTGTGATCGCTTATGGAAAGGTTTTATACTATGAAGCATTCTGTTGAGATCTTGAGCCTGTGTGAGCAATTTTCCTACAATCATCGATGCCACGTTAGGCTGACGTCCGGCTACATGATATATATTGGCGTAATTTCTGCTGTAGTACGCATGGGACAATCGGCCCCCAATTGTATCAAGGAACAGCTTGGTTCACCTTGCCACTAGTCGAAAGATTCACCGAGTTAAAACGCTTATATAGGCAATGCAGCATCAATTGAAGCTGCCGTTATGCGACTGCAGCCCGGCTATGTTCTTGAATCCTTTAATGGTCGACATCTCTTCACTCATGTCCGATACTTTAGTCGGAGACACCGGTCCTGCGGATCATGTGTAGCTATAGGTTTTTCTCGCCGTCATCGCTCCTACCCTCTCGGTGCCTGGCGTGATGTTAAGCTATACAAGTATTCATATGATAGCCCTATCGGAAACAACATAATGTACAACGTTATGTCTTAGACACATCTGGAGTGCCGTATCATCTTCCTGGTTGTACACATATTCCTGTTCGCCCTATGTAACGGGAGCAAGGCATCCGCAGCCCATGCCCCGAACTCTGGTGCTATTTTCTCAGCCACGAGAAAACCTTTCTTTTTATTGCATAAAAGCAAGGGCATAAGCAAGCCTCGTCCTCCACCGACACGTAGTAAGATGCTAGACGTCCGTTTTAGATTCTTATATTTAGGTATTCCAAGGACAACTACCAACCTTCCACATACCTAAGCATCTTACCTCAACGACAATACGCAAGGTCCATACCAACGCCGCCTTGGCAGACCGCGATGTCACCCCCGATGACAGCCTGCTCAAGCAGATCTTCACCATCAATCAACCAGAGACCATCTCCATCTTTCTTCAAGACTGGGACAAATGTGTGTTCAAGGCAGAATTCCCTAAGGATCTCGAGGATCATCATTCTGCATGTCTAGTCCGACTAGAGGTTGAGAATGACAACCTCAAAACCTTCAATACATTTGCTGCTATGCAACAAATCGCTGCGACGGTCATTCCGGAACTTGTCCCACAAACCCTTCAAATCGGCAAGGCAAAGAACGCGCAAGGAAGAATGTTCCACTTCTCAGTGATTGAACTTGTGGACGGGGATCTCTTGGAAGATGTGTGGGAGCAGATGAGCGCCGAGGAGCAGAGCTCTGTTGTAGCTAAGCTAGTCGAAGCACTCGAAAAGTTACACTCTATTCGGCTAAGTGGAAAGTGGGTTAAGGAAATCTTGGGCACGACACTTCGTGAAGAAGGTGGCGAAATTCTGAAGAGTTTCGAGCAGCCTGGTGCCTTCGGGGGCCCCCATACGGGATTTCTGAATCACGGACGTGCCCTGTTGGACTCTATCACGGCAAGGCGAAAGCTCAAGAAGCCATTCTGTACTATCGAGCCCATTGTTGGTTCACAAGATATCAGGATCCAATCCAGTTTTAAAGAGCTTGAGTCGACAGTCATCAACAATTCCGACATTGACAAATGGCCAGGAGAAGCCGTGTTTTGCCACAACGATCTCAATCCACGCAACCTAATTCTTCAACCACGCGCCTCTTTAGGTGGTATATCCAAGTACAAGCTGGTCGGTATCATTGATTAGGAGCTCACTGGATTCTACCCAGTTTCCTATGAGCTGAGTCTGCAAGATACATACCTGAGCGGCGCTAATTCTCACACTTAAGTGGGCACTCACTAGGTCAGATACGAAGCTCTATATTCTGTATATCTATTGGAAAGACTCTTCTGAAGCTATTTCGACCAGAGCCCTCTATATATAAGTGTGCGCGGCTGAATAGTCCCGCCGTAGCTCGTATGACCCTCGTACGGCCTCGTACGATCTCCGTAGGGTCCACCCTAGTGTGACAGCTTCAGTACCTAGTATCGACTCACCTAATATCAGCGCTCACCACAGTCAAAACAAGTCAAATAACAACCTTTTGACTTGTTTTGACTTGATTGAGGCCTGTTTCTGGCTTATTTGACTTAACTGGCCAACTTTATTAACTTGCTTGAACAAGTAACTTTGATCAAATAAGTCAGTCAATTTCGACAGCTGCTTTTTGGTCGGTGGTTCGGCCGGTCGGGGCTAGGTCGGTCGGTATAGGCTATATTGGCCGCAGTTGTAGTAGATTAGTTGATTCAGCTTTCATACCACCACTTCAACATTTGTATGCAATATGCATACTTTAAATGGGCCACAAATGAAACGCTGCAGCTTCATCGCCTTGCGCAAGAAGAAGCAGGGTGGGGGACATGGTCGAATGCGACAGAAGCTATTCCAACCACCAAAGGGGGCCAGCCGTTGGCACCTCTAGACTTAGCAGATCTAAAACACCCAAGACTACGCCGTCCATCGACTGATGTCGAAACTGGAGCAAGAGGTATGCCGGGATGTAATAATAGGATGTTAATGTCCCAAGGGGATGAAACTAGCGTAGCCTCTCCACGGTCGAATGGCCATGAAGAGCCGCAGGTTTCCACCCCTACATTGGTTTCCAATGATAATCAGACAGAAGAGGAGCTGCCTGAAGCTGTCTGCGGTTCACAGAGAGGGCAGGAGGTAATACGCGGAATAGCTGAAGAAAGACTGGGGAGTGAGCGTCACCTATAAATGTCTAATGGTTTCCAGAAGGCTTCAGGATTAGATTTGATAGATCTATCACATGCATATACGATATACATGTGCTGATATCTCATTATGCGAGGGCTGATAGGCTCGAACGATAAAAGTCGACAGTATCACCGAGAGCTTTAAGTTATTGCCACTCCTCTGCATTTCGAAGGGCATTGTTAGTTCTGTGGCCAGTAAGAGCCTTATCAAAATTGAGCTATAACTAACCAACTACATGATTTATCCCAGGCGAGCAGGGTCATGTCTTTCGATCTTTCTCTCCCATTTGATCTTCTACTCTATTGGCAGACTTAGTCTGAACTTAAAGTTAAGTATTATCTTTCGTTATTCCATAATGCGGTACATCTCTGCTAATGATCGTATGCAGAATGTTTTGGAATTAGTAGATGACAGCAAGCTAAAAAGGTGTGCAGAGGATTCATACACGCCGAATGCAATTTTAGATACAGAATCAAGCCTATGTCATCATTCCACTTGCTCTGCTGAAGAATTTTCATTGGGCGTACTTGATGTCTGCGTCGATAATCACATACCGAACTCGACGCTCGGAACGATCTTCGCAAATTCGTCTTGCCGCTTAGAAATGAGTACTTTTACGGGGGAAATAGGTTCCAAGATATGCACAGGCAGTACACCATCATTCTTTCTCGGAATGCTGATCTGGTTCCCGCCAGGCGCTTCGATGTCGAACAGCAAGATAACTAGAGACACGAAGCACAGAATCTCATTCATTGCAAAGTGGCGTCCAGGGCAAAGCGTCTTCCCACCCCCGAAGGCGCGAAAAGCAGCAGGATGAATCTGGTTCTGTTTCGTGTTCCCTGATTGCTGCTTGCGTTCCAAAAAGCGGGAGGGGTCGAAGTCTTCGACATTGTCACCCCAAATGGATTGATCAGCATGTATGACACCACCGGCAATCTGAACGACGGCGCCTTTCTTCAAGAAGTAACGGTCTGCCAATATTGTATTTTCTTTGACCATGCGCGTAGAGTAATTGTCGGATCCTAAGCGCAAACATTCTCGATATACGGCAACAAGCGTAGGACAGCGATCTTTGAGGTCTGTGATATTGAGCCTGTATTTCTTGAGGCGTGAATCTTCGCTGGTTTCAGATGTGCTTAGAGTTTGTGCGATCTCCTTGCGCACTGCGGACAGAAGCTTAGGGTCTGCGAATATCTGTAGAAGAATCCAAAACGTGGAGGTGGTCGCATTTACTATGCCCGCAAATAGAAACGAAAGTTCGGAGCGCGCAGTGGCGCGGATTGTCCAACCGTGCTGAAGCGCAATCTCGACTCGTTTCTGTACTATCTTCGAGCCCATCCGATGATGCCCATTCTCCAAGTATCTCTCAAGTGCTTGGACCAGCAATTCCCTGCCCTTGAACGCCTTTCCTGCAGTCACAGATGGAAGCACGTTTATCAGCAGCTTGCCGAGACCATGGTCAAAATCCCAAAAGCACTCTTCGAGTTTAGGATCCATGGCAATGGGATTCTGAGAGCCATAAAAGTATTTCGCGGTCGATACAGTGACGAGATGGCGTACCCATGTGAGTAGATCAATGGGTTTCTCAGCATCAATTCGCGTTTCTTGGGAAGTGGCGAAAGCAAGGACTTCGCTCTTTATCTCTCTAGCCGCAGCCAGTGTAATCTCATTCAAGTAGGCTCCAGGGCCAAACCAAGCATATACCATGTCTTGAATATCGGCAAGGAATCCGCGTTCGTCGCCGGGCCCAGGATCTAAGTTCTTACGAGTAATTTCCATGGTAGCTTTATCCAATCCAAGAACGCGTTCAGTGACTTCGGGGATAATGGGCGTAAAAGACAACACTTTGGAAGCCCTTTGAACAGCAGCAGCAAGAGATGGTTCCGTCACAACGTAAATGCGAGAATTTGGCACTGGTAACGTGAAAATGGGGAGGTGTTTATTTCGCGTTCTAAGACTGGTATTAGAGCTAAGAATAGGGGCAAATCTTGAGACGGATACCCACCCTAGGTTCTTGATATACTTCCCTCCGTGTAAGGCCATTCCCAGGACATGTCCGATAAAGGGAATACCGGAAGCAATGATTGTCGGCTCTTTGGCATCTAATTTTTGTGTTGAGTATCGGTACATCAGACCATAAGCTACAAAGACGATGGCGACGCATGTTGCTATTGGCGAGAGTGGCCACCCTTCAAGAAAGTTGATCATTCTGGTATAAGTCTAGGTGTTACACACAAAGGCTTGTGAAGTAGCTTTCAAAAGCTCTATCGGAGGGGCTGTTAGTTCAGTTCATATCAGAGGTCATAAAATGATTTGTCTCGTCGGCGATATAAGATAAGCTAGGGGAAGCTGTGTAGGTTGGTAAAGGAAATGACTTGGAAATCACTGACTGTTATGGGGATAGTATATATATATGTAGAGAGGAACTTTGCAATAGCGGCCGCTCCTCGGTAAGAGCATGTTTTCAAGCGGTCTTTCCTTTGTAGATGAGACATATTGTGTGTGCTACTGACCATAGAAAATAGGGTTGCTGCCGTTGCACCACGAATCCTTATAATTATACCCATGTCGCCGCGATAGGGCGGTGCAGAAGTGAAAAGAGCGAAAGTCTTCACTTACACTCGAGCCACAATAACAGTGGACAAGACGTGGCGCTACTTTCAATTCACTATCGAGACCAAATGAAAGTCCCTACTGCAGGTACAATACCTTGTTCACGTCGAGATAGCGAAGGTGGTTTCAATCCAAATTGACCACTCCCTTGTGCCGGTTCGCTCTAGCAAGGATTCCCCGCAGCGACCAATGACCGGCCATGGTGAAGATGCCTCTCTGTCCAAGTAGCCGCCGGCTGGGTATGCACACCTGTGATGCTCTGACTCCGACCAGCTGAGAAATCATTAGATACCTCGCAATATGGCTGCCTGCTTTTCTCCCCAAGTATCGTGTATTTCAATAGCCTGCTACCTAGTGTAAGTATTTATCTGTGCAGTGGACACATCCATGGATGTAAGTCGGTAGGCACCTAAATAGGGGTCCAATCAACATATTTATTTCAGCCACCATAGCCACACTTCACTGGCTTGAATAGAGCTGCGGACCCCACATGCCTACATGTAGACAACGTGGAGCCCCTTCCTGTCTGACATTGAGTACGTACCTCCCTAGCAAAAGAGCTACCTAGACTGGCGCTTGCGTGTTGTGGCAGCTCGGTCATCTTGGCATCGCCGTCGCCTGGTCGTCCAGATCCACCCTATCCAAAGCTTCCATCAATTGAACATCTGTCACACGGACTCATCTCTAAAACAATTACAACGCGCACCTCCATCAACCACAGACACACCTTGTTCAGCGACAACATCCGCTCATCGACACCCTTCGGCATCTTGCTAGTATTCGCGCCGAAATCACGCAGCCCACGACTCATCCTCTCCATCCGGCGACTACTCTGCGCATCATTTCCTTCAGCCGGCATCACTATCCACTGGGGATAGGACTATTCCGTTCTCAACCACTGCTGTGGCCTTAATCTAGCCCGCAAACGCACACCAGCACCTTCAACATGTCGATTAAAGACGAGTTCGCCACAAGAAACTTCAGTGAGTTCCTCGCCATGTCCTGATGCGCCATCACTTCTTCCGTCATTGGAGAGACTGAATCTAACTATCGGTACCCAGGCATCTACGGACAATGGTAAGGCACCTCGCCAGCAGGATGATATGCAGTCGCAGAAGCTAGACGAGCCATCCGAGAAGTTGTCAACATGTTGTACTCTCTTGGATTGATGATCACACTTCGAGATATGCTACAGAAGGAAGCTAATGTGCGTGTTCCGTATTACAGGCTGGGAATTCTCTCCATGATTCTTTGCTTCGCGCTGGGGATCGCCAACTTTTTTAACCTGGGCCACTTCCTCCTCATCATCTTTGCCATCATTTGCTTGTAAGTAGTCCGCTTGAGATGATGTTTCGACAAGCTTGGACGACTAACTGAAGCGAAATAGGATATCATCCTTCGTCATCTTATTCCTGGAAGTGCCTCTCCTGCTACGAATCTGCCCTACCTCGTCTACGTTCGATGCCGCGATTCGCAAGATCTCGTCAAACTACACGCGTGCTGCCGCCTACCTGGTTCTAGCTGTCGTTCAGTACCTAAGCATTATCGTCACGCCGAGCAGTCTCATCGCTGCCGCTGTTGTTCTCACATTGACCAGCATCTGCTACGCCCTTGCTGGGCTCAAGGGTCAGGCTTTTATTGGAAGCAAGACGTTGGGCGGCCAAGGTGTCGCGCAAATGATCATATAATCAACAGATCCCCTGCGATCCAATCGAGCTGCTAGAACTGCGAGGTTCTCCTGGCACAACAATACAGGCGATAGTCGATGGTTCGCGTAACGGGTGTGCTCTACAAAAGACGATGTGAGACTTGAATGACTCGAACGATGTTGAAGACTGAAGAGGGTGGCAACTAGAAAAATGACGGCAAGCATTCAGGAACTGGTGTATTGGCGTCTCGGATATTGTATGAACAGGTTCAGTATTTTCTATTCGTGCTCGGGTATGGTACCAAATTAGCTTTCTTTGGTGTCAGGCTCGGGAGAGATACCTCGGGTTTCCTAAATAAGTTGAATTTCTATTTTAGCTGATAGACAGCACCGCCGGGTGATGGTCTGCTTCGGTGCTGCTGGTTAGTTTTCACCTTGGATGCACGGTTTTAAGTTTTACCATTTTCTTGAAACACGATAGATCAGGCCTAGCCTACTTGTTACTTTTGCTCAGGCTCGGCTCAGTCAATCCTTAGTTAGGTGACTAAGGGAAACATGTATGAAAAAGTTATCGTCTTGTACTCAAAGCTAGTGCATTGGATAGCAATACCAGTTTCTTATAAGTCTTCGTTCGCCTTCGCCCTGACACATAGCGTGCGAAGCGCGTCGGGAAACGCCTGTCTCCTTGCCAAGTTTAGCCGCCCCGAGTCGGACCGGCAGTGTTGCTTTGCTATCCCTCACCTTCGACCCCCTCTTACCGTTATCATCACAACAACAAAATAAATATATTCTTACTGTCCCAGCAAGCTGCACCATGGAACCTCGAAATGAACTAGACAACAATACACGTTCTCGGATAAACTCGATTTGTCAGGATATTCAGGCCATGTACGATGCTGGAACTCCAGTTTTCACGAGGGACAGCATACAGAAAATCGGCAAAGAACTTAAACATTTTCAAAACGGCGAGCATAACAATGGTGCAAAAATTACGTTAAAGGGAATTAACGGAGTCGATTACGAACTACTTGTCAATCCTCCGATCCCCGAAAGGGGAGAGAATGAGCATGTCGGAGGCGCCACGTGGTAAAATAACACCACTATTCTTAGTACCTCTCTTTATGCTAAAGTAAGCGATAGGGCAATTACTTATCATTCGATTACATCTCTAACTAGTTACCGAAATATCGAATTTTTTAATTTCGAGAAAGCGTACCTCCCAATGTGGATTGTCGCCCCTATTAGGAGATTCGGCATAGGACTCGAATTCAAAAATCCGCCTACGCCACCTGAAGAAGATTTTAATATGTACCAGACCATTGTGCAACAATGGAAAACGAGCCAGCATTTCGAGCAAGTCCAGGATGTACTTGTTTCAGTCGAGATACCTTTCGCCGTGACTAAGGTTATAGGCCTCGGATTGGGCCCTCTTGTGCTTAAGTCGCGGGTGTTTGAGCTCTGCGTTCTTCAGCATGCACTAGTTTCCGTTCTTCGCCGAAAATTCTCGATATCGTCAAGTGCATATGTGCAAGATCCGGCGTATACTCAACGGGATAGGAATATCCTACACTCGGCCGGATTAACAGTTCTAGAGGATCCACAGGGGTTGTTGGAATTAGACGAATATAGCATACTCCTTGCTATCAGTCCTAACATTCCGATAAAGGATATTGTGGCAGATATATGCCGCCCGGGCATTATTATATGGAACAGTCTATCCCTTAATCCAACGCCCCCGAGGTAAGCCCAAACCTATGTTTCCATAGTTAAATATTTCATTATATGTTTCAGTGTATATTTATTAACCTTTAATATCACGTTTCAGTCATGGCTCGAGGGTGAGAAAAATGATTGAGAACGAGTATTGCACTGTTCCGTTTCCCAATCACGAGAGCTTTCGAAATTTGGTCATGCTGGTTCGAAAATCTACCTGACTGCCCCTAAGCCGGCTGCTCTTGCTTCTTACGTCTTGACTGCCACGGTAAATTACATATCCATACACTGTCTTTCCTTCCAATTTGAAGCCGTTAGACTACACGACTCTAGTCTGTCGCTTCCGAGTAGCTTCGTAATCCTGCGGACTTCAGAAACCTGGGCACGACGCGTGGCTGCGTAAACCTTCGAAGGACGAAGGTAGCCTTCATCTTCAAGGTCTCGAGCGTTACTGGAATATCGACGCTCAATGTCCAACCTTTAGCCCGAGCGTAACTGACACGGAATCCCAAATCGATCAGGTACAAAGTCAACCACACCTTACCCCCCAAAAGTTCCCTCTCCTATCGAAATCTAGATATGAGCACCTGGACCGGCTCGTAAGGAAGATCAACATACATGACGCTACATATCTCGATAAGAGCGACGACAAGGTCCTAGAGTTGTGCGCAGTTCTTTTGGCACGCTTATTTGGTCCAAGCTCTTGAAGACTCGACAGTAGAGTGGTTGGGTAGATGGCCAAGTATTGAACAGAAGCTACCATCTCACGAGGGAAGACTGCCTAGATAGCTGATTACGACGAGGCCTCCTGGAGCCTCCTAGGTTCCCACCAACCCTTCGGCGTGTAGATTCTGAATTTGATAGCGAGTCTCTTACGCATACGTCGTGGTAGAGGAGGATCTTGTCTTTTTCTTTCTGTTTAGAATAATCATGTACCCCGAGGACACAAATGGAAGAGCTCTCCCTCGTAATTTTATTTTCCAGTTCATAGTCGTATTGCGTTGAGATGTGCCCGCCACCACCTAGCACGGTGCCTATTGTACTCTCGACACCCGGTCCCACGTCCGACAAGAAGCGATAAGGGTAGTGAATGCGGCTCCTGACAAGGCATGCCCCCCGAGGGGAGGTATTGTCCCGGTACACTGACCAATACCACGATTCCAAGAACGTACTACGTGAATTCGCTAGCGCAACTTGTGCCTCGAGATACGCGAGGCACTTCTTCTTTCCATATCAAGGCATCTTTAACGTAGATTCTTGTCCAGGTTTCGTTAGGGAGGGAGGATGCAAATAGACAGGCGATCTGGAAGTGGCGAAATGTATGTGGCCGTACCTCTGTAGGGCTTCGGCCGCGTCGGCGCGGGGCTTACTGCCTCAGCTACCCAACCGGGAGAATCTTCCGAAGCTCCGCTGGAGTTGCCTAGTCATACCCCAGTGGGTAGACCGGCTTCCCAGGTCGGGTCTCTGGTGGCACCGGGAGGTGGAGACGAGGCAGGTACGCCTATCGAGGCCGAATCGAGTGCTCCTGTTGCACTCGTTCGGGTGACGAAGAAAACACATATATTTACCCCGACCGAGTTTCTTTTCAAGGACTCGGGAGGAAAGACAAGGTCTAGGAAGAGGCTGACTGGTCCGAGACGACGCACGATGGACGTAGCGTATGGGTCTACTCTGATAGAATGCTACAACGCTGCCGGCTAAGCGCTTCGTTGTCCAGCCGTACTAAGTATTAACAACAGTTCGCAACAATAGCAAGTTAGTCCCACGGCTCCGACTACTCGCATTTCTTAATATCGGTGATCGCCGTTGTTGTTGCACTTGACTCGTGCAGCATAAGCATATACGGCCTAGCCATTCGGAGCATATCGTCGATCTACTAGATGCTGTCCAACGATAGCTCTCTTGCTACTTTGTAGAGCGTTCGGCATAACCGCGTCACTTGCTTAGAGAATATCACGGACGGCACGCATAGCTCCCCCGGTATCCTACCGAATACCCGGTGCCATAACTTCTGCTGTTCTAACGACGAGGTCACCTGAAAGAATGTATGCTAAGTATAGCTCAGATTCGGTCTGTAGAGAACGACCCAGTAGTGCAACGGGGTGCTTAGTGCGCTAGTAAACGAGGTCTATAACCTATAGAGCATCACGTTTACTATAATAGGTATTTATATTGGAAATTATGCAAGTTTTTGTTCATACCGGGTTATAAAAACGCAGGTCTTACTCAGGACAGGGCTCAGGCTCATGCTAAAAGCGGCGTGGCTCAGGTTGGATTCTCATTCCGATTCGGGATGGTAAAACCTATCTCAGAAGTAGCATTTTATTCATTGCCATAGGTTAGGTATTATTTAAATGGGCAAAGTCCAGACCGACAACCGAAGATGTTCACAATAGCTCGCTAGAAGTGGTCCCTGCTGATTGTACTAAGTTTCTCTCAGATATGGATCAAAGGGGGTATATAGCGGGTGGATATGCCGAATGTAATAATGTAGATACCCGATTTAGGAGAATCGGATCGGATACTGTTTCAAGAAGGTAACCTCGTTGGTTTTTCTGTATCGTTTTGGAGTCAAGAGTCTTAACTCCAAAACTTGGAGCAACAGCAACGAAATGCAATATGCCATGGACACTTGACCCGATCAACCAATGAGTGCGAGTAAGTGCCGTTGTCTAGCATATATGCTTAGTATTTGACATGCATCGGAACGTCTTGGTTCGAATTGCCACAGTGTAGTGTAGTTAACTTTAAAGACAGAAAGGCATGACAGGTACAGCAGTTGGCGTGTAGGTATTCTTCAATGATATACCTATATGTAAATAAGATATCCTACAAACTTTAGTGATATCAAACGCGTCGTAGGATCCTCAAGAGCATATACAGGGCACAGTGCTATGGACGATCGAGAGAATGAATTGCATGGGTCTAGGAGAACGATCGCTACTGGAACCGGCGGGTACAGCTGCAAGTTCACGCTCGGCTCTCCAACAATGACGGCATATCCTCTCCGCGGGAGTACATACCGTACGTACTCCTTGGCCTTGATTCGAGATGTAAGTCTCTGGGGGAAAGAAACGCAAAGGACGAGACACACAGAATCTATTGTCTGGTTTCATTGAGCAGATTATTAGATTTCTGCTCGACCCATCGAGATGAATTGCCTCTATCCCTGCACCCGGTCGATCAACAAAAGGCTTTGCCGAAGAACGACAGTTCCCACTATATATATATATTTGCATGAGCTCTTGACCTCAGGAGGAATTCGAATCTGGTCATGAGAAGTGGACGGCCATTAAAAAGAGTACTAAAAGCTGCGATGTGGTCTACAACGAGTCGCTAAGTAGGCAGGTCAGTCAAATACGTCAACTCTCTTCAGGATTAAGACCTAAAAGATAATAGTTTCGAATGACTACTTATGTTACAGATGATCTCGATGTGTGACCAAGTAATGTGGGGGGAAATGTAGGGGTGCTTATGATGCATACGTAGTAGTATCTACTTACTGAGAGTACCGGTGTAAGGGATTACGTATTAAGTGCTACAAATAGAGTAGCTTCTTACCTAATGTACGGGACATGGTGGCTCTGAAACTGCTCATAAAGCGTCGAGCTAAAATATCCATCGAGTCACGACATTTCGTAATGACGAAGGGTCTATTAACTTACTGCCTGTACTCTTTCCGTTCATTCGTGCGTTTGATTGTATTTCACACCATCTGCAGCAACTTAGGTACAGCGATCGATGAATAACAGATGTGTACCATGAACTCGGTGTTCACATAAATAGCAGCATCATTTATACACATTTCATGGGGAAATAAATAAACACTGAACACGACCACTATCGATCGCCTGACCGGTAGATGGATCTGTCTTAGAGAAAAAGTTTTCATCGTCTAGATGCACTTATGGCTGCCTTTACTGCATTATTTCGGCTCAGGTGACGACGGAATTTACCAAAAGGGAATAGTTTTCCGGTGGAGATGCTGCGAGACGTGGGGAGGTGATCGTGAGGCTGATGACGGACAGGAGGATGGTGTTAGCGTTGTGCCCATCCATGCATTCTACAGTTGCTCTTAGCCATTAATGCTTGGCCTAGTGCATGGTGTCACACCGTAACATTGTACCGTTATACCTGCCACTGTCTCTACGTCGTAGATAAATACGTGTCAGTTATATAAGTGTTCCAAACACTTTCACCCCATTTTCCACAAAAAAAATCGAAAAGAGGAGAAAGAAAACTTTGTGGCTTGATGTCGATTGCAACAGTTGCGATTTTCTGTCCGAGACAGTATAGCTCTTTTGACTCGGTGCTGCGAAACACTGGACCCTTCCATTGCATAGAGCCGTCACCGGCAGTGGCCACTGAGAGGGAAGCCTGAAAAAGCAGATGGGCTAATTGGCGGAGCGTCATTGGCTGGCCCAGCATGCGGTATAGTCCAGGGACGCATAGAGGGGCTAAACGGGGGCCCAGGAGGGGCATCATGCAGCGGTAATACGTCGTCCATGCGTACCCCGAGCGTCCATCGCTAGCTAGGCCAGGCCGGAGCTCTTGTAGTGCAGAGCTCCAACCCCAGCCGGTACTACCCAGGGCTCTATGACATCTTGGTGCAGCATCGCCTCGCCAGGAACATCACCCGTTGTAAGCCTCTACCAACCAGGTACTTGACCAACCTGTTGAGAGCTCTTCACGTGAGGGGCATCATCGAGCCGTCTCTAGACCAATCCCTGTTTTTCGAGTCTAAAACCACCACAGCCCCAGATGAGGTAACTGGTACTTGGGAGTTGTTGGGACATCAAGCAACCTGCGAAGTAGACAGACACGAATTGCAAGATGGGCTCTACCATCGATAGGTAGAGGTACTGTATGCAGAGGTGCGTACTGCCGAGCAAGTTACTTCCTACCAAGCACCACTAGGGATCTCGTTAGTGCAGATGCAGTACATATTGGACTTTGTCTAAGGCAGTGTGTGTTGTCTGTCCTGTTTAAATGGGACGGGATCGCTTCGCGCGGTCAGCCATCCCAAGCCATCATCGATCGAGTCTACTTGCTCGCTCTACATGTACTGTCTACCATGCATGAGTGTAGGTAGTTGATGCTTCTGACGGCAGCACTTCGTAACCTTGTATAAACCCAAACCCAGACCCTAGCCCAAAGCTCATCTATTCTTATACTTCCAAACGCGTCTCTGTCGAGTGTGTCTCTCAGCCAGGCACTCATACCATCATCTCTGAGTCTCATTTGAACCCATCCTTAGCCCCGTGCTCTCTGCTCTAAGTGTACCCAACAAGCCCAACCTAACCACCAGAGCGAACCGACATCACTTATATACCTAAGGCACACGGAAGACATCAACCTGTATTTTATGTAAGTGGTTGGCCATCCTCTTTTTCCTGCTTTTCGTATGGGCGATATAAGTATCCTGCCACTTGAAACCTTGGTCACCTTCCCAAGTTTATTGGTTTGGCTTTCCGTCTGCCTTAACGCCTAAGTGTCGCTCCCATATGCCGTCCTGGCCTCTTCCCTTTTCAATGGGCCGGCCAACCGACCCGAGACCCGAGTAAGCCATCTCGGCGCCCATGTCAAAGTGGGAGAGGGATTGGCGGCCTGTTGACGGCATAGCTGGCTGGTATTTGCGATGGATGGTTGTTGTCATCGTGTGCCACAATTACGTCCGCTTTCGTTGACTGAAACCCCCTTCGTCCGCATACCAACCAGCTTTACCACAACCAGTGCCCATGAACTTTTTTCTCTTTATCATTCCCTATCTTGAACACGCACACACGCAGGCTTATCGGTTCCTGCAAGCTCCTTTATCTCTACACCGCCGGATAGCGGGATCGCCAGAAATAAGCCGTTCGGTGACTAATATGTACCTAACGATATAGACAGCGCACGATAAGCCCACCTGAGCTTGAAGATACAGATAACAATTTCCACATCGACTTTTACTACACGATATAACTTCTCGAAGAAAAGGGATTTGCATCAATTGCCGTCTTCTCCTGCGTGATTGACGGTCTAGACTTATACTTTCCATTATACATTACCTCCCAGACCTGTGGAGTCCTATGCGGTATGTACACTGCCTGCCCAAGACAGCGACCCAGAGTTTAAACATTCGAGATCCCTGAGTGCTTGTTCATCACTTAAGCATGCGTCCCCGTCCATTGTGCCATTGACCTCGGCATCGCTACCAATGCTGCTTTATTTATTCCCGGTCTGCCACAGACAGTCAGGAAAAGAAAACCAGATGAGCTGTGGTGGATTGAGGGTAATGACGCGCGGGGCATCGTCATCGTCATTCTCTACGAGCCGTTGGGCTCTGTCGTGTTGTTGTGTTGTTGTGTTCTTGAGTTTCTGTACTTTTGTGTCTTGTGTATTCCCCATCGACCATCCCTTTTGGCACTGAGTCATTCACGCACATCTGTCCTCCTCGCTGATCGTTGCAAATCCTCTAGGCTGTATTGGTCTCGGTTGAATACAGATTGCTCCAAGAGCTTCGAACACTATAGCTAACACCAACCGCGCAGTCTTGCTGCATTCTACACTATTTTGCCTCCATCCCAGCTATGAGTGCCACCACCATGTCTTCACCACCCACCGTCCCGCCTCGTCCCACGAGAAGCCAGGAGAAAGCTGCTGGCGGTGCCCCCACAATCCCGGCACGTCCCACAAAGCGGTTCAATCGCTCAGTCTCCCCCAATCCCGATCGGTTTGCGCCCTCACCTCTCAACAACGAGAGCCCCTTCGACTCCACGGCCAAGCGCAACAGCCGGAGTTTTCTCGGGGAGGAGCTCGAGCGATCCACTAGTGTTGACTTGCCTGGTGTTGGTGAGGAGGGTCGCGAATACGCCGTCGCCATCGAGGAGCTTGGCTCTGCGTCGCCCGAGGATACCCGCAGCTCCTCTCCCGAGCAGACTCGCATCGTTGACGCGGGCCTCAAGTTGCACGCCCCGAAACCCACCGTGCCTGCTGCCAGCGCCGAGAAGCGAGTCGCTGCGGTCACTCGCACTGATTCGGACCGTGCTGCTGCTTTCGGCATTGGGCGTCCCAGCAGCGAGGAGCCGCTGCACTCGGGTGCACGCAGCTTGAAGAAGAAGGCCAGTACCACAAGCCAGCTCTCGCATCACAGCGAGCTCCAGGCCGAGGATGAGCATGGCATCCCCGAAATTGGCCAGAGAGTTCCCATGTTGTCCTACGCTGGCGACGTGCAAGCTCCCTCGCCTGCACCCCCACGAGCTTCGAGCGTTGATAGTACCAGAAGCGGTCGTCACCACATTCGTAGAGGGAGTTCGCGAACCGGATTTCATGATCTTCCACCGGGAAGCTATGGTCTGCATGGCCATGGAGTTGAATCTACAGACAGGTTAGAAAAGGCGTACTACGAGAAGCATCCCGACGTTTACCAGAAGGAACACTATCATCCTCTTCACGAGCGTGTCCATGACTACTCTATGAGCAGTGAGAATCTCAACAAGATTGTCCGGGATACCGCTAGCCGTGGCGTTGGTTTTGGTAACGCAAGCCATCAACAAACTTTGGAATGTTTCTAACCAATCATGATAGGTACATCTGGATATATTGGGACACCCAGTGAACACGTCGGCTTTCAAGCTAGTGACGAGTATACTTCACGCATCTCCTCGCCCCAGCCCCCGTTTGGCCTTCCTACAGCCGAATCGGTCAAGTCCCCCCCGGAACTTACGTTTTCTGGGTCAAACGATGAAAAGGGAGACGGCGTCATCCACGTTGACGATAGCCAGTACAAAGCCTTTGCTAAGCACGGTGACGAAGGATCCGCTGATGACGGCGTGCACAACGATGGTTCCTGGCCGATTCTAGCTGCCGATGAGGTAGCTAAAGACCCAACGCCGTACGAACTCCAGCCAGCTGTTCCACACAATCAGCACGGCAGCGATGAGGCCAGGAGCCGCCCATCGAGTAGACCTGCTAGTATCTATAGTCCTCCTCCGCCTGAGCTACACTCTACGCCTTTGGAAGACGTAGAAGAGTACGAACCACTGTTCCCGGAAGATGAGAAGGCCGATCAAAAGCCGAAATCATCAGCTGAAAAGTTAAAGGAGCATAAACTAAGATTCCCTAGTCGGGACATCTGGGAGGATGCTCCGAACAGCGTACATAGCACAGCTGAAGTCTCAACACCTGAGCCGACTGATACTCGCCCGAAATCCCGGACTGCATCAGTAGACTTGCCTCCGAGGGAAACTGAAACACCGGCCCAGGCATTTGCCAGGAGGCAGGAAGAATTGGCTGAGAAAGAGTCCATCACACCAGACAGCTTCTTGAATCGGCAACAGCGACCGAAGTCTTGGGTTGAACACCAGCCACATCTTGCCAAAGAGATTCACAGCCGCCCAAACTTGACTCAACGCTTTCCCAGCCGTGATGTGTGGGAAGATACCCCTGACTCCCTCCAGTTCACAACGACAGTATCCAGCCCTCAGTCAGCTGACGACTTAGCGGGTGACGAAGACGCTAATCCTAAACCACTTGCTAACAAGCCAGTTGTTCCTGTCCATCCACCTAAAAAGCAGGGCTCCGGGGATGATAGCTCTTCAAAACCTGTGGTGCCTGATCGTCCAAAGCCACAAATCCCCGTCCGCCCTGTGAAGCCGGCTACTGATACCAAAGAATCGGAGGGAGCGCCAAAACAAAAACCTGCTGTACCGGCTAGGCCTGTGGGGAGTAAGATCGCTGCGCTCCAAGCCGGTTTCATGTCGGATCTGAACAATCGGCTGCGGCTAGGACCCCAAGCTCCTAAGAAGGACCCATCCCCTCCGGAAGAAGCAGCAGTGGAGAAAGAGAAGGCTCCCCTAGCTGATGCCAGGAAGGGACGCGCCCGAGGTCCTCAGCGAAGAGCGCCAACTAAGAGCCAAGGCCCGGGTTCTGGGATAGAGAAGTCTGTTCCGCCGCCCGTGACTAATGGTCACCCAATATTGTCTTTTTCTATGACCAGGACGTTGTGGAGTATAGACGAAGAGGGTACTGTAATGGTTGATCACTTTGGCCCAGAAAAAGGTGGAAACGCCCAATCGACGGTCGAAGCAGTAGAGCCTGAAGCAGATGAGGTGAAGGTAGTAGAAACCCTGTCTGACGAGACGCAGACTGGGGAAACAGAAGTTGTCGAAACAAAAATTGAGGAGGCACAGGAGCAGAAGGAGCTAGAGAAGACAGCTAAGGAACCAGAAATTGCCACGGCTAACGACGAGTCAAGCCAAAGTCAAGACATTATCGAGGAAAAGAAATCGATTGTTACGAACACGGCGGGCGAACCTGTCTTGACGGAGACGGTAGAAAAAACAGAAGGTGGCGATGAAGTGAAAGCGGTAGAAGAGGCTAAGGATGAAGTAATATCATGAGAAACAGCCAATGTGATGGGTGAAAATCCGATCACATTGAGTTGAAAGAAGGAGTGAGAGAGAGGTACACCGGTTGCGTGACCATATTTGCTTTCCTTTTCTGGCTCTTCCATTCCTCGACACTTCAACTAGCTACCGCCCGTTTCCTAATATCGAACTTCGTTTGCGCCCTGACCTCACACACATCTGGTGAGACAGGGAGGGGCTGCAAAATGACGAAAACCCAAGATAAAATCAAATTCAGACGCCTCTTTTTTGGATCCTTTAATTTAGCTGGGTAGTTTTATTATGCTCTTGTTTCAAGTCGACATGGTGTGGGCGAGAGAGAAAATGGTGTGAGACAAAATAAGACTGGGAAGGAGAAGCGAAGAGAAAAAAAAATATAATCATCCCTTGCAGCGTTAAGAAGAAAATACGTTTTTTATTATTCTTGTCATGTTTTGCACTTTGCGCTGCTATCTTGCTGAGTTACTTGCGTCTGATTCGGTGTCTAAACATTAGGCATCGTGTTCGTGTGCTTTTTGCTTCTCTGGAATAATCTTGTTTTGTGACATACTCCAAAAGCAAGTTTCAGATGATGACCAAAGTGCAAGGATGTGAAGTAATGCGGCATGCTATTGCTATCGAACATACGGCATACGTAAATATAGATAGATTCATTACCAAGGTCAATTGTACAGATAGCTTGTGATGGGGAAATCGAGAAAGAGAAAGACGGTTCATTTTTTATTTGGGTAATTTAGAAACGGTGATCACAATGTGCTTATATATATGTATCTGCTGAGGATATATTGTTTCGCCAGTTAGATGTGATGGCATGCGTTACTGCATAGGGGTAGATAGATAGATTGAGATTTTAGTGGGAAATAGAACATAGATCAAATGTCGACAGTTTAGTCAAGATATTGTTTGAAGCTGTCAGTTGATACTTGGGGCTTGGACTAGGTAGGGTGGCTTTTTTCAATCAAATTGATTCATAGTCGGCTGCTTGTTCTTTTCTTTCATAACATGGCAGTACTGGATAGAAAATATCTCGTCTACATATACCTTACCTTGTGTGGCGAATTCTTTGAAAAGGGGGCGGCGTATTTATGTATCTGTTTACTTATGTATGTAGTGGCAGTTGGTTTAGACTCAGGGATCCATACAGTTGTATGCCGACCGCAAGGAAATATGAATTAGGCAGATGAAATACCTGAGCTAATTACTACCTGATTCTGGTATTGTTATTTCCTCTTCAGGTTCGGGGTTGGAGGTTCGCTGGCGCTCTCGTATGTTAGCACATCACAGCCAAAGGAGAGGGAATCGGGAGTGCTTAAAACCAGGTCATGAAAGACATCACGGTCTTCGCTTCCATTCATCTTCATGGCCCAGTTTATCCATCCTACAGTGAAAAAGAGCTTCTATCTTGATTGTACCTACACATCTATTTTGTTTATTTGAGGATGATCAACTCATCATCGTCATCATCATCGTCCAGGTACACCATGCCACCTCGTCCCTTACCTCTGATCCCGCCCCCACCGCCACCGCCACCGCCGGTCAGCTCGGTACCCAGGCTCTCACGCCCGGCTTCGCGGATGCCTTTCTCCGTGATAAAGCGCGTCTTCTTGCGCGCAGGGGACCGATTCCTATCCCTACTGGTCTCACTCAGGGTTGCGCTCCCGCTCTCTTTCGCAGCCATGTTGTTTGGGTGTAGTTTCTGTCCCTCTTTCATGCGGGCTAGTTTATCCTTCAGCCCGCCTCCCCAACCCAGCGCGGCGGCTCCAGAGGTTGAAGCAGAGCCGTTTGCAGTAGAGCCAACCACGCTCGAGCTTCGATTCGACAGGGCGCTCGCGACGCGCTTCCGTTTGATGGGGCTGAGGTGGATCTTGTTGTTCCTGTCCGCTATGAGGCCAAGACTTTTTGCATCGAGCTGTGGGCTCGCTTCTTCTCCCGAGATAGTGGAGCTGGTAGTGGCTGATCTGAAACTGGATCCAACTCGGCTCGCACTTCTGTTCTGGTGGGAGAGTTGGCCCGTCTTCATATACTCCTTCCCTGCACCGCTTCCGACCTCACCGAGCTTCTTCATGAGGTCACGCTCTTTTTCTTCCGTCGCAAGGCGGCGCCGCAGTGCTTCGCTGCGCTCGATCGTACCGGCGACGTGAGTATGGCCGCCTCCCAGGACCTCATTGTCAAGCATTTCCACTGCACTAGGCTTGTGTACGAACCAGGAGCTCTGAGTGTCGCGGTCGTAGTTCCCTCGCCGCTTCTTGTCTGGGTCATTTGCATGGGATTCCCACTTATGTAAGCGATATGAATTATGTTTCTTGGGGCCTAGACCCGTGTTGAATGCGTTGACTTCTTGCCTCGCCAACGTTTTCTTGGACAGCGCCATGTTCATATGAAATTCACAGTACTTAGTCCGTTTGGTATTTACCCAGCTGCTACAGAGCGTGCCGTCTTTCTTGACACTCTCACAAAACCCAAGATCTCGTGCAACACCCACCTCTAGGATCGTATCCTCGTCGCTGTTGATCACAAGACTGAATCTCCCCGTGTCCGTCCTATTTGGAGGCGGAGGCATGATTGTAGGATTGAGAATAGCGAGGAGGGTGCCCGGAGTGAGTTTCCAATACCGCTCAAAGCCAGAATTGAAGAGGAAAAGGTCGAGTTCCCATTTTAAATCCACCAATTTCAAGACCATATACTTCGCTTTGGTCGGGTCGGCTTCCTTTTTTTCCTTGAGCTTACTATCCGTATTTTGGTGTGCTCTAGGGTCGGATTTGGAGGCCAGTATGCCAAAAATGACTATATCCTGCTCAATATCCGGCAGTTGGAAGTCCGGCGCCTTCACATGTTTCAAGACATTGGGAATAGCATATATCTCCTTGCCAGAAAGGTTGCGGGTGAGGGTCAAATGGGGGATTATTCGTTTTTTGAGGTGGGTGCCGGAATATGGCTCGAAAGCAGACGCCTCTTCTTCCGGGACTTCTGAGGGCGGGGGCTTCTTCTTCTTTTTTGCATATACTTCTTCACCACTTGCTTGTCCAAATTCATCTTGTGTCTGCTGTCGCATACTTGGCATGGTGTTACTTCTCTTCAAACTGCCACCAGCCATCACTTCGTCTCTGCTGTACTGTTCCTCCTGCATTGGAATTTCGGGCATTTCCTGTGCGGCCTGCTTGAGTACCTCCATTTCATGCTTGCTCAGTTGGAAAGTTTTGGTTCTGACTTGTTGTATTCTCTCTTGTCGCTCTTGTCGGGTCTTTTCGTCGGTTCGAGCGGCAGCGAGTCGTTCGCTGAAGGTTTTTGGCCGTTCCTGGACCGTCGGTGGATTTACAGCGTTTAGCGCTGGTGTGTTCGCTCTTCGCAAGTAACTTTCTTGTGAGCTTCTATCGTTGTCTACTGTTCTCTTAAAGCTCGGTGCGCGCTTGAGAGAAACATCTTTTGCTCTGAGGCCCTTGTCAATTCCCAAACGTACCCTACTAGGCGACGTTGTCTCTTGCGCTGCCTGTGCCCTTCTTACTGGGGAGGCAGGCACTTCAACGTCAACATGTGATTGCGGTCTGATTGTTGGGCCTGGCCTCAAGCCTTCAGCGCGAGACTGGGCTCGATTCGATGGCACGGCATCTGGTATAAGTCTCGATTCAGGCCGCATCGCATGTGTGTCGTTACGTACGTCATTTCCTTGTGCTCTTTTCGCTTTTGCGGCCTGTAGCTTTTTCAGCTTGAGCTTTGCTTGTATCGCCGCCAACTGCAACTCAAGCGTTTCCTCATCCTCATCGCCCTGAAGTTCTAGATCCATGTCGTCGTCACCGTTTGTTCCTCGTGTAAAATCAGTGGTTGGCCGCGAGGCACGCTTGGACGGCGATGGCGACGGCGAGGCTCGTTCGGCTAACCGGCGAAGTCGTTCACGTCCACCGGGTGTGCTGAGGAGTGCTTCGTGAGGCGAGCGGGGTGGCCATTGTCGCTCCGGCTCTGTTCCTGGTCCTGTCCCGTTATGAGCCAGACTACCTCAAGATATGATGTAGGGCTTGGCAACGTACTGGGTGGCATCACGTTAACCGTATACAATAAGCATACCACCTATTCCGTATTTCCTGGCTCGGCCACCCTCGATGTGTAGCATTCCGCCGTGGGTAATGGCAAGTGTATGATCTGGGCCGGAGGGCATAAATGATTCTCTCGTTTGGTGTAACAAATCGCAGCCAAGATGGATCAGAATATTCCGCCAGTTCAGATGAGTAAGACTAGAGGAGGAGTGGTAAATATGGTTGTCGGGTGCATCCAACGCTTCTCCTGTGTTGTACTAGGCAGCAGATACAACCCGCCTTCTCACTTTCTCAGTTTTCGCCAAAGGCTATTGACCATTATGATGGACCTATTGAATCTAAAGAAAATCAATATGTTTAAGACTTCGTCTTCTGGATTCTGACAGCACTTTGCCCAATGCGGGTAGTCGGGCGTCAATGATGTGTACAATGGTGAATGGTGAATGGGGAGCAGGGCCCGTCGCATTGACGCTACACTAAGTCCGTGAAGACGGAGGGGACTGACGCGCTGTAGTGGAGCATTATCTGACGCGACCGAGACGCGTTGCACTATAACCTGCAGGGGTCCATTAATATATTCATTCAATGGATCTGCTATACACCCATTAGGATAGGTAAGTACCTATAATAAACAACCTGTTGCATTCTATAAGGTTAATTATTCAGAGACGGAACACCATAAAACAGGGAGAGTTTGGTTTCCTTGGGTCTTCGAAAAGTCAAGTTGCTTAGCTGTGTTGATGCTGGATTGAAAATACCGTGCTATTCACTGAACCATGGCGAGGACAAGGGCGTCCAAGGGCACTGATAGCACTGCCAGTGCCGACAAATCAGCGGCAACGGCATCAACGTCAAAGTCAATATACACAATCTCACAGCCATCCAAGAATCCCCCCAAGATCTTCATACTGCCCAAAAAAGCGACCGAAGACGCCCGCATCGTGTCGCTACTACATCCCCGTTACGCGAAACCCACACGATACCTCGTGTGTCCCGAGACGGGTTTCTACGAATTCACACGCATCGCAGCACCCAAGAGCACGCCGCGCAGCTGGCTGATACAAGCCGACGGCCACCGCCCCAAGCAAGCCGATGCGAGATCTAGCCTTGGAGATAAAGATGCGACCTTCGGCGCATACGTGACAAGTGGTGCTGAGCTCTTCGTCGCAACCCCGATTGACCCTTTATTCCTCGTTCTCCCCACCTTGGTCGACCCCTCTGGCAAATCCGAGAAGCGCAGATACATATCTGGCGACGACCACTTCGACCGCATACAGGAAGAGTCCCCGCACCTGTGGGAGGTATTACGATGGGGCGAGGGACGAGTACGGATTTTGCTAGAGGTGCGCTTAGGAGCCGTCTGCGAGACGGTGGAAGCAGGTGACGAGCGCATGTTTCGGTTCAGCGAGGACAAGCTCATGGCGGAAATCCTCAGCAAGGCTCGGCGCATGAGCGCCCAACCCTTACCGCACAGCATGGAAGAGAAGTTCGTCGTGAAGCCGCTCGAAGCGCCGGTATTAGGTGTGAAAAGAGAAGCCTCCACACTAGCAGCAGCAGAGACGGCACAAGACGGCCCTGCAGCCTCAGATCCGGCAAGTGGGACTCCCTCGCTGAAAGCCGAGGCCAGCGACAGCAGTACAAGCTTCGCATCCAATGCTTCGACAGCCGCGACATCAGAAGAAGGCGAAAGCCAAGCCATAGCCGAGGCCCTACAGCCCGCTATGACTGCCTCTCCCGAAGTGCTATCCCTTCAGCGACTAATCACGTCCTTCAACTTCCTCTGCTCGAGCTACGTGCCGCCATCGCTGGTCACCATTCTCCGAGCCAGGCTTTCGGCGCAGTCCGATGTTGACTTCTCGCTGCTCGACGCCTACCTGTCAGAGCTCAACCGCCTGAAGCAAGAGGCGGCCGCGATGCGCTCGACGGGCGATTATTCGCGGAAGAGGGTCTTGGACGAGGAAGAACTTGCCGAGCGTGCGGAGAAGAAGCAAAAGAAGGAGGAAGAGGAGAAGCGAAAGAAAGCTGGCGAGTCTCGGGGTGTGAAGAATCTCAAGAAGGTCAATACGACTGGAATGAAGAAAATGAGTGACTTCTTCAAGAAGAAGGCTTGAGGATCCACCTCTATCGAAGAGGCTTATACATAATTAACGATTGAAGGGAAAAGGGAAAGGGTACGGGGCATCCATTAGGCATCGTAAGGTCAAGACAAATTTGTTTTGAGCTGGGGTATCATCAAGGCGTTAATTTTTACTCATGTTTAGCCACCACTGTTTATGGCTGCATGACCAGCATACATACGACAGTTGTCGAATATAGACAATATTGGCTTACACAGAGCTATTTTCTTGCTTTCTTTTTTTTCTTCTTCGGTCATGACCCTCGTCCTCCTCTAGACCCGGCCCGTAAGAAAGCCCTGCCGATCTTCGAGTTACCCCTAGCACTCGAGACGCTGGAGGACGTAGTATCTGCGGACGGACTTGTGCCCATTCCCGAGGTCGGCCTTGAAGTCCCAATACCCCTGCCACGTGCAGTAGCCCTTGTCGTTCCCCGGAGTCCTCGTGAACTTACTCTTCCACGTCCTGCACCGGCACTACTAGAGTTTGCAGCAGCCTCGCGCTGTCTCTGCCCCTCCTCCGCCCGACGCCGAGCTTCGGCACGCCTTCTCTCTTCCTCGGCTGCTCTGCGCTCAACCGCAGCAGCCTTGGCGGCGGCCTCACTCTCTATATCTGCGAGGTCTTGGGTTGCGCCCTTCCAGGAAGGGTTCAGAATAAGTCTCTGGTTGTGCTCAGTCTGCGAGAGAATGCGCGTCCACGTGTTGAGGAGAGTGGAGGCCGCGGTGACGGTATTGGACACGGTCTGCGCCAGTAAGGGGGCGTTTATTAGCTAAGGCGCTTCATGCTTCAAGCTTGGGGGCTCTTGGCCATGGATGGTATAGTATAGACATGATAAGATGTTTGTGGATCATGAGGCCGAAGGGATAAGTCAGGTCTGGGGTGGGAGGTCAAGGGATGAGGTGATGGTGCTGTACCTGCATGTTCCCCTTTGCCCTCTCCAGGGTTCCCACCACGCCCTCGATCAACTCGTTCATGTTTCGGACACCCTCCAGTTCGCGCTGCAGCGCTGCCTCCCGCGCATCTTCAGGATCGTCATACCGGATGTGCTGGTTCGATGGGGTCTTGGGCCTGTCGGGCTGCTGTGCCGTGGGGCCTTTTGTGTCAGAAGACGCAGAAGGCGATGTGAAGAGGTCTTCTTCGTGATCTGAGTCGTGGTGGTGGTCTGCCATTATGTGAAATACCGACCCAACCAGTCTGGTAGGGGTCCTAGACAAGTCTTGGGCTCAGTAGGGTGGAAGAGACCAGGGCCAGTGCCGCTCGCTTCCAACCCGAAAGTAACGGTGGGGGTTGACGCCAAGATTGGAAACTGTCCTACTGTACACTAGTACTAGCGGTATGTATAAACCCGGTGATGCACAGAAAACTACATAAGGTCAATACGTTATTTGAGACGTACGAAACAAGGGATTAAAGGGCTCAGACACCGTACCGCCTGGACGGCTTTTGTTGACATTTGGTGTTGATGTGACTTAGATGTAGTGCGGGGATGACGATATGTTAGCCCTACGTAGCCAGTAGAATCTCGACAATCCCCTTCCGAGAGCTGAATGCGCGACGCGCGCAGGGATAAAAGCGCGTCTTGGTGGGGCCACGGTAGTACTTACGTGTAAAAAGAGTTGAGCAAACCGGGTCTAAAGATCGTTAGGTACATAGAGGCGGTATACAGTGCATTATGGTGCTGTACAGCTCTGTGCTACTATAAGTATCTTGTCCCCATTTTTGAGAGCCAGGGTACCTTGAAGCCCGCTATTTATGTGGGTAAGCACCGGGAAGGACAAAGCAGAGAGTGTGTGCATGAGCTGTCAGTGACTTGGCTGTGCCCCAGCCACTTCACTTTGCCTGTTCCCGCCCGTCTCTAACTCCTATTACCTCCCAGCCTCTTGCCGCAATCCTCCTAAAATCCCCCATTTCATTACATTGTTTTCGGCCTCATCACCGGGGCGATTGTTGTTTTTCTCAAAACATCGTATTGCGACAGTGCCGTCTACTCCGACGTTTACTGCTCGCTGACTCTGCGGCTCTTAATTCACAGCCTCATCATTGCGTCTCATCATATTCTTTTCCAATATACCGCATTCGATAGAATCCGTACCTAGTAGCTGCGCAGAATCCAAGTTGATCGCACTCTAAGATCGACCCCAATTAGACACCTTCGGTCAGCTAGACTTCGCCTCAGACCCTTTGCTTGCTATCGCTCGGCGCATAGTAAAAGAGGCGACAGTGGTTGGATTTACGGTCATCAGCTTAACTGGAGGCATTAGCAGTTTCGAATCAAAACAATACCTACCTAGCGACACCATAACCCCAACAGCCTACAACTAGCCCCAAACTTCGGTGTGTGTGCAAGTTGTAAAGTAGCCTTGCCTGCGTGGAAAAGGTCGGAAGTCTGGAAATAGATTGGAACCGGTCTTGAATTCTAAACGCGGCCGCCAACCGGGTCGCTCGCTCAGCCAACAATGGCCAGTCTTGCTATTTCAACACCTTCACCACCTGGCAGAGTGCACACGCCAGGTACCCCCAAACACGGCTACAGCGACCAGTGGGAGCCCTTCTCCCCTCGCAAATCCGCCCGCATATCTTCCCGACAACAATCAACCAACCGCACGCCCTCTCCACGCTCTTCTATTCAATCTACCCGCGCTACCTCAAAGCCCTCTACACTTTTCTCAACTCCTGCATCGTCTCCTATAAAGAAACGCCAGCCCATCATGGATTCCGTCCGACGTGCATCTGGCGCCCTGACTGCAGAGAGCACTGCCAATGCTGCCGGCTCCTTAGGCATTAGCCCCAAACCGCATCAAAAATCCCATGGCGCCGCCCCTGCTTCTCTCAACACCGGCATGCTTCCCACACCCGCGAAAACTCCACGCAAACAACCCAATCCCAAGACCGAAGCTGCCTCTCGCGAGATCGCGCGGAACCTTTTTGCGACTGAGGAAGACATGCTCACTCCTAAGAAGAAGGCCAAGAAGTACACTGGCCTGACTCTCGACAGCTTTAGAGCAGAGGATGTCGAGGAGGACATCGAGATCTTTACTGACTCGCGCGATCACTTTCCCGAGGTCGATGAGCGTGTCGAGAATCCATTTTACGGGGGTCCTGTCACCGCTGAGCCATCCAAGCGACGAAGCAAGCGGAAGCCCGTCACCGTCCCCGGCGAAGGCAGACAGTCAGTTGAGGATGTTGTGAAACGTGATGATGGAGTGCTTGTAGTCTTGTAAGTTTGCCCTTGCGTACACGTTCTAATATTCTCGCACAATTGATCCTAACTTATGTCCTGCACAGTCGAGGAAAGAAGATGTTCCGCAAATTCGCCGAGGATAACGATGCCGATTCTAGCAGCCAGGCCGAAGGTGATGAAGCCGCCGAGGACGTCAACAGCCAAACACCTCGCAATCGTCCGATGACTCGCTCATCGATCAAACCCCGTTTGCTCTTTCCATCAGCATCCAAGGGCAAAAAGGTTGCGGCTACCACTCTCGAAGATGAAGAAGCTGTAACTGACATCGAGGACAACGTCTTCGGTGATGCTCGAACTACTGAAACTGAGACTCCTGAGACTCCTGCCCAGGCTGCCAAAGGCAAGGCCGAAACCCCAGACGCCCCTCGCTTCGGACCTGCTTCGCCCCCTAGCACGGGAAGAGCTACCCGATCTACAGACAGGCTCCGTGGAGGTGACACGCCAGTGCGGGCTAAGGGCCCGAGTCCCTTCGACGGCTGGCGACGCTCCAAGAGCCGGGCTGTACCCCAAGGTCAAAAGCGAGGAGGGGACCTCCTTGATAAGTCTCCAGCTAGCACTAAACGCCAGCGTGCTTAGGCTGCCAGAACAAGAGCAATGCTGATGAATATGCGTACGACCTGATTCGGGCTTTGATGTATTTACAGCAGTTGCAGGTTTGGGGTGGATCTTTCTATTTTCTTCGGCAGGTTTTGGTTCTTGTATTAGTGACTCTGGCAGGATGCGACGGCGGCCCTCACGGAAGGTGGGTTGCCTAGGGAAAAGAATGGGTTTTCAGCACAGGGTGTCGGGCGTTCAGTGGTTGTTGCAATGACCATAACGAGAATGAAGTTGGACAGGTCATGTCACGTTAATATCCCTGGAGAACGTTCGGAGAGACCGATCCTCATTAGATGAGGCGGCCGTAGATAGCAGTGCTCAAGAATCAATCAGTGAGTAACTTATCGTTTACAGAGGCTATGGTGAAGAAACTACTTTTGACTTCGACAGAGTTGTAGGTACAAGAATGTTGATACATCCAGCTACAAAAGTAATAGATTTCTTACATATCAGCACCCATTAAAGCATGTGTGAAAATATCCCTATTTCCATCGTCCATAGGTGAGGGTCTCATTCGGGGTAGATTAAGTTGCGGCGTACAATGATGATGGCATGATAATATTTCAGTATTATACTCCATTTTTGAGGGCTGATCAAATTTATCACGCCAAAACATGACAACTCTCATATTTTAAAAGTATGTCTCCGTTTTGGCATGGCAATGAAAAAAACAGGCATTATTTATCAGGTAGACGTGGATACTCGATAAGTGCCGTTGTCGCACTGTTGCAACTCGTTTAACTGACAGGCAAGTACAGAGCTCACGTCACTTCCAGACCAAATGTCGAAGACGGAAGCTGCAACAGTGGCAGATTTGCCCCGCCCCCACCGCGAACCTTATATACCTGCTTCGCGGACGGTAGCTCCGCAAACCGCAACTCCTTCTGGATCCAAGCCCGACATATTTTCGGGACGGAATTCTGGGGACCGTGGTCTGAGACTTTGGTATTTGGTATCAGTGCATTGACGACAACACGTTTCATCATTGGTTCAGTCATCTTCTATTGGCCATTGACCACCAGATAGCCAGAAATCCAGCAATTTACGACCTAGGCATCAATACATACACGCGACCCAGCTCTTGCTCTACCGATCCAAATCCAAATCCAACATCTAGCAACGTGAAGAAAACATGCATATTCTCGTTACCAACGACGACGGACCTCCCGGTCCAGCCTCCCCTTATGTCCACAGTCTCGTCCGTGCGCTGCAGAAAGCCGGGCACACCGTCTCCGTGTGTCTCCCCGACACGCAGCGGTCGTGGATAGGGAAGGCACACATGATAGGACGGACTGTGAAGCCCGTGTACTACCGACCGCCCGCCACCTACAACACGCAGGACGATGCCACGCCGCAGGGGACGACCCACCGATTGCCGAGCCGCGGCCGTGACGCCGTTGAGGAGTGGGTTCTCGTCGACGGAACCCCCGCCTCATGCGCCCAGATCGGTCTACACCACGTGTTCCGCGAACGAGGGCCTATCGACCTGGTCGTCTCTGGTCCCAACTTCGGCCGTAACTCGACAGCGCTGTTCGCATTGAGCTCAGGCACGCTGGGTGCCGCGATGGAGGCCGCCGTGTGCAGACGACGGGCCATCGCGCTGAGCTACGCGCACTTTAAGGATCGACAGGACCCCAAGGACCCCACCATCGTCAGCGAGGCCACACGACACAGCGTCCGCGTCATCGAGGCTCTGGCTGCCCAATGGCCTGCTGACGAGTCCGTCGACTTGTACACAGTCAATGTCGCGCTTCTCCCGGGACTCGAGAGTCGCCGTACCATCTTCACGCCCATGCTGCAGAATTACTGGGGCGATGGCGGCACATGCTTCACCGAAGTCGAGGGTAGTGTTGGCGATGAAGAGGAGGAGGAGGAGCGCATCCGTGACTCTGAGAGCTCGGCGAAGCCACGAACTACGAACGGAACGAAGACAGACGAAGGTCAGAATGATGACGGCGACGAGAATAATGGCTTAATACATAGGCACTTCAAATGGAAGCCGAGATTTGAGGATGTGTATAGAAGTGTTGAGGAGGCTCCACCAGGAAATGATGGGTGGGTGGTCAAGGAGGGTCACACAAGGTATGTCTACCCCTTATGCACTCTTCCTCCTTCCCCTCCTTCCCTTCCTTCCCCCTTTTCTCTCTTTCTCTTTATCATCAGCTATATAGGGCGAAATTACTAAGTCTTGAAATTCTAACTAACGGCTCATACAGTGTCACGCCGATGAAGGCAAACTTCTGGCAGGCAGCATCCCATTTACACGGAAAGGAGTTGAAACTGTGAGTATTCGTCAGTCTTACTACATTGCGTCTGGTTTAGAATACAGGTGGTGGTGTCCTTGCCGGAATATCGCTAGATAGTAGATCTCCGTCTACGTTGGGTTGGTAAAGATGGTGCCTATATAGATCGCGTGTGTCACAGGGGTCGGGCTATTGTTACAGGTGAACTACAAATCTAGAGCCACTGGGTCTGAATCTCAAGCGTTGCTTTTATTGGCATTTTACAGCGTTCATAATCGTTTGTTGCCATCTGGTTCAATGTATCTTACTTCTCAAATCACTTGTAGGGAAATTCACAAGTCCATTCAAGAGAAGCCATCCTCCTCCCTCGTAACCAGCCAGGCAACACTTGTTCTCCGTCCCAAGGATCATTTTCACGCACTCATCGCATATGAAGACGCCTACGTGCATCCCCTCATCATATCCGCGCTCGAGACCTTATTCCCGCCAGAATCTTTCACTATACTTGCTAAGCCGCTGGACGCCATTAAAGACGAGGCCATATCACTAGCCAAACTTTTACCCAACCCTAGGGCAAACGTGCTGCAGATCACGCCTTACGAAGCCATCGACTGGGACTTCGTCGCCGCACACCCGGAGACGTGTCTCGTCAACAGCTATATGCTCCGCAAAGCCCTCATACGGAAACACTACCTGGTGGCGACGGTGGAACAGTGGGTGGCGAAGCGTCCGCACTCCGTGCTCAAGGACCACGTGAAGCGCGCCGAGGCCTTCGAGGTCGACTACGCCGAGTTCTTGGACGATGCCCTCGTCGAGGCTTTTGATCTGAGGGCTAGTCTTGAAAGAAACGAGACTTTGCTGAGTAGTGCGGACGAAGACGAGTTGCAAGCAAAGGGAGTAGTGAAGGATGTCGAGTGGTGGATCCTCAAACCGGGTATGAGTGATCGTGGACAGGGGATCCGCCTTTTCTGCACCATGGAGCAGTTGCAGGGCATCTTTGATGGGTGGGAGGCTGAACGGCCGGATAGCGATGATGAAGATGGAGAGGATGGGGATGGAGATGATTATATCGCTACCTCGCAGCTCCGTCACTTTGTCGCTCAGCCGTATATAGATCCGCCGCTCTTGCTCCCCAGCGACCCCCGCAAATTCCACATCCGCACCTATGTGGCATGTATCGGCGGGCTTGACATCTATGTGTACGGGCACATGCTGGCATTGTTTGCCGGGAAACCGTACGTGGCGCCGCGATACAGCCATACTCATTCATCCCCGGATTCCGCCACCGACGACAACGAGCTGGGCCGCGGAGATATCGACCTCGAAGCACACCTGACGAACACGTGTCTGCAGCGGTCCGTGGCGGAGAACACAGTCCAGCCATTCTGGGATCTACCTCTCTCTTCATCACTTTTTACCTCGTCCTCATCTTCACCCGCAACTTCGGGGAATGAAAAGGAGAAGGAGAAAGACGCCAAGATGCACATCTTCGACCAGATCTGCGAGATCACAGGCGAAGTCTTCGAGGCCGCGGCCCGCGCGATGCAGATGCACTTCCGCCCGCTCGGCAACGCCTTCGAGATCTACGGGCTCGACTTCCTCGTCGATGCCGCTGGACAGGTCTACCTGCTCGAGGTCAACGCTTTCCCGGATTTCAGGCAGACGGGCGACGAGCTGAAGGATATTGTCTCTGGGCTTTGGAGGGAGGTGCTTGGGCGTGCTGTAAGAGGTTTCTTTGGAGAGCGGTATGGAAGGGGGAGGAGGGAAGAGGAGGGAGGGGAGGATGAGCAGCTTGTTCTTGTTCGGAGCGTGGATTTGGGGCGGTGAGAGGGGTGATGTGATGCGTGTTGGTTGCGCTCATGGCTGCTTGGACTTCGATATGAGAAAGCGGTCTTTCAGTCGCCTTGAGGAGAGTTTGTTGAAGGCTGGAAGATTCATTTTTAGAGATTTGAAAAGTTCTTGCGGGGAAACTTCAATAAAGAGGAACTTCGGGGGGCCCCAAAAATAAAAGTACGGAGCAGAAACTACTTTACTATCAGATACTGACAACCACAGAATCAAGAGGACTTAAAATAATGTCCGCGATTACTTGAAATCTTCGATATCATAAGCAAAACTTGGAAGACGATCAAAAAGCTGTGATGGCTATTATATGTTTGATATTAAATGTCTCCGGTATATCTTGAATAGAGACAAGGTCGAAACTTGTTCCTTCGAGGAATAACTGAATACATTGATACGAAGAGAATAGAGTTTGACAAGACAGGGAGGACACTTTGACCATATCAACCACTCCAGGAGTGAAACCCCTATTGGGCTCGGGGGTTGGATACCTCCCCTTTGTCAGTGACATGTTCTAGTTAGTAGCACCTAATGAGCGAGCGATTTACAAGCATTTTAACGAGAAGAGATGTGTAGATATCCGTGATCATCTAGTGGCTTAGGTGACTGGGTCTATAGTCTCTGGATTCCAAATAATGCAGCACATCAGTGACTCACGACGATCTACTGAAAAACTGCTGCTTCTCTAGACGCCAGTTCCCGTAGCATATTAGCGAGGTCGTGATCTACAACCATGTAAAGTTCGTCGACGGTCATCGGTCAGATTGTCTTATTCACTCACCAGGATGCCCTGTAGAAAATCAACCTGAGGCCGATGTGTTGGAACGCGAGCAGAATCGAGATCCTGCCCCCAACTCGACCCTAATTGGACCCCAAATGTGTAGACACACATGGCACATTTCTGTGTTTTTCAGCGAATGGTAGACAGGATGAATGCTACTTCACCTGATGGGATACGACCGAATCCCAGCTGCTTCCGATGGTTTATTCCAATGGACGTATGCCCAGAGTAGCTCAAAGAGGAGAGATGCAGAGCTCCCATTCCTACCAGTGGGGCACAATGCTTGCCAAATTAATACTAGATTCGTTCATCATCGGAGCCTTGCAAGTATTTGGGGGCTGAAATGAGGTAGGCTACGATGATGGTGTGCAACACCATGTATACATAATAGAGCTATAGGTATCTAAATTCTTTTTTCTTCTGAATGTACCTTTGGATCAAGTTAACTCGGACCTTCTCTGCCTCGCCAACTCTGAGAATGTCTGATCTCGCGGTGCTAGCGGCAGCTCTCCCGAGGTGTGCGGTATGTTCGTCACAAACCCCTTTAGTGTTCTCATCTGTTAACAGCACGTAGACAACGTGCTTTATCAGTGCTATTGAGGAGTCGACCTGTGCCGCAACAAACCAAACCTGCGTATGCACTAATCAAGAACTTAACGCCAGAGCGACAAGCTGTGTCACTGAGAGCTGTACAATCCGTGAGGTCCTCACCACTCAGAACCTGACTTCTGCGCTGCGTGGAATCACACCGCGTGTGGATCATTCCTATGTCTCGATCTTGATTGCGTTTGTCACTGTCTCTGCCGTGTGCGTTTCACTGCGTGTCATCGCAAGGCTCTACGACAGGGTACCCGTCTGGTGGGACGACTTCGTCGTTGCCATGTCTTTCGTGTGTTCTCCCCTATTCACGTGGTTCTTGGGAAAAGTACTGATATACTCATAAATAGCTTGGTAGCGTTGCTTTTGCAGCCATTACTTGGGCAGGTAACTACAACACGGTGCTTCCTATCACTGGCGCAAGAAGCTCATAGTGACTTTGAAGTGAAACCTCGCGGCTTGGGCACCGATATTTGGAATGTCCCGTTCGACGACATCACAGTGATCTTGAAGGCACTATACGTTCTCTTCGCTCTTGACATCACAAGTCGTTACCTCGTTCGTCTGTCGATTCTTCTCTTCTACTATCGCATCTTCGGTCACATCCAGATGGCGCGCCGGCTTATCCGATTCACATTCGTGCTCATCATCGCATGCTGCATTGCCTTTGACTTTGCTATCATATTCGGCTGTACACCTCTTGACTATTACTGGACAGGGTGGGACGGCGAACACGATGGCCATTGTATTAGTACAAACGGCATCTTTTGGGCAGGCGCCTTCATTGTTATCGCCATGGACATCTGGATCATACTCATCCCACTTCTCTTCATCGTACGACTGAACCTTTCATTACGCAAAAGATTATTGTCTGGTATTATGTTCGCATTTGGTCTCTTGTAAGTAACTGTCTCCATAGATGTATGCAAGGAGCGTGAACTGATTTGCTTCATTTCAGCGTTATTTTTGTCAGCCTCTTCCGGATTAAGACTATCAACCGCTTCACGTTGTCACGAAACCCGACGGGTAAGTCTCAAAATAATCACTCTTCTCATTATCTATGTGTAGTTCATGCTTCCTTAAATACATGCTACTTTGATCCTATTTACTAATTGCTATTTTCGCTTAGCGGACATTGTTGAGGTTGGCATATGGTCCGCCCTCGAATTATATGTTGGGATCATCTGCGCGTGCTTACCTAACTTTTACCACCTTTTTAAACACGCTTTCACATGGATCGGTCTCAAGTTATCGACCTTTAGATCAACCAAGTCATATTCCGGTGATCCCAGTGGAAACGGTTCGGATCACCACTTGCATATGAAGGTGTCAGCCTCCGACCAAATGTTTCACATGACCACCACAGCCAGTATTGAAGGGGTTTAACTGGAAATGATATCTGTTGGCGTTCGGCATGGTAGGCAATGCACCGAATTCGTATTCGTAGCACAATTGAGAAGATCTTCAAGGTTAGTTGTCATGTGTGAGTTATTGTATTATTTGATAATACAGATCATCCTTCGTTTTAGGGTCGGAAATAGTTACGTAGCAAAGTTACCCAGTCAAAAGGTTGAAATATCCGCTACTCCATACTTTCTTGAAACGCACTTTGGATATAATCAGTTAACAAGCATGGCATGACTCGTTCAACGATTTTATGACTAAGCGAGAGGTTAAGAGGTTCGCTTAGGGGCTATGGGAGGGTCAGGGCTGGTCAGTCAAATCTCTTCGTCGCTATCTTGGTACACACTACGTCGCGGCTTACAAAGCTATCCTTATTTCAAGAGTAGAATTCACAGCGCGTTAAGGTGTCCAAACTAGAACCGTAGGGTCAAGAGGGATATGCGCACTGTCCAGTGTATCCTCGTTGCTTCGTAATACGTACATAGTAGTAAGATGATGACAGCTCTGAGAACCTGAATGCATATACGACCTAGGTACTGTGCAGATCGACTTACAACTTTTATAGCTCAGACACTACATAATTAGTATTCTACTGTGCCGTATCAAACATATTCCGATCCGCGGCTAATATCTAGTTACTTGGCAGATAGGGTCATTCTGATCTCAGCTCTCACCTCACATGTAATAGAGGGAGTGCACTGGAACTGCCGAAACGGCGGCAGTTTATAGTCAGCCATTCAGAGATGTTTGTAAATATAGTGCTCCGACTCCTGAGCCTGCTGAACTACACTTAACCACATGCCGGATATTAAAACCTACCCGATTGCCAGGGGGATGGAGGGTACAAAGCCTAGAGGGGCTATATACACCTTACCTCACTATCAAAGCCATGAGCAGAAATAACATATACACGCTACTGAGTCTCGATCTTTTTCAATAAAAGAATCTTATTTTTTCCCTTTTGCAGTTCCATGTGTTCGATGTGAAAAGATAGCAATCGTGGTGATTGTTTGAACATCATTTTCTGGGTTTCTCGAAGCTGAAGCACGACAACGACCACAACGATGCTCTGGAATACCATTACTCTTGCTGTGCTTTTGGCTCAGGATGTTGCTGGGCAAGTTCAAGGATCGGCAGATTTCTTGAGATTTGGCTGCTCCCAGCTCGTTGTCGAGAGAATCGATCCACTGGTGACACCCGGGACAAACCCCTCTCCGCATACACATCAGATTGTCGGAGGGAACTCGTTCAACACTACTGTACAGTGGCAGGTCGATATCTCAACTCTTAAATATTCGCTAACAATATCATAGATGGATCCTGATACAATCGACCCTCCGACACAATCAACCTGCACCTCTTGCAGCTACACAGAAGACACCAGCAACTATTGGACTGCCTCGATCTACTTCAAGTCTCCTGAAAATGGGACGTTCAAACGAGTTCCCCAGATGGCAAACGGGCGCCTGAACGGGACACTATTAGAGCAGGATGGAGGGCTTACTATCTACTACATGAGACCATTCAGTGGCACCAATAAAAAGACGGTGGTCCCCAAGCCGGTGAGTACTGATCTCTTCGCTTCCTACGCACAGATCGCTCAATGGATAACAGGGCTTCCGAATGCTTGCGGGTGATCCTACACTCCGTAGCAAGACGGGTAACTTTGCAAACATCTGTCACCGTTGTCTTCAAGCCAGCGACCGCGTGATGGGAGGCAGTGGCGCACCGTGCGCTTCCACCGACACAGCAGCTTTCCCCAGCAAGATGTGCCCCGGCGGTATCCGTGCGACTATAATATTTCCCTCCTGCTGGGATGGCAAGAACCTCGATAGTCCTGATCACAAGAGCCATGTGACGTATGCGTCCGGGTCAGCACTGGCGGGTGATCAATGTCCGAGCACACACCCGGTCCGCATTCCTCAAGTCATGTATGAGATCATGTTTGATACCACGCAATTCAACAATCCGGATTATTGGAAGAATGGAAAGCAGCCGCTAGTGTATAGTTTCGGTGATCCGTAAGTCCACGCACAGCCTTCCTTCATTCAGTCGCGAACCTCAGGCACTTACTGACAGGGTGTGTGCGCGTAGAACTGGCTATGGAGCACATGGCGATTACTTGTTCGGATGGAAGGGCGATGCGCTACAACGCGCCATGGATGCCCTTGGAACGAAATGTGCGAGTGAGGATTGCACAAAAGTCTTAAAGATACAAGATGGAAAGAACGCGATTGGGTGTACCAAGACACAAATTGCCAAGGAAGACGTTGGCTCCTCTACTTGTAATGCCATCTCATCTTCACGTTCGCTCGAATTGAAGACTGACATCTATCACAGGGCTCAAAACTCTCCCAGGAGATATGCCGATCGTGTAATGATGGGAAGACAACAGTTGCTGTGTAGTTGTGTGGATTATGCGTGATGTCTGGGTTTCATTGAGTGATCTTGTCTAGTAGTGAAACATCTGGGAGGGTACTAGGGTTTGTTATACCATCCAGAACATCTCAATAGGTATTTATATTCAACTCTTATAAGTGCAGATTAATTACGGGGCATGTTACCGACTGAGTCCGACAAAAAGCGCGACGAGATAAAGTCACGAAAAGGAAACTCTTCTAAAGACCATAGTACAACTCCTCCGAGGTCTTCGATATTATCTTGATACTTACTCCTATTTTCTATTACCCCTGGTTATAGGTTAGCTATACTCTGGTTATAATCTGTTTATTATATAAAAATATTTTTAAAAATATTATATACCGGAGGCCTTAAAGTGGAAAGTAGATTATTGTGTAAAGGCAGACTCGTGGAGACCGGATATATCTGCAATCCCGAGGGTGATTTTGGACCGACCTATGTAGAGTTCAATGCAGATTTGGATCTATATTCTCGATGCTCGCTATGAGGGCGTTTGCCACTTATGGTCTGGGAGAGTTGGCAGGGAACCTTTGCATGGGAAAACACAAGGCTGTCAGGAGCAATGTCGTCTGGCTGAGTTGCCAATGCCAATGCCATGCCACGTCATGCTACCGATTCACTGCTTGTCTTGAGTATGCAAGCCTTCCCTGGAAGCTCTAAATGAGCAGACACGGGGTTGGATTGGGGAAGGCTTTAAGCATGGCACAATAGTGTTTGACAGGAGCTATTGCCCTCTCATGGAATCCTGTGGGTAATATATCCAAATCAATCACAAAAGTCGATGTTATCAAAATGTAGGTTTCGAAATTAACGTTAAGAGGTTGTTCACGACTAAAAATCGGTTCACTGTGTTGAGGCATAGTATGCTGAAGTAGCGACTTGCCTCTCGAACGGCTGGCACAGGCACTGCCATAACTTTGCTAGCTACATAGATTTGTCCTGCGTAGCAACGGAAGGAATCGGCTCCATCCACAGTGACCTCATGCTGAGTTTCCGAATGTTCTACGCACTAAATAAAGCATCATCACCCTCTTTGGGGCTGCAAGTGGGAAATGGGCTTCGGCTTCACAAGAGGCCGCGAAAAGTGCTTCTATGGCTGATACCCCGTAACTCCTCCACGTCATTGCAGAATTGTAAGTGGGTGGATGTGACTCAGATAGGCATCTGCCAATAATTGCTTCTGACGTGTCTTGGATCTCGGCAACGGTAGCAGCCGCCCGCGGGTATGACCTGGACAAAGGGCGTTTACATCCTTCTCCAGGCTTGTGAGTCATTTGTGGCTTAAGTATTTGAGGGGAAATCGGGTGAGTCAGTCGAGATTCAATGTGACATCGAACATATCTTGAAATAACACTGGCTCAATGGGGTTGGGTTGGTCTGACAATGCAATCATTGGAAGAAGTCTTATTTATACTGCACCATAGTATTGATTTTAAATTCTGGGTAAACCTTGTATTCCTGCTGAATTTGAAAGTCCATCAATTGTGTAAATGGTCGATAGTATGTTTCACTCATTGACCTTGACGGCAGGTAGGATTTCAGGGTAGCCCCTCTTCAGGTGTAGTAGAGCTGAGGTCACCTGACTACGGCCATTGTTCGCGTCCTCTAGCAATTTGGACCGACGCGTCGAGCAGAGCGGGGCACTACCTGTACGTTAAAGAATCCAAAAATGGCTAGTCAAGGCACGCTATTATCCCGCTGAATAGGTACTCTACCTCCCTGTAGCTAAAGCACCGACTCCAATTCTTCGACGCGCTCGCTGCCTCCCCCAGGCAACCCATCTCAGAATCTCTAATCCAGCAGACTGCTATTCAATTACACTTTCCACCTCACAACACATACCTTGACTCTACGGACTGTGTCTTCCAGTCGCCTATTACCAATTTCAGAAGTCTTTGTTACATTGGAGTCCATCTCCCCGACCTGTCAAACTTGTCATGTTTTGATTCCCGGGACATTATAGCTGTTTGACTGTTCTCTCGCAATGGCGGACCAGGAAGGGTCAAATCTTTTCAATCTTTGCGTTTTTGCCTTTGTGCCTAGCAATGATCTAACAGACACGATCATCGACGAGGTACTTTTATATCATTCGTCCAATCCTATCTCCATATTACCTATTGCCGGATTTTTTTCACTGACCAACTAAAGCTGTCACAAAGCATTATCAAGTATGGCGGCCAGGTCTGCCCGCGAATGCGCGACAATTCTCTCGTCCTTCCCACCATTACTCACATCGTCTCCAACACGATTGAATTCCCCCAGTATGACGCGTCAACAGCCATGATGATTCCCGTCGTCAAGTCCAAATGGATATCTGCCTCTCTGGCCAAGGGCAAGCAAGCCCAGATCAGACCCTATACGCCAGATCCCCGCATGATCTTCTCGGATGTCATGTTGTCGTGCGCCGACATTCCGGACAACGACAAGGACACCATAATTGGCGCGACTATGGCCATGGGCGGCATGTATTCCGATCATGTCACCAAGTTGACTACGCATATATGCGCTCTGTCGACAGACCACCCTAAGGTTCGGATGGCAATGGAGAAAAAGCATAAATGCAGCATTGTTCTCCCTCATTGGTAAGCTTTGCTGTCGGATAATGGATATAACAATGATGAATCCTAACAATATGCTAGGTTCGATGATTGCTTCAAGCTCGGAAAGCGAATAGACGAAGGTCCTTACCTCCTGCCGGATCCTGAAATTCTCCGCGTATCGCCTGATCGCTCTATCGCACCACAATGTAGCCCGTATCTGGATGGCGCTATATCGGCTCGACCAGAGTATATGCCGCCGCCTACCGACGAAGAAAGAGAACTATGCTTGACCGTATTTAACGAGAAGAAGATCATGCTTTCAAAGGACCTGGATATGAGAGGCCGACTTAGGGATATTTTGACCGACCTTGTTATCAAAGGAGGCGGACAGATAACAGACAGTGCACGGGATTGTGACTGGCTCGTTTGCCGCTATCGTAACTCGCAAGAATATGTGCAGGCCTCGCAACTGGGAAAGACTGTTGGAAATATGTCATGGTTGTTCTACCTCATTCAACACAACGCATGGTCTAATCCTCTCCACCGACTCCTTCACTACCCGGAGCCTCGTGACGGAATTCAAGGTTTCAAGGACATGAGGATTTCCGTTTCAAATTATGGAGGAGAGGCCCGAATCTACCTGGAGAATCTTATTAAGTCTGCCGGTGCCACCTTCACGAAGACTATGAAGGCCGACAACACGCATCTCGTAACGGCAAGAGATAATAGTGAGAAGTGTGAGGCCGCCCGTGATTGGAATATTCACATGGTGAATCATCTTTGGATCGAAGAAAGCTATGCCAAATGCGAGATGCAAACCATGTCCGTCTCTAAATATACCCATTTCCCTCCTCGCACGAATCTTGGTGAGATTATCGGCCAAACGTTCCTCGATGAGAAGAAACTTCAATCGCTATACTTTCCCGGCGGGCCTGAGAAACCCACCGTGTCCCCAGCGCGGAAGCGCAAAGCTTTGGAAATAACGGCAGACAACTCTGTTGCAGATGTCCCCGGTACAAGCGTGGCGGTCGGACGACAAACGCGGAAGCGGCTTGACATCATGCGAGACAGAGATGAAGAAAATGTAGAGATGGCTGAATTACCTGCACCATCAAAGCAACGTTCTACCGAGTTTACGACGCCCGCACGTGGTCGCCATGTACGCTCGGGAAAGGAGAACGAGACACCCTCGACGGCTGCCTCATCAAGCCGAAGTGCGAAGGACAAAGCTTTGGGCAAGCTCTCTAATTTAGCGCCGGATATTGCTCTGTACGAGAAAGAAAAGAAGCGAGGTCTGAAAGACGGCCATGGTCTTTGGGGAGGGAAACGGGCGGCGGATTACATTGAGCGGGAGCACTTGAATCGTCGTCGTACATCAAGCCCAACGGCAGGAGAGGATGACTCCAAAGCTGAAAAACGACCCACGAAAAAAGCAAGGCCGACACTGCCAGATGTAGATTTAAGAGTCATTTTGACCGGATTCAAGCGATGGGTGAACGATAGACATAAAGAAGATGCGGACCGCGTAAGTCCTCCTAGATCCCCTTCAGTATGCTATACTAATTGCCACGCATCAGAAAAAATTGCGCGACATGGGTATTGCGGTTGTCCAAGACGGCCAGGCGTGTGATTATCTCATCGCTCCGCAGCTGGTCCGAACTGTCAAATTTCTTCGTAATTTATCTAAGGGGGCGGTGATTCTGTCTTCCAACTGGATTGAAGAATGCCTCGACACCAAACAGGTCCCCGACCCAGACAAGTATATCCTCAAAGATACTGAGAACGAAAAGAGATTCGGGCTCAAACTGGAGACTTCAATCCAAAGAGCGCAAAAGAACAAAGGCCAACTCCTAGCGGGGATACCTATTTATTGCACAGCAGGAATTAAGAATGGCACTGAGAGTTACCAGGCCATTGCAGGGGCTAACGGGGCTATTTTTATGGTGTACGGCCCTAGAAGCGGCAGTACCATTAAACCCACCAACCCTGAGGATGATGAGGGCGGACCCGACCCGGTGTATCTGCTTAGCACCTCGACGCCGGAGGAAAAGAAGCTATGGAAGAAGTTTGAAGATATGGCCCGCAAGGGAAACATGGAGCCGCGTGTCGTCGCTTCAGACTGGTTGCTGGATGTGGTGATGAAGCAGGAACACAGTTTTGACGAAAAGTATCTTGTGAAGAACTTTTTTGCATAGCTAGCCTCGCTTCTCGCACCCTGACGGGTATTTTAATAGGTTGGTTTCTTTTGGTTGACGTGGTACGACGTTTGATTGTCATGGAAAATATGCATATGCGCCCTTGTTGTAGCGGCACTGAGCTAACTGGTGGGAACGATGTCATGGTCGCGGCTCGCATTTTTTCGTAACTGTACATAACGACAACTGTACAGTTGCTTTGCGTACAACCTTATTCTCTTTAATATGTTCAATGATAATGATATTCGTCTACTCAGAAGAACTTGACGCCTAGCTGATCTTCTTGGCCGAAGATCTGCGCCTTGTTGCGTTTGACGAGCACCTGGAGTGCTTTCTGGAGTAATTCGGGATCGAGACCGTGGAACTCTACGTCACGAATGAACACATTCTTCTCATCAGCGCATACTACTTTTCTCTCCCCTTTACTCTCTAGCCTGCTTCTTTTCTACATGATTTTCTTTCTCTCTTTCTTTTTCTTGACGTACAAAACAAAAACAAGCAAATCACGAACGAATATGAGTGTAGGTAGTGGGACGAACTAAGTAGTTGGATAGATAGGAAGTTGTTTTGGGAACGGATGGACTCACCGGTACCAGTCGTGGCATCGCCCTGAGAAAGCTCATAAAGCGTAAGCACAGTGCCCTTCTGCGCCGTCTCGTCGACCCAGCCCTCGACGAGCGCGGCCCATTCCTCCGGCGTCCGCCAATACACCCACACCACGTCCCCGTCGTCTTCACCTCCCTTACTGGCAGCGTGTACGAACTCGACCCGCCCGTCCCGCCGCATGAACTCGAGCACCTCGCGCGCGTCGGCTAAACCCAGCCGTCGGTCGATGCGCCGGTTGTGGAACAGGTCTGCCGTCCCCGGGGAGGTGAGGCTGAGCTTGTAGAGACGGTGGTACGCGCAGTACGAGAGGATCAGAGATGCCCATTTCGAGTGCTGGCTGTGGCGTGTGCTTAGGTTCGGCTGGCGCGTGAAGAAGGGGGGGAAGTGGTATTCGCGCGGGAACTGGAAGCCGGTTGGTGCTGTTGTCGTTGTCGTTGCTGGTTTCGAAGACGGGGCGATGCTCGTGGTCGGGGTGGAGGTGGATGGGGTTAGTTGGCCGATTGCGTCGAGGGAGGAGGAGGATGTTGTTGCTGCGTAGGATGGCGCTGGCGTCGCCATTTTTTGATGTACTTTTTATTTTGTTTGCTTTTTTGGTTTTCTGGCTTTTGCTGGTGGGTGAGGAGGGAATGTCGACGAGGTCTGATATGTGTGCAGTTTAGGGAGCTTGCGTATGGTTGTCCATTAGATAATTGCAGGTGGGATATGGAGAAGCTCTGGACCCCTCTCGATGACTTTATTACCGGAGCCTATTTAGGTGGGGTAGCTTTGGACTAAGTAAGCCGTTGCTGCTACATTCGGCCGCTAGTATATCACGAAGTAATGTAGATACTTATCATATAAGTATATAAAAGATAGCACGGCATGTAATGGTAAAAGAGCCGTCTTTTATTGTATTCTTAATCAAGCGCATCCATCAAAACAGCTATCCGCACAGACGTGTCCTTATCATTTCAGAGTCATCATTACCACGGAACCCACAAAGAAACTCCCCGGTAATCATGGCGAAACCCAAAAACAGTAAACACGCTCATCACAACTCATCTTCAGGGGTATCATCTCTCATCTCGCCACCGAGTTCCTTTTCGAGCTCGTCCCTTGCGAACTCCTCATAGTCCTCGAGGTTCTTCTGTATGTGCACTTTGAACTTGATCACGTCGTTCAGCATCCTTTCGATCTCTGTATGTAGCTCTTCTCGCAGCGCATTGGCTCGGAGAGTCAATTGTTCATACCTAGGACAAATCAGTCAGCAATGTAATAGAATAAAGATTCCAGCTAGACTTACTCGATATTTGTATTCATCTCTCTCTGTTCCAACAACTGCACGGATTCTGTAAGCTGAGCTCGCATCTTGGCGAGCTCCTTTTCCATTTTCTCGATCTGTGCGTCGGATGCGAGCTTCTGGGTTGTTGTCACCTGTGATGTTGTGTGGTTAGTTATCAAATAAGCGAAATCTTGTGATTTTGCTCTTCACGTACCTCCTTGGTCTTTTCGTATTCTTCCTCGGCAGCCCGGACCCTGTGCTCCAAGGCCTCTACCTCATTGCGTTTGTCCTCAATCGCCTCTTTAATGCCGTCGAGAAGCTCGTGATCCTTCATCATCGCATCCATAGCATCGGTTCTCCTTTCGGAGATCTCCCTTCGTAGCGCTAAGAAACTGCTCTTAACTTGTCCGCGCAGGTCCAGGTTGAGGATATGGGCTGGCTGATAGCCAGTTACAGGGTCCGCCAATAACCGCTCGGACCCTGTTCCAGTAGAATAAGATCCCTTGATGATAGATCCCGTGAAATCGGATTCATTCACCGTCACTGCAAGCTCGTAATCCTGCCCCTTGGCGTTCGCAGCTGATGCTGGAATGAGGCCGATCTGGTAGGCCAGAGTATTGTACTTGTCCACGAGCCTCTCAAGCTCATCAAGCTTGCGGCTCGCTTCTAATTCCTTCTCTGCTACTCGTTTCTTGCCCTCGTCGAGTCGTTGCGTCGCTGATTCAATTCCCTTCTGCAGCCTCTCACGTTCCGAGGTCATGCGGTCGATATCCTGCATGCCAATACCTTGGTCGTCAACTGCCTTTTGTAATGCACGTCTCTCATCATCTGCCTCCTTCAACTCTTGCAACAACTTATCCAGTTCTTCTTGTAGCACCTGTATGCGACTTTCGTATTTATCGGATCTTGACTGAGCTAAGGAGTTGTATTCCTCAAATTTGGCTTTATCTTCCTCCATAATCTTGTAATGATCATCTAAAACTCTCGGGTCTGGCGTCGACTTTTCGAGGTCTTCGATTTCTCTTAACAAGCGAGCATTTTCTGCCTCGAGCATTTCTAGTTCGGATAGATACTTGGATCTTGAGCGTTCGAATGCTTGAGCCATGGCATCTATGTGGGGCCTTAACACCCTCTCGGCATCTTCATCTGCAGCATCCTCATCCATAGCCAACCAGTCTCGGTACGCAGTGCCCAGAAAGTCGAAAATAATGTGGTCACCAGTAACATCGATCCCACTTTCTATGCAAGCCTCGTCGTACCGGTGTGCAGTATACCCATCGAGCATCTGAGCCAGCTGCATCATCCAGTGCAGCAGACCTAAGAAGTTGCTCCAATTCTGGCCACCGACAGCGGCAATATGGGACTTGGTAAAGCTCTTTTCGTACGGGTAGCGCAATTGTTTCAAAATTGGAGGCACTTCTTGATCGATATTCTTCAGGAAGCGATAGCTCGGATCGATGCGATGGTAGAGCCATTGGAACATATAGTTAAAGTCTTTTTGGGTCGGAGATTTAATGATATTATGCGAAAGCGTGTGCTTCATGTCCATCTCGAAATTATTTTGCGACAGGTACTCAAGCAGTTCTTGGCCAATCTTCGCCTGAAATGACCGGTCCCTGAGAGGTCGGGGGTCGCGAGGGACGCCGGCGGCCTGAGGTGCCTGCTGGAAGAAGCTCTGATGGCTCGCGGGGCCATTTGTGGAGGATCGCGCGCGGTACACGCTGCTCCTGCGCTCGCTGTCCTGATGTCGCGAGGGCAGGCTACTTGGTTGGAAGGTCTTCAGGGCGGAGCCGGGATTGTTCTGGAACGAGGCGCGCTTGACCGAAGACAAGCCCAGGTCGGCGAGGTTGGTGCCCGAGGACGAGCGCTTGAAGATGGGCTGGCTGGGGCGGGCGAGGGCGAGGGAGTGCCTAGATCCCGACACGGACCGGCCATGGCCGCCGTTGTATGCCAGAGCGCCGTTTCCGCTCGTTGAACTGGACCGCTTCATGGCGGACTGGGGCTGTGGGAGGGAAGAGTTAAGACTGATGCCGCCTAGAGTCTGTGTGCATCGCGACCATTTCTGTAAGTAAGTGGGTGGATTCAATGCGACAGAGAGCGCGCACGCTTATTGGGCCAGCGCTTGGAGGGCATGGATATCGAAATTCGTACGTACCTCTCGCGGCCGGCGGACACTCCAGAGTCCGGTTTCCTGGGACATAAAGGCGACGGCGACACTTTGTGCCAATAATTAGGGGGGTGTAGTTTGTTCCGTTTGATATGAGCGATGTTTGGGGCGAATTGGCTAATATGTTTACTTCGGATAAGTTATCTTACAAGCGGTTTGCGACAAGCCAAGCAAGGGTAGAGTGGGCGACAGTGGATGTAAACAATCAACAAACTCGTGCAGTGCGGGGCTCTTGCAGGCTGCAAGCCCGCCTATCCGTGAGCACCTTTAGTGGGCTACCCAATAGACCTAGCAACGCCCAGACACTGCGTACCTGCTTGCTGTACATAATGGAATGCATCAATAAAACCTAAAGACGCCCGGACGCCTTGCTGTCTATCTTTATCCTTCAATATATATTCATTCCCTTACCTACTTTATATATACTCATTCTTGATGCCTTTCAACACCACCATGTTCGCCTTGCTCGAGCTATACAATCACGATGCCGACGAAGGTTATGATTTTGGCTGGCGCACCGGAAATGCGAAACCTTGACTGGACTGAGTCTAACCTCTTGAACCATTTCCTGGCTCCGATCCAGAGTTTTGCCCTCCCCGGGACATCTCCAGAGTCATCCTTGAGAGAGACAAGTTTCCTCTCTACGCCCGATATAGCTGTATGGCGATCCATACCTCTCCATCAGGAGCGGTTGCCGACTGGCTTTTCTCAGACTCATGCATTCGCTCATATTTATCGGGGGAGCCCGGGTTTCTTTACTGCATTATCAAAGTCGTTCGATACAACATCAGATCTATCCGATGATGCACAGAGTCAACGAATCATTAACCAATTTTATGACCATTCCATAGCTATCCATGGAGACATACCTTCATCGCAGCTTCCCTCCACAAATCTCGCTACGGAAGATTCATCTTTCGAGATCACCGAGGATCTCACTGAAGAAATATCTATTCAAGTGGACGACGACGACACCAAACTTCACGGCTTGCGGGAGGGTGCAGTAACGCATCTTAGTGATTTAGAGGATTTGCCCGATGCTAAATATTTACTTTCAATCTCGCCCCAGACTATGACCGTAAATCTGATTGTTGGTATCATATCGATAGCAGAACCTCGGACAGTGAAAACACGCTGGGGCGCAACAAATTCTTTAGTCGAGCTGCTGGTTGCAGACGAAACGAAATCTGGTTTCAGTGTCACATTCTGGATGTCATCTGAACCAAGCACAACCAATACGTTGGTGCGAAATCTAAGGCGACAAGATGTCATTCTTCTACAAAATGTCGCTTTAAGTGTGTTCATGAAGAAAGTTCATGGACACAGCTTGAGGAAAGGTCATACAAAGATCGACCTGCTCTACCGAAGACGGATAGACAAGAGCGATACAGGAGGCATGTACAGCATGAGGGATGTCTCGTCGACTAGGAAGGCCTATCCTCAGCTAGCAAAAACCAGGAAGGTCTGGGAATGGCTTCTCCATTTCGTTGGAGACGGAGGTACAGCCCTAGGTAAGAGAAAGCACAATGGGAAGTTAATCAGGAGGTGGGATTTGCCTCCAGATGATACTCAGTGAGTATCAATACGGACGAGAAAAGACATAAAAATTCATAGTATTTAACAAGTCAAAAACACGGCTGAGACTTGACGACTCTATGACTCCTGACCGTGAAGTACCTTTATACTGGATTCCTATTACGACGCGTATAACTCTAGCCATAGGCTGGCTTTACTTCCGTGGTCCAAGTTATACACCCGAGGTTTCATCGTCATCACACCTGCACTTATATGCAGCGCTTCTCGTTTATAATATTGGATTTAATGTAGTAGAGCAAGACAGAGCATTTGACTTATACTTGCGTATAACGAAAGTATATTGATCGGCTATCCTGAGTTTCCCGAGACATTGCCCGACAAACTACAGACACATGCTGAGTACCCCACCGCCTTGGGCATCTGACTGCCAGGGTTGGTTCTCCTTATCATGTACGTATAGAAGTAGTGAGGGTTGTTATATTCAGTAGAACAAAATGAACAGTTTATCCCAGAGTCGCGAGCGGTGTAGTGATATGCCGTGTATTAATATTCATCGCCATGGGCTACCACATAATTTTAAAAGCTGGCAGCTATTATTATGCTGGTATAAGTGAACCAGACATTCGGGAGCTTGCAGTATTCTAAAATTTGCAGGTGGGATGGAGAGTACAGTGTCTGCCAAGCCAAAATTGTCTTTTGTATGCCGTATGAAAAGCTCCTTCCAACACAGTACATCTACCTTTCCCCCAGCTGCAGTTAGAACCTACAGATATGGCAGGTACACAGTTGGCAGTCACATCTCATACGGACCTTAATACCTTACTTCCCAAAGCCTACGCTAGCTAGACCTCCATAACTGTGGCAGGTACGACGGACAGTGCCTCTAAATACCCCTCACAGTGGTTTCCATGTCACCTAGTCTCCGTCTCTTCTACAACATCAATATACCAACCTCGCTACAACAATAACCAATACAACATCTTTGGACCCCTCCTATTTCTCCTACCTAGGTACTTAAGTAATTAGAAATAAATGCTTAGAGTTGTACATGCATCATGAGGACAAAAAAGAGTTTATTCTGATCTTAAGGTTGTGTTCCCTACAGCTAACAGATGCTAATTTGCCTTACCCCACGAGAACAAGCCGAGGGGTTTGGCTGGAATGCAGGCTTGGCACCCACTAGGCACATGCAGTTAGGTGGGTAGGCTAACGCTAATTGGTGTTTAATGGGCTTGACAGCGTTTGACAGCGGCAATGACGGGGCTGATAGCGGTCCCTGCAGCCATTCACATGCCTGCGCTATTGTCGAACCGCGCGCTTTCAACGCGTGCGGCGACGTCACATTATCCTACATGCCTCTATCGATGCCTCTGTCTCCGGCTTGTTCTATTGAATTATCAAACATGTACTGCTTATTCCCATAACCACACACCGATATCCAATCGCAGGCGAAACGTATAGCCTATATCCAACAACCTGTGTTCAAAACTAATGAAAGCTTCGGCAAAAGAGGGCTCGCGAGAAGCTCGTGGAACTGCGCTCTAGCCACCCTCGTCTACGGCGAATCGATTCCCATAACCATTCACTGAACACAAACGACGAGCTTTTACACGCGAAATTCGGGTGCGTTTTTGGTGGTCTTTGTAACTTGAATTCGGCGGCTATCGAAACGACAAATCTTATAGGAGGACAAGTGACCTGGCGGACGATTGAATGGCAACAACCGACGACAATGAATTCGCGGTGATGGACGAGGATACCAGAAGCGGGAACGCCAGTGTTGGCCAGGGCATTCCGTTCCTCTCGAGGACTAGGAGCTTGTCTGATGGGGATGGGTCCCAATTGTCGCCCTCACCTTTCATTGTCGAGGCTACGAGGCGGGCATCCAAGGACGACAGCGCGCTGGGGAAAGATAGGACTGAAGACCCCGTTGCCCCAGTGACTCCCCGGCGTCCTGAATTCCCTATGCACGGCCTCTCGCTTCACATGCCACAACGAGAGGCCAACTCCCCCGCCCAGTCGCCATACTTGAAACCAGCCCCTTTGTCCCCCAAGCTGGATCATTCACAAATTTACGCCTCGCCCACCAACATTCTTCCACGACGCTCACGAGGCTTAGACTTCTCCCGTGCCGCTACAAGTCTACATCACTCCATGGTAGCCGAGCAGTCATCGCCGGATTCGTCGCCGACTATAGGAGGGCGTGCAATGAATATACCTCGACGAGGTACTGGTGGATACGAAGGAGAGCAGCCACCCACGACACTACGGTCAATGATGGGCAACCATGAGCGCATGCATATTTCTACCTCCGTAGGCAGCACAAATCCTGTAGTATCGGATTCCTCTTCAAGTAGCGATGATGATGACTGTATGGACGATGAGATGGAGGACGCCATCCTCAGCACACCCCAGGTCGCCAAGGGTGGCTCGCAAACCCAGAGCATCCATCCCGTTCCCTGGTTGCCCAGTGGATTCCCACCCACTAACACCCCTTCGAGTTTTCGAATCCGACCTCGGAAACAACCCAAAAAGAAGCCGCGAGGCATTGCAGGTCTGGGTTTCAATGCAGCATCGCCTGCGTCGCTGTCTAGGTCCCCTCCCACTAATAATCTAATGAAGGAAATGAGAGACATTCCTATGGTGCATCCACGGCGAGAAAGCATTAGTTGGGCGGCTAACCAGTTGCACATTTCGGGGAGTGAGAATGAAGAGAGGGTTGTAGAGAGTGGGGATCCCTCACCTATCACACCTGGAAAGGATGGTGTTAGAGGTGTGATCAAGAGGGCCGTTACTCGTAGAGGTAATCTCTTGGTATGTGGTCTATTCTCCCCCCTATCCGTATTGCTACGCACGTATCACACCGTATTAATACGCATATAGCCTAAAACGAAAGGATTCGCACGGATTCGTGCAGCCCTGGCTGAAGAAGTCGCCCCTGTTGATTCTGAGGTTCGCCGAGAAGCGGAGGTAATTCGTCAAGTACGAGAAAGTGACATGGACCTTGAACCACGAATACCTCCGGGGGCACCAACCCTCCCTCTAGATACACCCGGCATATCTACAACACAGTCATCGCCGAAGTTCGGCACTGCACAAGAGCCATTTGATGAAATCCCCGACGACGACCTGATGTCAGACTCGGCATTATCTAGTAGTTTCAAACAGCAGGCCATGAAGAATTCAAAAGGTAAAAACTTTTGGGATACTTTTTCCGAAACCGGCAGCATCAATGGAACGAGGATAACGCCACCGCCCCCTGTGATTTTACCGAGAGGCTCCTCTTCCGGCATCAGTGAAGATATCAACATGGATTCACCGTCTGGGAACACCGGTCTATTCGGACCTGGAATGGGATTCCTTAGCCACGGTAGTGACAGTCAAAAGTCCGAAACACCACAGCCAACCGCTTCAGCGACGCCGTCTCAATCGGGCAGCATCCCACCAACCGCGGCGGAGATCACGCGGCGAATCCATAATAAACGTCGGAGAGAAGATGACTTCGATCCTAATATCTTCAAGAGACGGGCAGTTAGCCCGGGCATGAGCGTTCACAATTCGCCCATCATGCAGAGCCCGCTGCAGCGAGACAACATGCCCTGGGGCTCGCGCCCAGGTAGCAACCACGGTGGAGACAAGGCTTCCGGCACGCCTAGCGAGAACGGGAGCTCGGGTGGTAGTAACAATAATAATAACAATAACAATATGTCAAACGCGGCGGGGCGGCCTATCAGCGGAACCAAGGGCCGTGTGGGATTCCAGGGGATGAGCGATACCCATGACAGTCTGACGCGAATGTCGATCGAGTAGGACTCAGGAAATGCGTCCGTCGAGGAAGAGTCTACAGAGGCTATAAATGCTTCATATACGAAGCCCCGCTCGCTTTTATTTAAAAGTTGCTGTGAGGGGAAAAGGTGACGTATTATAGTATTATGTCGCATATTGCTACATTACCGACTTGCACTATAATATACAGATAGCTTTTTCGTAATATTATGTGGCGTATAACCTACGGCGGTCATCGCTCCCGGGGATAATGAGAACATGCGATGGCAGGTTTTGCCTAGTGCCGATTATCCTGGGTACCGAAGTTTAACTGTAAAAATTTACTGCTCAAAGATTCTCTCTGACGTAGAAATGGGAGGATCCAAAGATGTTGTATTGGTTATGGAGGTCTAACTAGTGTGGGCTCTGGAAAGTAAGGTATTAAGGGCCGTATGAGATCCATGTGACCGCCAACTGTGTACCTGCCGTATCCGACGTATCATGTAATAAAGCAATGCTATATATACACACTATTCTAACACTTTTTCGTAGGGAAACAGAAATAGGACAGTGCAATAGTTAGCTGCATCAAGACACAACCTTACTTAACCTAGTTGATCGCCTCCTACCTATGTCGGTAGGTGGAAGCGAAGGAGCAGACGGTTTCTCACTGACAGTTTTCCTCGCGCCCTTTTTCGGCTTTGAGCCCTTTTTTATCATGGCAGGCTCGTCAAAGTCTTCATTCTTGGCCGTCTTCTGTGTACTTCTCGATCTCGCCTTCTTGACGGAGCGTATTTCCGGCTCAGCTTCTTCTTCTTCTTTCACTTGGTCGTCGGCTCCATTTTCGCCTCCGTCGTTGAAAAAGCGACTGTTTTTGCTGTCTTTTTTCCTCTTGACATCGGGCTTGGTCTTGGATTTGAGGCCAGATTTGGGTTCGGGGTCTTCTTCTTTTATGCCAGCCGCCACCCGACCGGTCTTCTTCTGCCTACTGGGCACTACACAGCTCGTACGCCCGCCCACCTTGACGAAGATGATCTTCTCGCCGTTCGGCAGAGTCGTGGCGGCGTCTTTCTTGCCTTTACCCCAGCGATGATTAAACAGCCAGTCCTCTGGAAACTGATCCGAGTCGCCGAGCTTCTCGACCGCCGTGTCGCAGACGTAGCAGATTGCCTTGTACAGCTTTGCGATCTCGGCGTCGGAGAAGTCGTCGCTGTATTGCTCCGGATGGAGCGATGCTTGGTACATGATCTCGTCACCCACCCAGTTCCCAACACCGCTGATCATAGCTTGGTCGAGCAGCAGAGCCTTGATAGGGACGTGGCGTCCCTTCATTTTCTGACGCAGATAGTCCTCAGTGAAGACCTCGCGATCGACGACTGGGTCCGGGCCGTTCTCAACCAGAGGGCTGTTGGACCTGATCTCCGCGCCGGGACAATCCACGAGGCGGATGCGGCCGAACCGCCGCGGATCTGTGAAGGCCACGCCCACTGCGGGGTTGTCGTCGGTCTCGAGGTGGAACTTCCAGTATTTCGGCGGCCAGGCATCCCTGTCGGCGCTGCTCATCTTCTCTGCGTACCGGTTGTACACGGTCTGCACGCCGCGGATATGGACCCACCCTGTCATGCCGAAGTGCATGACGGCATGGGGCGGCGACTCCAGCTCCAGCCAGAAATACTTGCCCTGGCTCCCGGCGGCGACGACACGTTTGCCCTTCAAGGCCTCCTGGAAGGCAGATGCGCTCGTCCCGACCTTGCCGAATACGCTGCTGTCATCTTGGGCGGCGATTTTGCCGATTTTTTTGCCGACTAGATGCTGACGAAGGAAGTGCGTCACACGAGCGACTTAGAGACATGGGCACAGCGTTAGCTTTCTGTGTGCTGTTTTGAGATACGAGGTGGTACGAGGTGACACTAGGTCAGGACAGGGCTTGTTTGTCCATGTGGTGATGTGGTGGAAGAGAATATCTCGGGTCATACCTTCTGCGATCTCAGGCATTACAAAGCTGTTCTTCAACAGTTGATATTCTGACAGGTTATACAAGGAGAGTACAAAAAACAAAACTGGTTACACTAGTCACACAGAGGTAGGTAGACAGCGAAGCAAATGACTGGAACAAGTCTGACGATGAGAGCTTCCTCAACAGGTGGCGTGGCGTGTCGTGGCGCGTCTCGTTTTGGTCGCGTCATCAGCTGACCAGAGATATCTCTATAAGATCTACTTGAGTGCTGACTTGGGTTAGTGCATTATCAGAAGCGGCTCAAAACTTACCCTGTAGCGAACACCACAGTATCTACCGGGTATCTCGATGGAGGGGTACCAGAGCATCTCATTTCTTGGTTCATGGCGGCATCGGTGACGCATTTTTCTGCCGTAATTTGACCTCTGATTTGTCGTATTCTCTGGTCCATTGAGTTTGACTACATAAGTAACTGGATTTAGAGATTGTGTCACACTTCTGCCATCACACAGCGGTGAGGGCTGACCTGTACCCGGTGTTTCGTCCAGGTGCGAGCTCAGTCTGATGTTTTCTGGGGCTCGGTAGATGATGCTGTCCCCTTTTTGGGGTTTGTTTTTTTTGCTTGTGACGGCCCAGGAAGCGATCAAGGCCAATGGAAATTGTTTGCTGAAGCAAATACCTACCGTGATGCACATGTCCCTTCATAGCAGCAAGCACACAGCTACGTGTGGACCGAGCTACCTATCTAGGACTGCAGCTCATCACTCATGCTACATTAGTGTGCAGCAGGAAAGTGGCGTTATCCTGCATTGCCCACCGGGTAGTACCGGGCAGGCAGTAACCGTCACAGATGTCCAGCCAAGGAAAGTTCAAGTCAGAAGTTGCTTGCATTCGGTACTTCTCTTTTACAGTGGTAGGTAGATGTTGTAAGTGTACAGCCCTTCTATAAAGGTCAGGTACATGTCCTGTAGGTACCTACTTACGCTGCAGCTAAACAAGCCCTGGAAAACAGTTCCTTTGGTCCACTAACGGAGGGGCAATGGCAGGGCTCAGAGTTTTCTAGCCCATTCAGACCCATTGTCTTGTCTCACTTGAATAAAAAGAGCCCCGCGGAATTTGCGGGTCCTCGTCGACACTATGCCACTCGTTCGCTAGTCATTACCGACCAAATACCTCGCTCTTCAGTCCATCAACCCTGCTTCTTTTTTTTTCTCTCCCAGACTAACATCATCCAACAAGGCCCTGCATTCAACTGCTACGATTCATCTACGTATTCACAATGATTCTTCTCTAGCACCTATTGTTCCCATTTCGCGCACCATTCTCCCCCGTGGAATCTGGCCGTTTCGTTCTGTCCCCCCCAGACCGAGACTGATCCTCCACAGCTGTTAAGCTCGGCTTTTCACTCCCTCACCGCGATCGGAGCAAACAGGGATTTCTTCAGCCAGCCTTGGATTTTTTTTCAAGCAATTGGCCGCTCTACGCCGCGAAACATTGCACCGATCTCCCATCTACTACTTCTCTCAATTGGCTTGTCGAGCCTTTGTTAGGACGTCCTTCTCCTTGAGTTCTCACCACTCATTGTATTGACGCTAGGCCGTTGGCTGTCCCGCTCAGTAGCTTCTACGCTTTGTCGCGGTAGACCACCACACCTCCACCATGGTTCGCAATATCGTCATCCTTGGCGGGAACTCGCACCCAGTCTTGACAGAGAACATCTGCAACATACTTGGCTTGCCGGTTAGCAGCCGCGAACTGAGTAAATTCTCTGTCGGCGAGACGCGCTGCGAAATCAAGGACTCGGTTCGTGGCAAAGATGTCTTCATTATCCAGTCTGGCGGTGGATCGGTGAACGACCATCTTATGGAGCTCTGTATCAGTACGTAACCCAGCGTCGAGGCCACCACACAATTTGGGGAACCAGCATTGACCTCCTCTGCAGTGATATCTGCTTGCAAGATTGGATCTGCCAGGAGAGTGACCGCGGTGCTTCCTTTGTTTCCCTACTCGCGACAGCCTGACGTCCCTTACAACAAGTCGGGCGCTCCGCTCTCAAAGCCTCCTCTCGAGGTCCCCAAGGACAAGTACACCTTCGAAAGCGTCCCTGCGACGCCGGCTCCCGGGATTCTCAAGACCCCGAGCTTTAACAAGGACACCGACTTGGCGAGAGTCATGAGTAGAACTTCTCTCACCAATGGACATGGTCATCCACTTGTTAATGGAGCGCCTCGTTCTAATGGCGAGAGTTCTTCAAGCATCGCGAGCAGTGACCCCCCTCCGAATATCCTTCCCGCCCCGGCTCGCCCGGGTCTTGTCGGGATGCACACCCAAAGTTTCACCACCCATGACCTACAGAATCCTTCTCTGATAAGTACCTTCCAAGCGAAGCCGGGTTATAAGCGATGGGTCGCACAGGCAGGCACTTTGGTAGCAGATCTTCTTACGTGCGCTGGTGCGGATCAGTACGTATCACCCAGTCTTTCCCTCAACGGTTTGCCACTTTAGCTCGGGAACTGGAACCCTCCGACTTTTGATGTCAATACATCTAGATCGATGTTGGCATCTCGTAGGGATGGAAGATACTGACAACTATGATAGTGTGGTTGCATTGGACCTTCACGACCCCCAGTATCAAGGTTTCTTCGATATCCCCATGGACAATTTGTACGGCCGGCCCCTACTCCAACGTTATATCCAACAAAACATTCCCGACTTCAGGGACGCCGTCATTGTGAGTCCAGATGCGGGTGGTGCCAAGCGAGCTACTGCTATCGCCGATAGCCTTGGGATGGAATTCGCCCTTATTCACAAGGTAAGATGAAGACCTACTTATGAGCAACCCCAAACTTAACCAAACCCCCAGGAACGACGACCCACCCGGATCACAGACCGACAGAATGCCACCATGATGCTGGTAGGCAATGTCGCCAACCGAGTCTGCATCTTGATAGACGACCTCGTTGATACAGCCAACACCATCACTCGCGCTGCCAAGCTGCTGAGAAAGGAGCGCGCAACCGTCGTGTATGCACTGATCACCCATGGTGTTTTCAGCGGCGACGCAATACAGCGCATCAACCAGTCGGCCATCGACAAGATTGTCGTCACCAACTCGGTCCCTCAGGACCAACGTCGGAAACTATGTCCAAAGTTGGATGTGCTAGACGTCTCGCCAATCTTTGCTGAGGCCATTCGTCGCATTCATCATGGCGAGTCAATCAGCGTATTGTTCCAGTATGACTGAGGTGCCATGGACGTTTCGTAAACCTGTTCCGGCTCTATATGAACCCACTAATGGCCCGATCACATCGATGCACGTCGCCGCACGACAAATTTTAGGGGGTAGCCTATTACATGGTCTGTTGTCGCCGAGCAGAAGATTTTTGCTCTTACGAGATGGCTGCCGGTGCTTCGTTCCCGTTCTCGTTTCTATTTCGACCTCGCCCTCGAGGTTTATGACGTGTCGTATAGCTAGACAGAATCTGCTATAGTCGAGATGGGAGATGGTGTGTTCCGAGGTAAGAATAATTGTGTGATGCTTGGTCCCCACCTTGTTCGTGCCTGGAGATGTTGCCTTTCCTGGTTCCACACCATCGTTATGGGCGTACTTGGTTGGGATTGATCCGAACACGCACGCAACAACCTCGAGATGTGTAGTCTCGGTTGTGGAATATTCGAGAGGTTTGCTAGAAAAGCGTACCTCAATTAGATATATGCACATGCTGCACAACCTATTGTGGTCTTAACTTCAGTGATACGCATGCATGATTATCCATTCGTCTAGGCGACTGCCAGAGTACCAGCTCAAGGACCAAGAGGAAGTGAGTATATACCTACTCTAGATGCATGAAGAGTGGAGGAGGATATCTCGCTCTACCAAGCCGTGAAGGCGCACTTGCATAAAGACGAGTGGTGGTGTTTACTCGGGGCTTAATGTCCTGTACCGCGTATACGGGTTATCTGGTGTAGACATATTAAAAGATACAATACAATTACATGTATATCAACGAGATGAATATGGCAGATTTGTTTTTGTGTGCTTTGTTATTTTATGGCAAGATTACTTATCATTCCTCAACCAACCGAGTTTCCAGGCGAGAAAGTGACATCCCTACCCTAGCCTACGCTACCTTAGTAGGGCTGTCTATGTGGTCGCTACCAAGTACCTACTGCGTAGGCACTATCTATCTCTAGCTAGGAGGCTGTTAGCTCACCCCAGAACCCCAGACCAAAAACCAGACCATGCCCAGAGGTAAACTAATCGGGTAATAATGGCCGGTTCTTGATGCCTGCTAAATGGGGGAGCGTTGGCCGACCACTGACAGAACTCCCGACCGGGCTAGCTAGATAATCCAGGTCGAGCAATAGACCTCGGCATGTGCTGCAGTTCCCGTTCCCACGTTTGCGCCGCGACTTTAATAACCTACTAATACAGCCGTGACTCCGTCGGCTGCAACCGAAAGAGATCTCTCTTCTTCTTTTCTGACTTCAATTATTTTTATTTTCTACTGCTTCTTCTCCCTCTCTCTCTCTCTCTCTCTATTCATTGAATTAGTTTCACGTGTCAACACTTGTCCTAGCGGGTTTTGTCAAGCTAGTATAGGTAAGTCCAGTACCTTTGCGCTAAGTGATAAGTGGCGCTGTCTTTTGATTGAGCTGACCAGAGAGCCTGTAGTGTAGCTGCGATAGCTGGTCCGTTAGCCGGCCTCTTGACCTCCCTTGGTCCCTTGCATCTATCCCGCACGCCTCCGTACCACATCACATCATCACATCACATCGCAGCTCATACCTTATTCCGCGCATCGGGTATCTCTTCGACAACAAACAAGCAGCAGCCGACAAGCGAGGAATTGTCGAATTAATTGGATAACTCTGATTGGCCGCACGGGGTTCTTCTTCTTAACTTACCCCTCGCCTCATAGCTACGCACCCCCATTAGATCCGTGTAACCGGATCCTCTTCCAAGGTTTCCCAGGAAAGAGATACCTCGGCCAAAGAAAAGAAAAGAAAGAAAGAGAAAATTTGAGAATTCATCTGCCCAAAATGGTCGCCGACGCCCTCATCTACCACCCGACGGTGTCGCACTACCTCAAGTTCGTGGCGACGACGACGGGCCGGGACAAGGTGATGCGGCTGCTGCAGTACTTCGCGCGCTTCTACGCGTGGTACCTGCTGCGGACGAACGCGACGCGGGCCGAGATCGCGCCCTACGAGGCCGTCAAGAAGTCGTTCGGGCAGGCCCGCAAGCTGCTGCGCGCCGGCAAGAACGTCGAGCACTTCAAGGCTGCCGCTGTGGCTTTCGACTCCCTCAGTTCTAGCAGCAAGACTAATGGTGACGCTGTGCTTAGATATGCTGCGCTTGGCCGCCAGCTGGGCTATGCGGGGTATCTGACTGCTGATCTGCTTGCGCTGCCGTCGGCGCTGGGGGTCAAGGCTTGGGAGGGCTCGAAGAGGGCGAACAAGGAGGCGCAGCGCTTTTGGGCTATTGGGATTTCGTGCTCTGTTGTTGCGCAGCTGTATACGCTGAATCAGCTGCGGCTGCGCGAGGCCAAGGTTGATTTGAAGGAGGGCGAGGGTGTGGTTGAGGCTAAGAAGATTGCGATGTGAGTTTACTCCCCCTTTTTCCTCTCTATTATGTTTTTCCCTTTTCCCACTCTCATCATCGCTGTACTATTTCTCTCCCGTTTCAATTTGTATATATATATAACTTGTGCTTGTGTGCTAATACTGACGTTATCAATAAAGCGAGCGCTACGGCAGCCGACTCCAGCTCCTCTCCGATCTCTGCGATCTCACAGCGCCTACCTCGTCCCTCGGCTGGGTCAACCTCGACGACGGCATCGTCGGCCTCGCTGGTACCGTCAGTAGTTTGATTGGTATCTATAACCAGTGGAAGAAGACGGTGTAGTTATGTACACATGTGTGTGTTTGTGTACGTGTGTGTAATGAAAGGAGAGCAGGAGGAAAAACTCCCGCCGCAGAAAACCCAGAGAAATTGACCCAGGGGGTGAATGAGTATTTAGTGGCTATCCTCCAAGGTCATCTTGGACCACATTGTGGGAATTCATCATGTGTTATCACATACAGCTGTGATAATACGTGGTACACCGTAACTAGCTAGTAGTCAAACGGCGCGTGCTCACATTATGCTATGGCCGGCTCAATATATGTAAGAGCATATAGGCGATTCTTATAGCTTGCCCATTTCCTACAAGCTTGGGATGAAGCGAACGGTTCGAGCGCTAAAGAATAGGCCAGAGTCGGTGTTTGAGGAGGCATAACTCATCTTATGTACAAAAATCTGGGAAAGGATTTCAGCAACTCTATGATCGTCTCATTTATTCATTTATCTCGGTTTATCCGACATGGTTCGGCCTTCTCTTTGAATCAATCCTTATTCATTTTTTAATAGTTCTGATGGTGGACTGTTAGATTGGGTTTTCGCTCCGCATGACGATATCTCTGTGCTACTCATGGTCTATCACAGTGTGAGTTGTAGGAGGTAGAATTAAACGAAATAGCTTGAAAACGCTTTTTGATTTTGTTCCATTGTCATATATACATTTTGAAAGAACTAAATACGACCGCCGTTTAAAATGCAGCAGCGAGCGCGCCAATGGTAATCGGATCCGTCGTCAGGCTATCGTACCCGCCAGAGCAGAAAAACAGCCAGCCCAGGTCCTCGCTCTGCGCGTCCTGGACATAGGTGCGCAGCAAGGTAGTGTCCGCCTCGCTACCGTCGGTGGCGGTGCCCACGAACTCGTTGACGATGACGGCGGCGCGGGGGCGATAGCTCGCGTCGGGGATGTTGGCCTCTATCGTCGTCGTGTCCTCGTAGGGGGGCAGAGACGAGTCGGTGGCGGAGTTGAGGGCGCTCTCGAAGGCGACGACGACGTCGCAGATGTCGTAGAGCGAAGCGTCAACGGCCACGCCGAAGTTGCAGATGGTCGTGATCTGCTGTGAGGCGAAGGCGTTGCGCGCGAAGGTGATGGCCGAGCTCAGATAGTCGAAGGCGTCGGCGCTCGACTCGTCGAAGAAGATGCCTGTAACCCCGATGTCGTCGGTGCTGGAGGACCAGCCCGCCCAGGCCGTGATGTTGGCTTGCAGCTCGTCCGTCGATGACTTCCCGTAGTTCGTCCGCACGTAGCCCACCGTCTGCACGTTGGTCTGGGCGTTGAGCTTCGTCACGCCCGTGATGTAGTTCGCGTCGTCGTTGCCGGGGGCCAGGGTTGCGCCGGGCCCGGAGGCCGGGTTCACGACCACCAACCATTGTGTGTTCGGCGAGGCCGCAATGGCGTCGAACGCGGGCTCCCAGTTCGCGGCGCCGTCACCGTAGGTTGCTGACGGGTACACGTAGAGAGGCAGTATTATGCCTGTTGCCGAGACGGCCGACGCTGCTAGGAGCGCCGAGGCTGCTGTGCGGAGGAAAGCCATCTTGATCGTGTTCGTGGATATCTCCCGGATTGCACAGTAGATGTGGATGAGTAGAGGAGAGAGGATAGTGTGCAGTATTGTACGCTTATAAGGAGAGCCGTGTCGATCTCAACATGACGGCTGAGGAGGCGCGTCGATCTCTTTTTATCTGTGCCATACCTTTTCCCCTTTCTCGGCGCGGACTCGGTGACGCCCCCGATTGCTTTTGCCATAAGCTGTTATTGTTATTAAGGATGACTTCCTACGTTACATGATTTTCCGGGGTAGTGTGCAGGTCACTGCACGGTATGCCGTATATAGCAGAGTGGCTGTCAGTAGCTGGTGAAACGATGTTTCACAACGCCGAGGAGCCCATCGCGCAATTGCCCCATAGAGCAGGTGGCCCCAGGCACTACCCGTCGAAACCTGGAATGGACAGGATCTCCCGGCCAGACTTTGCAATTGTCGGCGGCATAGCACACTACCTCGACATATTCAGCGTGGCCTGTTCATTCGATTAGCAAGCAGGGCGTTAAGAAGTGTACCTATTGCATCTCCTACGCAGTATGTTTACACGATGACTCCCTACACTATACCATGTGTAGGCAAAATAGGACTAGAGGTTTGATTTGACATGTCATTTAGGGTGAGGTATAACGCCAACAGCCTTAGATCGATGCCACTAGGTGTTGAAACGATTCCCATAGAGACAAACAAAATAGCTGGCCGCGATGTATGTGTAGCATAGAAGATACTTACAAAGTGGTGGAATCAAATTGTTTGGCAGTGTAAGTGGTTTCTCATCCGAAGTGCAGAGTTGTTTCGGATTTATTATATGGTTCGTGCATTCAAACATCACCCCAGGCCATGAGGTGTGAGCGAATCGCACCTAATCGTTGCAGGCATTGCCAGTACCTACATAATCGATAACTACCCTTCTCTTCTCAAACATGACGTAGTGTCGATATCTACCTATACTACCGTACCTCATCAACGTTAGGTCGCCCACGAGGAATGCGATTTGATCCTTTTTCACATGCACGTGCATACGTACGCGCTGTAGGTCGGATCGCCTCAGAGTCCCAGAGTAGAGGGTCTCGGCCACGCCGAGACAACTGGGCCCAAGTTGTTCTGCTACCAGGGTTTTGCAGGCGCGTAGGATTCAGCACGATGCCTCGGTTCGGCGGACATGGGGCGCCTTGTTAGTACAGAGCTAGGTAGTTCCACGTGTCCCCTCGAACTGGTATAAGTTGACGCTGTTGGTTTCTCATGAATCCTAATGAGATTTCACTACTAACATATTAGGATAAAGACTAACTCTCTTACGTGCAGAAACCTTACGCAAGACTTTGAATGTCGTAACATTCTTGAAGGAGAAGAACTCGATAAGGTTCTTTCGGCAGCCTCCGTCACGCAGCCGAGGCGGCTTGAACGGCAACCAACCTTATGCCGCCCCGGTAAAAAAGTACATAAGGTCAATAGCTTCTATCTACACCTTAGGTACAGAAGTACAGAAAGTACAGAAAGTACACTACTAAGTATTCAGAAAGCTTGTTTCAAACTTATCGGTAGCCGGCAAGCCACCAAGAGCTAGGTTAAACAACACGCTGTTTCTTCATTGGCTCGGAAGGCCAGATCTTCAACTGCTGGATTTCCCGTCTTTTTGTAATTGTAATTTTACCAACTGCATTACGAATACTTTGTACAGTCTAATTACATTAAAACAGAAGTTAGCACGGGGTCGATTGACGGCCTTCCATTGGTCAACCTCTCCGGTACACATGTGCTATCGTTACATGAGCTTCAGCAAAATAGTCATATGTCACGAGAGCACTTCACGTATTGGTCAGTCTGTCGATCCGACTTGGTCTCGATGTTTTCAGCTACACTTTGTCTCAGATACTTTGTTCAGGTGGATTCTTGGGTGAGGTTTCTGGTGGAAATGCACTTCTACCAATAAGCTTTGTAGAATCACAGCCCGTATCAGATGATACGACTCTGATTACTGTCTGATAAATCTACTGCGAGTTCATTGTAAACAGCGCAAAGTAGTGTGACTAGTATGTAAAGGCAGTGCTGAATGAATCTACGACTACCTAGGGAGTGATCCTTGTGTATTATTTTCCTACATGCAGACAACTTGCAGAACTAGCGCACCTTGATAGGCACTTGGTAGGCACCACCCCTGTTCAGATCCCCGTATTTCCCATCGCTGTAGGATCACTGCATCCCGCTCTAAGCCCAAATCAGCTATCTCTCATTACAACATTGAAGTCTTAAACTTCAACTTTCTCAACTTTCTCTACGCGTCTCCAGCTCTAGAGCCTAAATGAATGTGTTGAGAATATGTAAACCTTCTATACAAATCTAAATACTACCGGCATCTATTCACACATTCTTCAGTTGTTATAGTCCTGTATAGACCTGGTGTTCAGAGAGTATGCCTATGATTTCATAATGGTACCGTAGCATGTACATCAAGATGCTTATGCAGGATGAACATTATCAGGACATGGATCTAAGCTACCTATCTCTGCAGCTTAGATGGGTTAGCTAGCTTAGCCGAAGCAACAGCTGCTTATCTCATTTGGGTAGCTGCGCAGCTCGGTCCAGACAAAAGTTAGAATAAGAAGTTATTTCCTCTGGGACCTCGGACGCTTCACTTGTCCTTTTTGTTCTTTTTGATTTAAGGTCTAGATAAGCCCCTCTACATCTTCTCATAAATCCTCGGGCTCTGGCTTCTTCTTCTTATAACTTTCTTGAGCTTCGCTCACACTACCTTTCATCATCTATTCACTATAGTTCTAATGGTTAATTATTAGTCTTCATTATCAGTCTTCAGCTGGGAAGGACGACAGACAGTACAGAATGTTCGGCAGCAAGAAAGCTGCAGAGCCGCGGGTGGCCGAAGATGCGCCCGCCGTGGTCGACTCCGAGGCCTCAGGCGGACTGCCACCGATCGACCAGAGGCCTTTCTCGGAAGCCATCTGGCCGGTTCTAGCTTGTGGCGCTGGTCTTTTCTCGGACGGCTACATCAACAACGTGCGTCGAGTCGCCCTGCCCCTCCTCCCCCTCTCCTCCCTCATTCTATCGATTCAGAGCTGGCTAGCTAAACCCTCTCACTCCTCGTAGGTTATCGGATCTGTGAATACCGTACTCGGTTATCAGTATGGCGACGTGTACACCACCTCGCGGGCAGCCCACGTTGTCTCGGCCATCGCATTCGCTGGAACGGTACGTTCTCTGTGCGCCGCTTTGGATCCGCGCTATGGACGGAAAGACACTCATCAACTAACACTCTGGATCCGCCCGTCATAGGTCGTCGGTCAGCTCGTCTTTGGATACACCGCAGATCGCTGGTCTCGCACCAACTCTCTTCTGATCTCCACTATCATCCTTATCGTCTTCACCGCGCTCGCCGCCGGCTCTTACTACCACGGAGACGCGGTTGGCATGTTCAATATTCTGGTCGCTTGGCGTTTTTTTGTAAGTTGCTTTCCGACGCATTCCGACGCCCATTGCACAAATCTAAAGACTAACTTGACTCCAAGGTCGGAATTGGTATTGGAGGTGAGAAGAAGCGCCGTGGAATTCTATGGAAACCCCCCCACTAAGACCCCGTCTAGGCGAATATCCGGCCGGATCTGTCTCCTGCGCAGAGTCCACCGGCGAACTCAGTGCCGGCTCCCGAAACCGATGGTTCATCCTATTCACCAATTCGCTCATTGACTGGGGATTTGTCATTGGCGCGTTCGTTCCATACGTCGTCGCCGCTGCCGCCAAGAACAAGTACTATGGCACCATCTGGCGAACGAGTCTGGGCATCGGCGTCGTTTTCCCGCTGATCCTATTCGTGCTACGTTTGAAACTCAAGGAACCCGAGGAGTTCTCCCGAAATTCAATGAAGAATGCCCGCACGCCCTATCGGCTTGTCTTCAAATATTATGGCTTCCGTCTCCTCATTGTCAGCTTAATCTGGTTTATCTACGATGTAAGTCGGGGTCCTTTTCCCATATTTACATAACAAGCGATCTTACCTACTTGATAGTTCTCTACCTACGCCTTTGGTCTATACTCTACCCCTATTTTGGCCAATATTTACGGCTCCGAGGCTCCCCTGACGACTGTATTCGGATGGAACACAGTCATCAACTTATTTTACATCCCCGGAACCATGATCGGAGCCCCTATCAGCGATCGTCTAGGACCGCGCTACACGTTGATTCTCGGCTTCCTCCTTCAATCAGTCGTTGGTTTCATTATGGCCGGAACATACGCCAAACTCTCCCAGCCCCACGTCATCGGCGCTTTCGTTGTTGTCTATGGTATCTTCTTGAGTCTCGGAGAGCTAGGCCCGGGTAACAATATCGGTCTCTTGGCCGCCAAGTAAGTAATTCACTAAAGTCATTTTTGTCGGAATTTTAGGGGACCCAGATCCTAAAAACTTGCAATGGCGCAACAAAATCCCTTTCACATCACGCTGAAAGTAGTGGCAACTAACATAAAATGTTTTAGGACCTGCGCGACTGGAGTTCGTGGCCAGTACTACGGAATTGCCGCCGCCATCGGCAAGATCGGCGCCTTCGTCGGCGTCTACGTCTTCCCCTACATCTCCAAGGCAGGCGGTTCATCCGACAGCAATGCGTACTACCAATACCCCTTCTTCGTCAGCTCCTCATTATGTATCTTCGCCGCATCCCTCGCCTTCTTCTTCCTGCCCCACATCGGCCAGGACACCATCACCCACGAGGACGCGAAGTTCCGCGAGTACCTGACCGCCAACGGGTGGGACGTCCGCCAGCTGGGTCTCAAGACGGGCGAGAGCATCGAATCCCTGCAACCGGAGACCGAAGTGCCGCAAAAGGAATAGACCAAGAGGTATATATAATATACATATTGCGGATGGGGGGGGCGGAACATCGCCATTTACTACTTCTTTCTACCTTGCGTGAGTATCTAGATAGATACTCGGGTAGAGCTGTCTTATATACCTCATCACTTTACGTATCTCCTATTAATAAACCCGACGTCAACAGTTGAGACATACTCGTTGCTGATCTACGTATCTACGTACCAAACCATAAAAAAGTTAATTATAAAAAAGCCCTTAAAAGAAGTGAAGAGAAGCAGAAGGGAATAGTAACAACTAAGGGGGAAAAAAGTTAACCTTCGCCTCGTCATGGGTAATTTCATAGCCGGTCGAATGCCCTGCTAAAAAAAGTTTTTAATTCCGTACGAAAGGATAGAAAGGTGTAATTTTCAAGGAGAGCTAAGCCAGAACGCAATGCTACGTCCTATATACTTGCATACCTGGGTACTTAACACTAAACTAGGTATCAACTTACTTCTCACTCATTTATACTCACCTACTCAATTCCTCACTCGCCGATCTACTATTCACCCATTCCCATAGTCAACAGTTATTCACCATCCACAAGCTCCCCATTAAAAGACCGTCCCATGAACCACAACAACAACAAACATTGTATACCTACTTCAGCTACAAATACTTACCCTATCACCCCTTTATGATCTGTTTCAACACACGTGAAGGGCAAAAAAAAAAAAAAAAAAAAAAAAGGAAAAGAGAAAAAGCAGGTCAAAATATACGGCTAAACATACCAATCGGACTCTATTTTATCTACCTAAACCAGTGGGATCTCCACCTAATTGGTATATTTCGTTGATGTATCATGTATTCAATAACAGGTGTTGGAAAGAACAACAGGCTTTAAAGGGCTACATTTTACTTCGCTATATATATACTACTATACCAAAATTCTCTAATTACGTCCGCCAAAGACTTGATTAAAGCCCATCTGTCGTACAGTTGGTCAATTAGAATGTGCCCTCTTGGCTCCTTTACGCCGTGAGATTCGGGACAAAGGTTAGCCAGTCAGGGACCTGGGCTTTAGAAGGCAGAGCGAAGAAAGTTCCCCTTTAAAGAAAACAACAAGATAACACTATCATAGAAAATATAGTCGAAGGGAAGAAAGGGGAAAGAGAGGGGAAAGACCATTATCACATAAATTATCACGTCACTTTAACTTGGTTTATGCTGTGTGTTATAGATGTCACAGTTTACAGAAGGTGACATTAGACTGTATAAGCTACCAAATAGCCGCGAAGTTCTCAGTCTGATATTACATCACAGGATCCATCCTCTAGAAGATGTGAGAGGCTGTTCAACTTATAAGGTATCACTTAGGTGATTAGAACAAGCAGCATGCTTTAACTTCCTTTATTTTTTGCGCCTGGGTATGCTATAAATCAGTTGTCTAGTAGTTACTAATCATAAAATTACAATTCGTCGTGGTCGCCGAAGTCATCATCGTCCTCGGCACCACCAGCTCCCTGGTACATCTTAGATGTGATAGGGTAGGCAACGCCAGACAGCTTCTCCTTCTGCTCCTCAAAGTCCTCCGCGTTGGCCGTAGCGGCGTTTTCTTCTAACCATTCGGTGGTCTCCTTAACAGCCTCGAGGATCTGTATCGATAGTTAGTCACAGGTAACTAGTCTTTAAATAATTTGTAGAAACTTACAGCTTCCTTGTCATCTTCGTCAATCTTGCCACCCAGGCCGTCCTCGTCATTGACCTGGTTCTTCAAGTTGAAAGCGTAGTTCTCCAGACCGTTTCGGGCCTCAATACGCTCGCGAGTAGCCTTGTCTTCCTCGGCATACTTCTCAGCTTCAGCAACCATGCGCTCGATCTCGTCTGGGGTAAGACGGCCCTTATCGTTGGTGATGGTGATGGTCTCTGTCTTGCCAGTTCCCTTGTCTGAGGCCGATACCTTGAGGATTCCGTTGGCGTCAAGCTCGAAAGAAACCTCGATCTGGGGAACGCCGCGAGGAGCGGGGGGGATGTTGGTCAACTCAAATTTGCCGAGGAGGTTGTTGTCCTTGGTCATGGATCGCTCGCCTTCAAAGACCTGGATCAGAACAACGGGTTGGTTATCGGCAGCAGTCGAGAAGATCTGACTCTTGCGGGTCGGAATGGCGGTGTTGCGGGGAATAAGCTTGGTCATAACACCACCAGTGGTTTCAATACCGAGCGTCAACGGGTTGACATCCATGAGAACGACTTCAGTGGTACCTTCCTCACCGGACAGAACACCGGCCTGGACGGCGGCGCCGAAAGCAACAGCCTCGTCAGGGTTAATACCCTTGCTAGCCGTCTTACCGTTGAAGAATTCCTCCAGAAGTTCTTGAACCTTGGGGATACGAGTTGAGCCACCGACTAGAACGATGTCGTCAACCTGGTCCTTGGTCATCTTAGCATCGTCAAGGACTTGCTTGACGGGCTTCAGAGTTCGCTTGAAGAGATCGATGTTGAGCTCTTCGAACTTGGCTCGGGTCAAAGTCTCGGTGAAGTCTTTGCCCTCGAAGAACGACTCAATCTCAATACGAGCGGTCTTCTGGGAAGAGAGCGTTCGCTTGGCCTTTTCGGCCTCACGCTTCAGCTTACCCAGGGCCTTGGGGTCCTTGGTGATGTCAACGCTGTTCTTCTTGTTGTACGACTTGGCCCAGAAGTTGATGATTCTCTGGTCGAAGTCTTCACCACCCAGATGGGTATCACCAGCGGTAGCCAGAACCTCGAAAACACCTTCATCGATAGACAGAAGAGAAACATCGAAAGTACCGCCACCAAGATCGTACACAATAATGTGGCGCTCGCCATCAGTCTTGTCCAGACCATAGGCAATAGCGGCGGCGGTAGGTTCGTTGACGATACGCAAGACATTGAGGCCAGCAATGATACCAGCATCCTTAGTGGCTTGTCTCTGATTGTCGTTGAAGTAGGCGGGGACAGTGACGACGGCGTGGGTGACCTTCTTGCCCAGGTATGACTCGGCAACTTCCTTCATCTTGCCGAGAATGACGGCAGAGATCTCTTCAGGGGTGAATTTCTTGGGCGAACCGTGAACATCGACCTGAACGATGGGCTTGCCATCTTTCTCGATGACCTTGTAAGGGAAGTGCTTGATGTCGCTCTGGAGAGTCTTCTCCTCCCACTTTCGACCGATGAATCGCCTGTTGTAAGATTTGTGGTCAGCGAGTCAAGTCGCAGAGAGACGGAGCACATCTTGGGCTGCAAACGGGATGCGTTTGTTTGCCGGGAGACGTTGTCGAATGCTGGGGGATTTGGTAGAGACTTACTTGACGTCATAGATGGTGTTTAACGGGTTGTTGGCGGCTTGTTGTTTAGCCGCATCTCCAACTAACCGTTCGTCTTCGGTGAAGGCGACATAAGAGGGGGTGATACGGTTTCCTTGGTCGTTGACGAGAATTTCAACCTTGCCCTTTTGCATCACACCGACGCAAGAGTACGTTGTTCCCAAATCCTAAGGGGAAACACGTCGTTAGCAAGCAGCCCGGCGCATTTGAAGCCGTGAGGTTGACTTACAATACCAATTACTGTGCCATATGGATCCGCGTCTGAATCCTGGGCTTTTACGCCGGAGACGAAGGCGAGGGGGCTGAAGAGAAGAAGGCTCCAGGCGATCATGCCAATGGCAATCGCCCAGTAGCTCTTGGATGGCCGAGCCATGGTGAATGGACGACTCGGCGGCGATATGACAATCGACGTAGATTAAATCAACTATTTAGTAGAGCGCGGGGGGGAAAAGAATAAAACCAGCCACCAGAGCCAAAAGCGCCGAGACCTCTCTATTGTCCTCGCATACAAGACACCTGAGGGTGGGTTGGGTTGGGTGGTGAAGGAGAGGGAGGAATAGTTTGTAGAAGAAGTAGAATGGCTGGAGGGAATTTATCTTATAATGGCCGACGCAGGTGGAAGAAGCCAGAATACACAAGTGGACAAGTTGCAAAAAAGACACATCTTCAATACCTGCATCCAGCGAAAAGTGGGTCTGCGGTCATCAACTAACCGTGGCATTGGACGCCCAGCCGTGCCTAGCCATGCCTGCAGGGCTCTAACGTTGGTAGTGTAAAGCCGCCAGGGTCGGTGGATCCTGCGTCATTGGGCAATGATGGGCAGCCTTGTACATCTTGTTACTGGCTCCTGCCAATCTGGGTAGCAGGCCAAACAGGACAACTTGGCCTCAAGGCGCCACCCAGGGCGGTAAAGAACCCACGCAGGGACCTTTGGGAGGGCTTCTCAACTCCACAAAGCGCCCACGCAGGTTGCTTGCCGGTACCTGTAGTAGCTAATGGCGTGGGGCACAACTCGAACAGCACAACAGGGCATTGTATCTACCTGTACGATACACTAGGTAGGTAGGTAGGTATACTTAAACCCTCTACCACAAGCTGACTGTACATATATCCTGTTGTTAAGTACAAAAACGTAGCCTGTGATAAATAAAGACAGGTTTTAACATGGCGGCCACAGACAGTAAAACTGTCCATTCATTTCTGTTGTCATTCACCATATTTTACAGACTGTCCTAGAATCCATCCACGTGGTGTCTTGGTCTGATCCAGTCATCCAGTAATGACTCCTGCGTTACATCGTATACCGGTATCTATCCTTATGTACACCCTTAACCGCCACCTCTTCTGGACACAGTAATCCGCTTTACACTAACTCAGTTGGTTTTACACACATTCCAGGTGGCCGCCTTTTCTCCGAACCTCTCCCATCAATATCATCTGCACTTAAAAGTGTAACAGCCATTAAGAACCTACTTCCTCATGGTAGCTGACAGAGAAAATATGTACAAGCAATACCAGCCACAATATGGTAGGTATTGTATAGAGGCTGCAGAGGCATACCTAGTATTAAAATACTACCTCCGGTTGTTTTCTCCGAGTTCTCTCCGCAGTCTTGTGCGGGGCATCCCTGTCACATGAGTTCCGATGCTCGATTTTAATTAAGTTACGGGAGTGCATCTAATTTCTATAGATAGTGTCTCCTAGATTAGTGCTTTCAAGGCTGGTTAGAACTAAACCGTGGCAGCGAACCATGACTAAGACAGGCACGATATAATGGCATGCCAGCACATAAAAATTTACATGTGCGTATACTCAAGGATAGGAGGTAGACTCTTCAAACCAAGCAGAACGCTGTAAAACCGATCATCTCTAGTCTGGATCGTATCAGGAATCTGATATGTACATACACCTCATGTGCCAATGCAGGCCATGCGCACTGATCATGGATCATAATTCTTCATGGCACTCGCTGGACGACATAGAATCGGCACATTCCAAAAATGAAGTCGAGTTTTCCCTGCTCGTGCACCCAATGCTGCCATCAATTCTGCTTTAAAGCGAAATCTAGTGTATCGGAAATATATGCGACGCTCGCTTCTTCGTAATCGTATGCGTTTCAAGACCTTTGCGCCAGATACCCGACCGATATTGCGTGAATGCTGGGGTTTATTCTAGCAGGCCAGCAGCAACAGTTGCGCCTCCACTCCTCAGGACCACTCGCTGGCCAACTTCCAAGGGCACCTTATTGCCCATCTTCACCACGATCCTCGCTACACTAGCTGGTTTGACAATTTTGGGCTTCTTTTTCAACACTGTTCCCTTGACTTTGTCGAGAAGGGCCGACATCTCAACGATCTGCCCCGCAGCATGAAGACGACCCCGATGCACGTCTACCTGCATCGGCATTAATATGTCAAACGCAAGTATTTTGACGGTGAAGGTATCGACACAGGCGATTGGCTGTTTAGGATCGCAGACAATGTCGCCCACGCGCACGTGGATCGGGTCGATGTTGCTGAGGTGGATCACGACATTCTGTCCCGCGACACCCCAATCAACCGGTTCAGAATCCAGTTCTAGTGATTTGACATAGGCCTTCTCTCCACTTGGCTGGACCAGAAGGGCATCGCCGGCTTGCAGTGATCCGGCATCGATGCGCCCAGATATTGTGAGTGGACTCTGCGGCGAGCGAAACACTTCCGAAATGGTCATCCTCAGTGGTTTAGTCAATGCTCTGGCCATGGGCTCTGAGCTCTCCAATTCTGCGATGAGAGTGTTTCCGCTGTACCATCCGGCAGCAGGGTCGGATGACTTGTTGACCAGATTATCGCCATGGAGACCAGACACCGGGACAAAGCTAACATTCTTGAGCTGAAACCCTGTAGCGGACAGGAACCCTGAAACCTGTTGTGAGATTTCATCAAATCTTTCTTGTGACCAGGAAACACTGTCAAGCTTATTGATAGCGACGATGATCCGTGATACCCCCATACTGCGTAAGAGGAGAGAGTGCTCTCTTGTTTGTCCTTTTAGGCCAGCCTCAAAGGCACCCGTCGATGCATCGACCACCAATATCGCGAAGTCTGCTTGACTGGCGCCTGCAATCATATTCGGGATGAAATCTCGATGGCCTGGCGCGTCCAATATGGTGAATAACGTGGAGTCCGTGTCAAATTTGTTGGTTGCAATGTCAATGGTTACTCCGCGGGATCTTTCTTCGGAACGTTGATCCAGAACCCACGCGAGAGCAAACGACGACTTCCCAATACTCTCCGCCTCTTTTCGATACCTTTGAATTGTTCTCTGATCTACCACCCCTAAATCGAGGAGTAGTCGACCCATGAGTGTACTCTTTCCAGCGTCCACATGACCTGATTCTATTAGCACCTGCTAGCACTTTAATATTTAAGACCGTTGTAACCACGTACCAACCACGACGAAACTCGCGTTCTTTTTGCTTTTTGATTTCTCAAATTCACTGAGAACATCCAGGTTTCTGCTTTTTGGTAATGGAGTATCATCGACTCTCATGGCCTTTATCCCATCTACGGCGTCTTCATTCTTTCCCTCAAGCCCGGTTTTCTTTTTAGTTGTGCTTGCCGCTAGTTTTTTATTGCTTGCTAATTTCGAATATATTAGTAGAGTCATACATGTGCCTTTTTCGCCAAAAGCGAACCTTTGGATTGTGCTGTGAGGACCACGTCGTCAGGACTTGGTTCTGAAAAGGCATCAGCGACTGAAGACGTAAAGCTTATGTACGGTATTGGATATTGATTCCTTGGCACAGGTGCAACCAAATCCGTAGAGGATGATCCTAGGAGAGTTCGAGCAAAAGCCGACGGGGGCGCAAGTGCCGAAGGGCCAAGGTATGGATCTGGTGTGGCTGAAGGATCCTTTGCAGTAGCGATTTCCGGGTGCTGAACCGTTCCATCTGAAGCAGGGTTCGCTTGAGCCTTTATGGGGATAGCGAGAGGCTTCACATCGCCTCTACTGCTCAACCTCACTTCTATAGCCTCGGAAATGTGCCTGCTTGGTTCCTTGGCAGCTTCTGGGGGAACGTCGGTTTTTGGTGATTGTATTTTTTGATCCTCCAACTTTCGATCCTCAGCCTTTTTCTTGCGAGCTGCGGCTAGGGCTTGAAGCTTCGACATTTTCCCCGAAGAGCTAGATCCTCCTAATAGACCCCCAACTGGCTGAGATGGTTCGATAAAGATGGTGCACCGGTCATCAGGAATATTTAACCAAGGCATATCATCGAAGAAGTCGATCGGAGGAGGACAGGATCTGCGCTCTAGGTGCTTATTATCTACGCCACTTAACGTTAGACAATGAGTGATCCCAAGTTTGACTACAATCAAACCCACCCTCAGTTGCACCTAGATTACCAGAGTGATGTCTCCAGGGCCAAACAACTTCTGCTCCTTGCTCGTTGACGCCTGTGCCGCCGAAGGTATCCGTATTGAAAATCGCGAACTTACCTCCAGGCTTGTTCCGCTTCTGTGCGGACGATTTGGCGGGTTTTGGTGCGATATGCTTGCTTGTGAGGTATGCAACGGATTTTTCGATGTCGTAGTAGTAGTGCCACAAGGCTTCTTCAACCTGCTGTGTTGTGACCTTGGAGGAATCGTCCCCTAACGCGGCGCGGACCGCAACTGTACCGGCGACCATCTGGGCTACGTAACATGTTAGAAACGGGGTCGCGAATGACGAGGGATAAGACGTTGGCCTGGGGTCAATCGTACCTCGGTCCTCGGGGCTCAGCTCATCTTCATTATCTGAGTATCCCGCACCCTCGTACTCGTTGAGGTCATTTTCGTAGTCGTAGTTTCGATATGCTTGGTGTCGTGACATGATGGTAGCAGAGAGGTCACCTCAGTGACATACAATAATGCCTGTAGGTAGGCGTGAATTTTTCCTCTTTACACGAACCAAGTAGTTCGGCATAAAAAATGATGAAATTACTTGGAATCTTTGCTAGAAGGAGAAAAGTAAAAAAAATGGAGCAGGGACCTTTATTACCCAAGATTAAGTTCAAACTTTAAGGTTAACTTTGGAGGGGCAGAGTGGAAAGTAAGCTGAGAGGAAGCTACCTACGTAACCAAGTCAGAGGAGGGGCAATGAGAGGTGGAGATAACTAAGCCATTTCACTGCACTTAAGTACCCTACCTACATAAGGTACACTACCGGCAGGGGGGGGGGGAGGTATAGGAGACGGTCACAGTGATGGTCACCAGTTTTATAACCGTCATAGAATTTCTAAAACTATTATAATAAGCTGAGACAGTCACAGTAACAATCTTGTACATAATATGGTCTTTTTTAATAAAATGGCCTTATAATAAATATGCTGTTATATATTATAACCGTTTTAAAAATTGTGTGACCAATTTAGCTTCGAAAACATTTTTGGCTTGAAAATCATTTTAGGTTTTGAAAACCGTCTCCAAACTAAAACTGTCACCTATTTACAGAACTATCACCTGGTGTGGCAGGTACGACGGACAGTGTCTATATATTACCCCTCACAGTGGATGCCCCGTACCAAAGCTCCATTTCTTCTACAACATCAATATACCAACCTCGCTATTACACCTGCTCACAATTGCCAGCAAATACGCTACGGCTAGCGTCGGTTGAAAAACCTTCCGCTAAAGTGATAATCTCTACAGGAATTGCAGCAATTACCTAGTAGCAGCAGGTAGCAAAAGTAGTAGTAGCAGAAGTAGTAGTAGTCGTAGTATTAATAGGTTGGTTAGTTAACTGCAGCCATATTCCTCGTAAGTAGGTTAAGTTAGCTGCAAAAGCTGGTTGGCTGTAAAGATAGCCTACTAGCATAGGTACCTATGTAAAACAGGTACAAGCCAAAAAGGTTGGTACAATCGGGTAAATAAATATCTCCGTTTAAATATATACCTAAGTTGGGTGATAGTCTTAAATTAAAAATCTTTTTCAAAAAAAGAAACCATTTTCAAGTAAATACCGTCTCCCGCCCAAAGTAGTCATTTAATGGTCTCAGAGCTAAAACCATTTCGAAAACCTGTAACCGTCACTGTAACCGTCTCCTATCCCCCCCCTGCCGGTAGTATAAGTAGGTACTTGTAGGTACATGCAGTTGGTACATACCCCGGCACATTAGGTACATTGCAGAGAAGGATCTAAATACCTTAACTTTAACCCACTCACCGTGAGATAAAAGTAAGTATCTAATCCGTACTTAATTATTATTTTAGGTATTTTAAGGGTTTAGGTGCATGTAGTGTTCAACTTCGGCCCCCCCTGTCCATTATATTGGGTACTTTAATCGACACGTTGTTTGAAGACCCCCAGCACTCACATGTGAGATCATCGCCTTTTTTTCTGGTCGTGTAAAGGTTGTCGAAGCTAAGATTCGAACAGGATTGCCTTCTTCAGTAAGGTATAATATTTTGTTTTTCAGGTGCTGTGGTCTTTAATGTTTGCTATCTTTTGACAATACCTACAGCTCATGGTATTTAGAAAGTTTGGTAGCATCCTAGAATACATAACATATGGTATATCTGGCGTGACAGCTTACGGAGTCCGCATTTCACTACAAAACAAAACAAAACCCATACAATATCATTTGTTTGAGACATGTGCGCCCCTCATAGATCAATCAAGCTTTCTTCGACAGCAGGCTGCTGAGGTGCATGCTGTGGAGCTGATGGGAAAGGATCCTGGCCGAATCCTGCATATCCTGGAACCCCTGCTTGGTAAACATGGCCTAGTTGGCCGCCGCTTTGCTGCGGGTGTTGCTGTTGTTGCTGCCAGTAATGATGAGAATTTGGTTGAGGTACTTGTTGGTATTGTTGAGCCTGCTGGGCTGGCTGGGCGGGCGGCTGAATAGGCTGTACGTTAGCGGCAGCAGGCGTTGGAGGGACGGATTGTCTATTCAAGTTTGATGTTTGATGTAAGTTAGGGTAAGGCGACTGTGCAGTCTCCAAGACTGTATTTGGTGTACGCCCATCAGCGGGTAGCGGGGTGTTGTAATAGTATGCTGCATTCGAGTCCGTTGAGGTTGCCACTGGCTCACGGGCTTGATTGTGTGGTGTTTGAGGAGAGGGTTGGGACAAATGGTTAGACTGGGAAGGTGTAGGAGTATGTTCAGGTGGAACGAAATTTGGCTGTACGGGATAATGAGTAGGAGCTGATGGAGCCTGCTGGTGGTAGCTCTCGTTTCTTTGTATTGGGTGTGGCGGATATTGGCTATTGGAAGGCATTGATACTGAGGGACGTTTGTCATAATTTCCATATTGAGATTGAGGCTGTGGTGCATGTTGAGCATACTCGTGACTTGTAGCTTGATGCCCAAAATCTTGTGGCGCTTCACCCGTATAAAAATTCTCTGCCCCCGAGGAGTTACCAGCCGCGGGGCCTAAAGCCGGATAAGGACCGGGTGCCTGTCTCAAGCTCGGAGGGTTGTAACCACCCAGACTATGTTGGCTGTATGTCTTGGAAAGACGCTCCTCTAGCATCCTGTCGTAATACCGTACAACTGTGGACAACTTGGCGTGCAGATCCAGTAACGTGTCTGTGTAGAAGAATATTAGCAGTGGAGGCTGGAATGATCTGGCTAGGTTGAAACTTGCCATGCTTGCTCATGGTTTCCCCGTAAGTACGCGCAAGTTTAGGTCGCAGTGTACCGATTGAATCATACAGTTCCTGAATCTGAGGCTCTCTAAGAATGGTGCCTGGTGGTTGTGTCTGTAATCTATCCACTAGGGTTGCAAATAAGTTGATATTTTCTGCCTCGACTGGGCTGAGTTCGTAGTCGTTCTTGGGAAGGACGAAGTTCGTTGCCGACACAGTGTCTGAACTGCTCGTTTGTTGCTTCAGGGCAGCAGCATGTTGCTGCTTTTGTTCTTCCATGTCGGCTAGCGATGCGGCTATAGCGGCCTTCAGATCCTCGTCCTCCTGATCAGCTTCCGCAGAAGGCGCTGGGGGGTTAGCGCTGGTTTGAGTGGTTGATGGTTTATTGTCGGTAGGTGGAACGTATCCCCGCGAATGGCTCTGAACCTCTTCGAGACTCATTGCGAGTGCCTTTTTGAGATCTTCGTCAAAAGCATCGTCAACTCGAGCGTTTCGAGGCTTCATAGCTGACGATGTACTGCGGTTCTTATGGGGGAAGGATGGGACGGTGGGTGAACTGGCATCTCCCGTGGAAGATCCCTTGCTGGACTTGTCGGTCAGTCTAGCGTGACAGCCATCATCAACTCGGACAGCCTGCATAATGCCTAAATGAGGCAAAGGAAGGGTCTTGGAAGAGCACTGTTGGTCAAAGCAATTCCCGCAATTGCGACAATGGTGTTTTCGGTTGGTGAATGTAAACGAGGTCCGGCACCGCATACACACATCGGAATCGGTCCATTCAGGGGGCTATAATTCACAGGTAAGCTTCATCGAGTGGGAGAAGGGTAGAGAGATGGTAGGACGCACAGCACTACTGTCAATCATACTGCTCGCAACGGTCACTCGAGGCGGGAACTGATAGCCTTCCTTCTGCAACGTCCGATAGACTTCGTTGATGTATTGTAGATCGTAGCGCCCCTCGGTGGCGGCGGCCCATGATTGAATTAGCTCGAGCATTTTTGCCCGGACATCTTGGTTCACGGCTGCGGGACCGACAGCATGTAGTAAAGAGACGAGATTGTCCATAAATTCTCGGGAAGCGATCTCGACGAGGAAGTGTGAGCCGCCGTTCTTGACGCATGTGTCAGTAAGCTGGAGCGCAGTCAGCGAGAGCCGTAACCACAGTTCGAGGTGCCCACGAAGCCCATACATTCAAGGCGCTTAGCTGTGTGTTAGGATTCTTGTTGCCTATACGACGCTTGAGCGAGCGCATGGCTTCCTTGGGCTGGACAGTTTTGGAGCGGATGACATCAGATATCTCGAGGTTGAGGGGGATATCTTCACTGCGCATAGGCAGCGTGTTAGCCAAGCACGCAGAAGCCAGAGACGAGTCATCGCCGGAAAGGGGAGATTCATACAGACTACTCCCAGTGGCCTTGTCAATCTGCTCGTCCAGGGCGCTGTTGGCCGAGGACGACCACCAACCTCCCATCATCGTGAAGGTGGGTTGTCTAATCAAGCTATTATCGAGGACTGTCACGTTTGCGGGCCGGCCGGCTTCGGGTAGTTTGTAACCTCGAACTGCTGCACTCCTCGTGGGATAGGCTGCGAAGTGATGAGAGTCGGGGGGTTGGTATTGATGGGTAGTTGTTGAAGTTGTCGAGCAAAAGATCCGTCCGAGGCCGCGTTGTTGTAGAAGCAAGCTACCTAACCAAACAGTAAGAGGTAGCCTGTTGATGTAACCGAGTGGAGCTGTACCCAGTTTTATTGTGGGGTGTTACCTATCAGCCTCTTTGTAGCTGCCTGACATACCGGTATGTGGGTAGCCTCTACGCTGTATCCCTTTGAGCCCCAACACCCCTCCGTGACTTTAAAAGTGGAAAAGTGGAATAACGGGGCAATGTGCATAATCCAATAGAGACTCTACCTGTTAGGTAGATAGATATCTAATTGGCCGTATCTTGTTAGATTTAGGACGTGCATATTCCACTTTTCCACTTTTAAAGTCACGGAGGGGTGTTGGGGCTCAAAGGGATGTATTGTGAATACTACCTACTACGTAGGTACTTACCTACCCAGCTTTCGTACCCTAGGGTTAGATAAAAACTACTTATTATTCGAAAATATAATGATACTTATCTACATCAAATGCCGATGATGGGCTACTGTTCGCTTATTTTGATTTGTTGTATTCAAGGAGAGTAACGGGATCTCCCAGGCGCTTAAATGAAGTATGTGGTGGCAGTTAGGGTGCTAGTGTTGCTGATATCAAATTGAGTCTTGAACTTTTGAAAGAATGCCTAAGTACCTGCCCGTACGGACCTCGGTTGAGGGTAAGATGGAACTGAAGTTTTCATCAGGTCACCTTGCTATAGTTTTTGGTACCCTGTTACACGTATTCTACTGGTATTTAACTGTTGAATAGAGTGGTTAGTATGTGACATTGTATCATTCGCCGACATTCCCATCAATAGAACAGTGTACGGTTTAGAACGTTGGGACTGAGATGGGCTAGTCATTTGAATGTTGGAATAGTTATTCAAAATTGTAGGAACTGCTTGACTTGCGCCAGTTATGTAACAGATCAGTCCAAGATGGGGGACCTCTTCTACATGTAGATACCTAGGTATTATCTACATTTCAAAGCATGAGGCATCCGACTTCACCTCTGAGGCATAGAATTAGATATCAAAGCTGTGATTATAGAGATGAAGTGGGCAGACGACTAGACGGCACGTGGAAAGAAGCAGAGTATGGGCTTCCCCGAGACGGCCGTGTCCACGCCGCTAATTTTAAATGCAGGTCTATGCACGCGACGCAACACTAAATCATATCTCTAGGCATCCTAGCCCCTGAATCCCAGAGAAGCAACCTGGAACATCACCATACTATCCGGATGTATCGACGTCTCGAGAACCTGGAGGCCATTCGCTTATAGGAGAAACAAATACTAGAAAATCACCTGAAAGATCCAATTAAAAGTCCACTGGAATTTCTAATAACTTAAGAGATATTCTTACCTCTACATAGGTAATCGGATCCTTTGTATGTGATAACATCTTGAAATCACAGGTTGTAGCTAAGTAAGTACTTATGTAAATAGTGAACCATGTGATACCCCCACTCTAAAATTAGGTAAGCAGACCGGCCGCATTAGGTTCACCTCACAGTCTACCTAACCTACTGTAGTCCAGGTAGGTATCGGTAGATACCAGGTAGACATTTGTGATCCAATCCAGTCCACCTACATACTGGGGAACTGGGGAATCATGTAACCTCGACTAAAAACCGCCATAGCTCTGTCTTCGTTCTGATGCGTTTTGACGCATTCACCTCAGACCGCAAGGTCAGCAGCGTATTGGTTTTTTTATACTCCCCTTCGCATTCATCGTTGGCCTGCGGCTCCTCGCCTTTGTCCTCGGCGCTCCTTTGAGACCCTTCCGTTCGCGTCATCGCTGCCGCCTCTTAGCCGTTCATAATCGTCGGCTTGCCTTGAAAGAATGCCCTCTCATTCCAGCCACCGCTCCCGGAAACATAGCCGTCCATAAGATTCTCTTTTTCTCGGCCCGCCGCCTGCTCCCTTGTACCTATACCGTTCAGCTCGCCACTTGCCGCCGCCGTCTTCGTTCCTCCATCCTTGCCCTGTCTTCCAATCGAGCCTTTGCTGGGAGCGCCGGGTTCGTTCCTCCACATCTTCCGAGATAAACCCTGCGTTATGAAATTCGCTTGCCGTTGGATCCCGATATGAGTCCTGTCGCATACTCGGGGACCGTCATCACCCCCCGCAACGGTGCAATGGTGTCAAACACCCGCAGTCATGCGACCGAATCGGCTGGGAAAGGGTCGACGGGTGGGGGTGCCTACGGCGGAAACTCTGGCTCGGGAAAAAAACCCTTCCGCCATATAGACGATATTGTGTCTGTCACCGTTGACCTCGACCCCCATTCGACGATGCGAAAGGTTCTTGAGACTGGCGATGCGCACATGCGACAAGCTCTCACCTTTAAAGAATTTGGCCGCCCCGATTTGGCCCTGCAGGAGTATATCAAAGCATTTACCGTCGCCGTGGACAAAGTGCCTAAGCACAAGGACTATCCATCTCTCAAGTCGGACCGTGGGGACCTGGGTCGCTTATATCAAGCTCTCAATCACAAGATTACCAGTACTGGTGCTGTTTACGATAACATCAAAGAAATGATTAAGGAAGATAACCTGAGGAATGGTATACAGCCAATCACTTCTGCTATTAAGCCCCTACGAAACCGTCGCTTAGACCTACCGAGCGTGCCTACTAGTCCGCCATCGAACAAGTCGATGGTCAACCCCGACACTCTCAAAAATGGGTTTGCAAATGGCCACTCTACACGCCCTGCTCCTCAGTCTCACGACGGCTCAACTCTGGGCCGCAAGGTGAAACCTACAGTCCATCCCAAACCCCAGGCACTACACGGCAATTCGATTAAATCAGGATCGAACAATGCCTCGCCTGATTTAGTCGCTCGTTTTGCGAAACTTCGTGATTCTCAAGACTCTCCAAGTAAATCGTACACTTCTTCTCCGCCACCACAGACGAAACCAATCGGCCCTAGAGCTATGCCTTCCTCTCAGCGTCATCCCTTGTCCGTTCACAGTGCTTTGCCAGCTATGCCTAAAGTTCCTGATGCGATCTACAGCCCTGCCAGAGGCACGGTGACAAGTGAAGCTGCTAATCTCCCTTCAAGTACGCCCCGCGGCATGTTTAGCCGGACGAACTCCGTCGTGTCAGTAACTGGTACACCACGTACCTCTGTTGATAGCATATTTCGACCATTTAGCGGAGAACAATTTGTCACCGCACATACGTACGGAGAGTCGCAAACATCTTCAACAGCCAGTCTTCAAATTTCTGAAGAAGAACTCATCACGGTCAAAGAGCTCTTGCGCTATATGAAAGGTGGAAGTACGAGCATCAAAACCCTTCTCATAGATGTTCGTGATCGACAATCGTTTGATGAAGGTCACATCCTCTCGCAGAATACAATCTGCCTTGACCCTACTATCCTTTCACGCCAGGATATTTCGGCAAGCGAGATAGTCGACAGCATGATCCTTGCCCCTGAAAAGGAAAAACTCGCGCTTGAACGGCGTGACGAGTTTGATTTGATTGTCTTTTACGACCAAGACTCCAAGTTCATACCTCAAAGGGCCACCGGTAAGATAGAAGAAACGGCCATATTCAATCTTCAACAAGCTCTAGTTCACTACAGTTTCCCTAAACAATTGGCTCGGGCGCCAAAGCTACTCGTCGGAGGTTTAGATGCATGGATCGATATAATGGGCAAGCAGTCACTGCAGACGTCAGAAACGCAGACAATTCTCAGCCATGCAACATCTGCTAGTGCGCGCAAACGATTAAGAAATAGAACGTTGAAACCAGAGGAAGTAGACACTTTTGAGGCGATGATTGGACGCGACGAGAATGGAGACTTCGATTACGCTAAGTCTCAAGAGGACTTCATGCGGCGCTTTCCCAGCATACGGGAGCCGGAGTCCATGATTTCCAGAGAGAAAGATGACTTCTCAGCGCAAAGTACGGGTTCCGGAGGTGAAGAATTCTTGAAGGATATGACCCCCACGCCGCCCGTTCGGCCGAAGCCGTCCGTTGCGAGAACGAGATACAGCGGGTTCGAGTCTGCGGATGACCACGCACTACCTGGAGCCCTAGCCATGGCGGCGGTCAACACCGAGACTTCTTCAGGGATGGGCAACAAGCCCACTGGACTCTATAACCCACACAACTGGTGCTACGCCAACTCCTCTATTCAAGCACTTCTGTCGTCACGGGGGTTCGTAGACGAGTTTCTGAGCGATCAATGGCCAACGAAATATCGTCCAGACGTATCACCCCTTGACCCTTCTTACAATCAACTAATGTGCAGGATACTCGGTAATCTTTTCCAATGGCTTAGCCAAAGGAGTTTCGAGAAGATGAAAGCCGAAACACTTATGGTATGTCTTAGTAAGCCCATACTGACGTTATTTAATGGCTCACTGGTTATAGCATTATTTAAGGACTGTTCATACGGGATACAAGCCAAGCGAAGATAGTTCAAACGTACTTAGGTTTGGAGATTCTAATCAGCACGACTCAGACGAATTTATCACCTTCATATTTGGTCAGCTTGAAGCGGAGACTCGCTTCAAGTTTACAAAAAACCCTTTACAGCAACTGGATATCGCTCGGCCCGTGGGTTTGATTGCAAGCGCATGGGCAAACCGCCCCAGCAATACCATCATTAGCCGATACTGGTATCTACTAGAGATTCATACTTTTACGTGCAATCAGTGCAAGGCACAGAATCTCCTTACCAGTGCAAATGAACGATACACTTTTCCAGTACCAAACAATGACAATGGCGACGTAACGCAACTTCTTCAGGATTATTACAGAGACACACAGGTTGAATCAGTGTGTGACAAATGCGGTTCAAGGGGCAAGACATTAAGAAAGCAGCTCGCGCGCCTGCCTCCATTGTTACGCTTTTGTCTCCAGAGGGGGGACCAAAACAGTTCAAATAAGCTTCTGAGCAAAGTACGATTTCCTTTTCAGAATTTCGACCTGAAACGTCATGCTGTTGACAGCGCGTCCAGGACGCAAATCGCTCAGTTGCTTGGCGGCGACGCAGCTGAGGGGTTTGACTCCGGTACTGTCTATACCTTGTATGCTGTGGTCAGCCACCTGGGAACCACTCTGAACTCCGGCCACTATATATCCCACGTCAGAGCAGACGATGGCAGCTGGACACAGTGCAACGACACCTTCATCGACCCGAATATATCCTCCACGACGGCCAGGACAAGACTCTGCAGCAATGAGGGAAGCTTCACGCCAGTACAGTTGTACTACAAGCGGGAGCCAAAAGACAAGAACTAGAGGCGTGGGAATGATGCCCGTTGATGCTTATTTGATTAAATGATCTGTCAGTAGAGATCTTTGCTCATGGGAGTCTGGGGTTCTGGTATATATATATATAGTAAATTTAGAGCTACAAGGAATAGGCGCAGTCTTCGGAATGTGACTAGGCGTCAGGGCACAGACCAGTCTGTTCAGATGGTGGCAGGAAGGAGGTATTTATAGGAAATAAGTACCTACCATGTTGTACGCAACAAGCTTGCTAGTACACCTACCTACCTACTTTTGATCATCTGTGCGAGGAAGATCAGTTGTGGAAACAACCATTATACCCGGCAGCAGAGAATGTGGCCGTATCAATTTCGTTACGGAGAGGGAATAAACGCATGCAGGGTCTTAAATCAATTGGGACGATTCACATCCGTGTCTACCTGCCCCGTGCCTACAGGTATTAAATAGTATTAAGGTATCATATCTGTCCAGAACACGTACTGGTTCGTGTTTTTAGAGACATGCGTTTACAGTATTTACATACTATTTTTCTATTTTGATCTTATAGGTATTCTTCCATATATATCTTACCTAGTAGTACTGTTGTACAATACAATACTTTGTACAAAAGAATTCAACCTAGTTCGGCTCTACCGTGAGATTCCCATCTCACAATACTACGTAGATATGTAGTAGCAGTGCCGAGGTTGATTACCTCTCACATGTGGATGTAGGCACTTACTTAATTTGTGGGATTACTTAGCTTCTTGGTATTGTATGTGCCTGCCTAGTGAACCAGGTAGCTCCCGGTAGCCCATCATGCGGGGAGCTAGGTCCCTCGCTATCGGTTCGGCCTATGTAGGTAGTCTTTTTATCGCGTCGTCATGTTCGGCCTAAACACTTGGTTCCGAGCTTTACGTCACAGCCACACTCGGTAGAACAGCCTGTGGCTACAGCGAATAATCTCGAGGTACATGGTTCAAGCGCCCTGGCTCTCCCTCACGAACTCTCACTTAGCCATCTGTCTCTTGTTGTCGGTATTAGCCAGCACGGTAACGAACTACTTCGTCACCTCATTGACCTTTGCCATGGCTCCTCCGACCCAGTACGAGGGTGTGCTGCCCTTGCACATGGTACAAAAACCGCCGTTCATGGTCCAAGACACGAGCGCGCCTGAGGTCGAAGGCGAGTCGCAGCCGTACCGACACATCAAGGCCAAGGATGGCTTCATCACGCGCCCGTCTCCCGAGATAGCCACCATTTACGACCTGTTCACGACGACTGCCAAGAAATATGGCGACAAGGCCGCCATCGGCTCTCGCTCCCTAGTCAAGACACACACCGAGACCAAGAAGGTGCCCAAGGTAGTCGACGGCGTCAAGACCGAGGTGGAGAAGCAGTGGTCCTACTTTGAGCTGTCTCCGTACAAGTTCCTCACTTACAAGGAGTATGAGACACGAGCGTTGAACGTCGGCGCCGGTCTGAGGAAGCTGGGCTTGGAACCCGGCGACAGGATACACATCTTCGCGTCGACGAGGTATGGAGTCTTACTTCACCACCCGCTTGCCAAGTCGCTAACAGAGAAGGCAGCGCGAACTGGCTATGCATGTCACACGGGAGCTCGTCGCAGTCTATTGTCATCGCTACCGCCTACGACACGCTTGGTCCAGATGCTGTCGAATACTCGCTCACCCAGACTGAAGCCAAGGCTATGTACACCGACCCCCATCTTTTGAAGACTGCGAGCCGGCCCTTAAAAAACGCAAAGGACGTCAAACACCTCATCTACAACGACTCTACCAACATACCCATATCGGATGATGAGCTAGCTGAGTTCAAGGCGTCACATCCTGAATTGAACGTCCTGTCTTATTCCGAGTTGGTCGCCCTTGGCGCTGAGAACCCCGTCCCGCCAGTTCCGCCGGAGCCTACAGACCTGTGCTGTATCATGTACACTAGTGGCTCCTCCGGTACCCCTAAAGGTGTGCCTATCACACACGAAGGCTTGGTTGCTGGCGTTACAGGCCTATACGAAGTGATTGCTGAGACCGTCACTTCTAAGGAAGTAATTCTCGCTTACTTGCCCCTTGCGCATATCTTGGAAATGTGCGTGGAGAACATCGTCGTTTTCATCGGGGGAACATTGGGTTATGGTTCTCCCCGCACTCTGGCTGATACCTCGATGCGCAATAGCGCTGGAGACATGCGTGAGCTTGCACCGACGGTCATGGTGGGTGTCCCGCAGATTTGGGAGACCATTAGGAAAGGAATCGAGGGTCGAGTGAACTCTGGCAGTGCCCTGACGAGAAATCTCTTTTGGGGCGCATATAACCTAAAATCGCTCCTCGTCTCGAGTGGTTTACCTGGTGGCTTCATCCTGGATGCATTGGTCTTCAATCAAGTCCGGAAACTGACAGGCGGACGCGTGCGTTTTCTGTTCAATGGCGGTAGCGGCATCTCCGAGGGTACGCTACAATTTATGAGCATAGTGTTGGCACCCATGGTCACTGGATATGGGTTGACTGAGACATGCTCGAACGGTGTAGGTAATCCTTGGGATCACTTACGATGATGGTATGACTGACAATGCATGCTATAGTCTCTGGGCAGCCCGCTGCAATGGACACCTAATGCTATCGGCCCTGTACCACCTTCCATAGAACTTAAGCTCGTTAGTCTTCCCGACCTCGGCTACAGCACATCTTCGACGCCGCCACAAGGCGAAATTCTTTTGCGTGGAGCAGCCGTCGCCAAAGGATATTTCAAGAACCCCGAAGAGACGGAGAAGGCGTACACACCAGATGGCTGGTTCCGAACAGGTGACATAGGCGAGGTCGATTCTGTGGGTCACGTCAAAATCGTAGACCGAGTCAAAAACCTGGTGAAATTGCAGGGTGGTGAATACATCGCGCTGGAAAAGCTAGAGGCTATCTACCGTGGGAGCAAATATGTTAACAACCTCATGATCCACGGCGATAGCTCACAACCACGGCCGATTGCCGTCATCTCGCCAAACGAGAAGCCCCTCGCTGAATTAGCCAAGAGCCTTGATGTTGACAATGCCGAAATGCACCACAACAAAAAGGTGCAGGAAGCAGTGCAAAAAGATCTGATTGCCGTAGGAAAGAAGGCTGGCCTCAGCGGGCTCGAGATGGTCAGCGGCGTTGTGATCGTGGAAGAAGAGTGGACGCCGGCAAGCGTAAGCAGCCTTTCCCGCTCACACGAGGATGAACATTACTGATCTATTATTTAGGGTCTCGTCACGGCAACGCAAAAGGTCAACAGGCGAGGGTTGAGAGACCATTACAAGACAGAGATTGAAAAATGTGTGAAGGGCCAGTCCTGACGAACGACAGTGATGTCATTGCTGTACTATATATCTGGCGAGGAGTTCGGGTACATGATGCTGCGGTCTCAGGTCTCTCAAAGAGTTTATGTAATGTAGATGATGCTGCTGTATCACGTCGAGACCTTTTTAGATAGTTCTCTTTGGTATAGTGACTGAGATACGGACGAAGTCTGAATTTAGGTAGAGATAGATAGACAGCGACAGAGATTAAACCCGGAAGTAATCTTGCGAGGAGGTTAATGCATAGCTGGCGTCTTGTCGAACCTTGAGGTAGTTGGTTTTTACCTTATTTTCTAAGTGATTACCTTATTTTCTGAGTGGCCACCTTGTGCATCTTGAGTTATGTTCGAGTATATGACTCCTACTCCGTTTACATAGATCCTGACCTCTCCCGTCTTTTTGAGAATGCTTTTCGAATACATTAGATACCACGATTACTTGCAAAGGGTTCACGAACAATGGTACTTACGAGGGGTTATTTTGCTGCTCCCTGGCAATCCTTCCTAAAACTACACCATCTTAAGGGTCAATACAGTCGTTTCGCCAGCTCAGGGGTTGATTCTCCTATCAAGCAGACCACATTATATCACCAAAACCCAGCAGCCATTATGGATTTTCAAGTTCCTTTCAAATACAAACGGCCAACAATTTCGAAGAATGGGCTGCAGATCTTGCGCGAAGCTCTTGGATCTGATTTTATACTCGTATCCATCGATTTCGAAAACACTAATAACATAAGGAGTGGATTCACAAGGAGCAAAGACTGCCAAGTTGGCCTTGCAACGTTAGATACAAGAGATCTCCAGCGAGACGATAGTCTACCTGAAGATCTCATCACGACATATAATTTTATCACAGGATCTGCTGATTATGCCAGCAGAGTCTCGAGCAAATTCACCTTTGGGAAGTGCTCAGTTATAGATCCGTCTGACATTGTAAAGAATATCCAGTCCGTCATACCGCAAGGTCGTCATGTTATTTTGCTAGGCTTCGCAGTCCACAACGAACTGAATATTCTGCACCGTCTGGGTTTCGATTTCTCAGCATTTACGTCTACGTCTACATCATCAACCATCGTCGACGTCCACCCCGTCGCACGAGAAGTCCTCGAGCCCTGGAACGGCGGGCTTCGTCGTCTGCTGCGTCGCGTCGGCTGTCCCTACGACTGTCTCCACTGTGGTGGAAACGATGCGAACTTCACCCTCAAAGCATCTCTACTCCTCGCTATATGGAAGTACGAGGGGATAACCCCTGCTACTTCAGACTACCTACGTCAGATTTCAACGTGTAATCCACCGGGAGTCCGGGTATTCGGGAAGAGGGAAACTAAAGACAAGAAAAAGAAGGAGGAGGAGAAGAGGAGGAAACGTCAAGTGAGATCTCGGAGTATCAAGAAACAAAATGATATTCGTGCAGAACGGGCAGCGAGAAAAGCTGTATTGGAACCAATCTGGTGTACCGAAGGCCTGGGCGACCTGGAAGGTTCATGGAATACATGTTCATATGAGGAAGACGAAATAGGGATGTTGCAGATAGGCATGGGAATTGTTTAAGAGGTGTGTAAATGGAATTTACTTTTGTTAGCAGGCAGCACTAACTTTATATGTGTAGGTGCCTGGTAGCTAGTAGCATCCAATCAGAGAGCACGATGCTGGAGTTCAACTAGTGGGGCCCCGATAGGTCGGGGGGTCTGCCTGATCAGATTTTAAGAATTTGGAGGAGAATCGATTCCACAATCCACAATCGATACAGCCCACCAAACAAACGAGCCAAGGCAGAAAGAAGCACCGCTCCCGACACCCTGGGAATCCGAAGCCTCATATTATCTCATTGCTTCTTTATCTAGAAGGCGAGAGGCTCGTATAGTGTGCGCCTAGATACCTGTTTCCCCCGTTGCGTCCAGCTCTTTCGAGCTGTCAAAGTTCAGCAACATGGCGATGAGTACGCAATCCCTGCCCCGCGCCCTGCTTTCAGATTGCTAACGATGCATTGCATCCGCAGATCTGGATCTGTCAAATGGTATGACCGAACCGCGATGACCAATAGAGGCTAGACATAAAATACTAACTAGCTGTCACAGCTGCTGTTATGAAAGATGAGCAGGGGCGGCCGTTCATCGTTGTCAGAGAGTATGCCAGACACAGGCCCCAACCAACCAAGACCAGCAGAGACGCTGACATGTACGGACTAGCCAGGGCAAGAAGAAGCGTCAGTTCGGCAATGATGCCGTCAAGTCACACATCCTCGCCGCCCGCACCGTCGCCAACATCGTCAAGACCTCGCTCGGTCCCCGCGGCCTCGACAAGATCCTCATCTCTCCTGACGGCGACATCACCGTGACCAACGATGGCGCCACCATTTTACAGCAGATGGAGATCTCCAACCACGTCGCCAAGCTTCTGGTCGAGCTCTCCAAGTCCCAGGATGACGAGATTGGCGATGGCACCACCGGTGTTGTCGTCCTAGCCGGTGCCCTGCTGGAACAGGCGGCCGAGCTGATAGATAAGGGAATACACCCCATCCGGATAGCAGATGGCTACGACCAAGCTTGCGACATTGCCGTGGCCGAGCTGGACCGCATATCCGACACCATCGAGTTCGGCAAGACCAACACAGAGAACCTCGTCAAGGTTGCCCGCACAAGTTTAGGAAGCAAGATCGTCTCCAAGGCTCACGACCAGTTCGCCAACATTGCCGTCGACGCCGTCCTCTCCGTCGCCGACCTCGAGCGTAGAGATGTCGACTTCGAGCTGATCAAAGTCGATGGAAAGGTGGGCGGCGCCTTAGAAGACACCATTCTCGTCAAGGGCGTCGTCGTGGACAAGGACTTCTCACATCCCCAGATGCCTTCAGAAGTCCGCGACGCCAAGATCGCTATTCTCACATGCGCTTTCGAGCCTCCAAAACCGAAGACGAAGCACAAGTTAGACATCGCATCGGTCGAGGAGTACAAGAAATTGCAGAGCTACGAACGAGAAAAGTTCATCGAGATGATTCAACAAATCAAGGACGCCGGCGCCAACTTGGCCATCTGCCAGTGGGGATTTGATGACGAAGCCAACCATTTGCTACTGCAGAATGAGCTACCTGCTGTCAGGTGGGTCGGTGGCCCTGAGATCGAGCTTATTGCTATTGCTACGAACGGCAGGATAGTGCCGAGATTCGAGGATTTGAGGCCAGAGAAGCTAGGTACTGCGGGTATCGTCCGAGAGATGACCTTTGGCACTACTAGGGAGAAGATGCTTGTTATCGAGGAGTGCGCCAACACCAGAGCAGTTACTGTCTTTGTCAGGGGTAGCAACAAGATGGTGAGTCCCCGTGTGGATTACTTGGACCCATGACATATAACATTCGCAGGTTCATTACGCTAACTACTGATATAGATTATCGACGAAGCCCGCCGCTCACTACACGATGCCCTCTGTGTAGTCCGTAATCTCGTGCGCGACAACCGTGTTGTGTACGGTGGTGGCGCAGCGGAAATTGCGTGCTCTCTGGCAGTAGAAGACGCTGCTGTTCAGACACCGGGCCTTGAGCAGTACGCCATGCGGGCATTTTCCGAAGCCCTCGACGCTGTACCTATGGCGCTGGCCGAGAATAGCGGCCTTAACCCCATCGCTACCCTCGCTGAGGTCAAGTCCCAGCAGGTGCGGGCCGGTCCCGAGGGTCGCGGCAAGCTCGGCGTCGACTGCATGAACAAGGGCTCTAACAACATGAAGGAGGCCTTCGTCATTGATCCCCTTATTGGCAAGAGGCAGCAGCTCATGCTCGCCACTCAGCTCTGCCGCATGGTGCTGAAGGTAAATAACGTTATCGTTAGTGGCTCAGGAGACCAAGACTACTAGATGAGCTGGACCAACTTGTCTCCCCTACACACCCCATCCTGCCCTGTATGATATAGTTGCAGAATTGGGTTCATTTACCTTATATATGGCTCCGGATCCAGGCACAAGCGCCAAAGGGACAAGAAAATAAAAGAGCGGGAATAGAAAAACACGTAGTCCAGTTCTACGAGGAAGGATGTAAAATCCCAAAGACGGCCTTGCGCTTAGCCCCTACATGCCACTGTCTGGATGGCCAGCCGCCAAGCCTATTGTCGAATAGAACGTACATATTGGGTACTTAGATATAGGACAGCTCAAAAGACTCAATCAAGACAAACAAATACGTAATCTGCAAAAGTATTTACAACTGCATAGAGCAGAAAGGCGTTTTAGTTGGTAAAAATATCTCTTCAATTCCGTAATGAGAGAGGGACTCTGAATCTTCATTGTCGAGTCTAAACTAGAGTCACGAAGCAGTAGCAAGCTATAACTATCCATATATATGAAATGATGATATCCCTTGATAATGTAGCTTACGATGTAATAGATGTCTAGTACACTGACTAGAGTTCACGCCGCAAATAGTCAGTCCACCCAATAGAATAAAATTTGAGTACGCGTATTTACTCGATAAGCAAGCCTGACTTAAAAAACTAAGCAGCCAACCCTAAGAAGATCTATCTAGATCGCCCTTCGACTACCACGAAGAAAGGGCGGCGTCTTTGGTATTTTGATTGAATTACATACACGCTAAACACATGAAATGCCATAAAAGATAGTACTGAAACGGGTAAGGTAAGAAAAAAGGAGAGAGAGAATGAGGGTGATGCCGGTGGCAACAGCACACAACTAAACTAAGTGCCACTGCTAGTCTAAACGACCTTTGAGTCTTGTATCCACACTTTTTAAGCAGTCCTGTAAGTAGGTAATGGCCTGTGGTTGGTGTGCTCCCCTTCTATTGTATGTATGTGAGATCCCTATTCGTATTCCTCGATAGTTTTAACTCCATGCTTTTCTTATTTACGCAAACCCGAAGCCCTCCGCGTTTTCTACCGCCATAGATAATCTCTCCCGCAGTACCTCTTTGTCCCGATACTCCGGTAGAAGGAGATGACCATAACATGTGTATGCTGTAGGTAGACGAGCCGCCTCACCGTCTTCCTCGCCGTTTTTCTGGATGACAAATTGGATGTTGGCTGCTCCGCCGACAGGCAGGCGGTCACTGGATGTCACGAACTCGAGCAGCTTACGGCGCATCCGGTTATCGAATTTTTTAACGACAGACCAGAAATCGCGTATAGTACGATGGTTCGCATCCCATCCCGAGTAACGTGTCACCCGCCTGAGTTCAGAAATGTCGATTTCTTGTGTACCTTCCACAATGGACTGTAGGAGTGACGGGGTTAGTAGCGTGAGGGATTTGGGGTGCAAACAGGTGCGAAACCCGCGAGCGAATGCCTCAAATTGCGGCGCCACCGACACGTCCGTCAAGTATCGAATGTAATCACTGACGTAGGCACTGCGATTGTCTCCTGTCACAGGTGGTGCGTTTTCTGGGTTGTCTACCGAAAGCGGCTCTACGCCATGGCGCGAGGAAGGCTGGGGCCATGCTTCTCGCCGCGACGGGTCCATTTCACGACTGACGGGCTGGCCCAGCATCGTGGTGGAGAATTCGTAAGTCAGAACAAAGATATCTTCCACAGCACCATCATTTTCGTTCCACTCCAGCAATTTCGTGAGGCCGTTGGCATGTTCAGGCCAGCCGTCAGCAATATGATGAAGCTCTGTGACGGGTTCCCCTAAAAGCTTGTGGTAAAGAGCCTTCGGGAAAGTAACAGGCAAAGTCAAGCCGTTGTAGACGGCAAGCGATACAAGGAGACCAATTAATTCGAATTTCCATTCAGGTTGTAGGGAGCCTGGCTGGAACCATGTCATCCTCGTTCGTTCGTCACTTGTAAAGGCCCCGTAATCCGGATGTAGAGCTTCGGCAATAGCTAACCGAAAGAATTCCTGTTGCACACCACCATAGTCATAGCCCTCTTCTCCACTATCCTCGCCAAGGTGAATCTTAAGAGGTCTCATCAGTTCCCGCTCCTCTCGTCGCCAAAGTTGATCAAAGGCGTCTGCTAGGATATCGTCACGCCGTATATTCAAAATCAAGAATTTGGATGCTGGCGTTTTTAAAAGATCCTCAAGCGCACTTTTTTGATGGGCATCGGTGACTAGGCTGCCCGGTTCTGTAATCATTCTGATTCGGAGCTGTAACGAAGTAGCTTCCTCATACGAGTGGCTCATGATCGAAAAGTTGATGGCACGAAAATATGTTACTAACGATGCCGGCTTGAAGATGAATGGATAATCTAGGAGATGGACTTTTTGCCTCGTGGAAGTAAAAGAGAGCCATGAAACTGGCATATCGACCGGATCCAGCCGATCACCAAAGAATTCAAAGCGGAAGTGAGCCTCGCCTAAAAGAAGAGCCTGGCGTTTTCGGTCTACCATCAGGATATGTTAGTAGAGCTAAGAGATTCGAGAATTGTAACTTACACATGGCGGCGATGAGCGTGAGAGCACCGCCAAAAGATCCATCTCCCGGAACATCAGGCTTCCCCGTCCATTCTTGAATCATGACTGTCCTTGCCCAGTCAAGAAGCAGGATCGGAACCCGCTTTTCGTGCATACTTCGTTCTGACTTAGAAAAGCGCATCGAGGATTGCATAGATGGCTCGATTTGAGATAGTAATGCCTCTAAGACATCTGGTTCCTTAGCGCTGTCTTCCAATGAGTCCAGGTCTGACTCCATGAGCTCATCGAAGTAACGCCTAGCAAGGATCGCCATCAGTAGCCTCCTTGCTAATCTCAAGGCTAGATCATCGGTGAACGCATCTTCGTACTGAAGAGACAACAGTGTACGTTGCTCGGGTGCGGGCCCACCACCAGTTAGTAGCAGGCCACGAGACCGGATACGGGACATATCGAGGAGTTGCCGAGAGTCTGTCACCAAGGGTGCTGCGGCAATTAAGGCATGGAAACAAATTGTTAAGAGAGACGCCGTCTCAACATTGGAAAAAGACTTTTGTGAAGTGGCAAACACCTTCGCCGTTGAAAACCGAGAGTTTTGTAATGATTTTGGGGGTGCAAATAGACTGGTCATAGCAACCCAAAGGCTATCAAATACGAGATGCGGAGCTGCCCTTGTTAAGCGAAGCATACAATACCATACTGCCTGTGAATCAACGACTCCATCGTGAGTGGCGAAAGACTCCAGCAATGCTCGCGGGTCGCTCAAGACGTGAAAAATGCTCTGCTCAGCAAAAAGTTTCCACTCGTATTTGAGATGCTGTGAATATGGCAGATGAGCTTTCCGTTTTCTCTTCCATACTTTGTGCCGACCTGTATACTGTCGAAGGGAATCGGTGATAGTTGTTGGTTCCAGTATATGCCGTTCCGTTGTAGCATCTTCCTGTAAAACATCGCAAAGGAAATTAACGGCTTCGGGATTAAGGTGCGATAACGACTGGGGAAGATAGTTATCCAGTTCAGACGCGGGTTCCAATGAAGCTTCATTGCAAGAATCTTCGCTCCGTAGCGATATAGATCCAGTGTCTATTCCACTACTTGCCACCTCTTCAAGCCCGTCTATTTGCGCCAGGTGGTCGTTCACTGCATACTCACCATCAGTCTGCGTGGAAGACAGACCATCAGCGTTCGTATCTGATGAATATTCACTACACGGCTGCGACGAGGAACGATGAGTTGAACGCCGAACAGCACTCTTGGAGATTTTGTCAGGAAAGAGTATCTCATCAGCAGAGTCAATTACAGGCTCCACCATTACTTTCGATGGTCGAGATCCAGACGAGGTACGAATCTTGGCATTGGATTTTTTTCTCGGTCGGGGAGACCGAGCGGTTGCTTCATTAGACGATCTCTCTGTGGATGAATTGGTGTGATGTTCAGTCGTGTTCACAATTGTGGTTATGCTGGGGTGAGGTCCATCATAGCCATTGATTCTCCGCCAGATTGGTGTTTCTTCACCCGAGCCATCGCTTGGCACGATTCGCGGTGCGACAAACTGCTCACTAGGATCGTTGGAGGACACGCTCGCTTGGGATTCTGGACTTGACTTGACCGAACAGCGAGACGTTTCCATTTGATCTGATAGAGCCTCTACATTATTTGGCGCCAGCCACTCAAGCATTTTAAATGCGACAGTGCCAAAAACTGCAGCAGCAAAAGAACGGTAGTCCTTCTTCCCAATCGACTTCTCGGTGATCCTCACAGGCACGGTATTACTACTAGTAGTAGGCAATCCAGTTTGCGCCGCCTTGATCGGTGACTGCAGATCGCCATTTTGGCCACAATGCGAAGGGGTTTGTTGAGTTGGCGAAGAGCCTAAATCGAGGCTGTGGTTTTTTGTGGGAGACAAACGTGCTTTGACCCTCTCTTTCGTAGAAGGCTGCTTGGGAGCAAGAAGAAGTGGCACTATGGCGTCGGACGGCCGGCTGGGTGAGTGCGAGAGGTAGGGGCATAGTCGACTTTCAGGATTGTCTTGGCCAGCGAGATAAACGGCGAGCGTCCTTGCGCTGTTTGGATTGTACCGACGGATGGGAGATTTCCCGGCCACTCTCTTTCGATAGGTGAAGCATGTCGAGGTCGAGCAGGAGCTGCTGCCACATCCATAGCGCAGTTGGACGACGAAGCTAGGTTGGGCAGAACATCAGCATCGTGAAGAAGAGGGTAAGCGACACAAGTGACGCAAGGGATGCAACACGTACCGGTCGATGAGGAGTTGGAGATGATGGCGGCGAGAGGCGCGATGGATTGTGTAGACGCGCTTCGGATTCTCGATGTCGACGACTAGCTCCCTGATCTCGGGCGGAGCGTCGTGTGGGAGTTTAGGAAACGGGGCGTTTTCCCATAGGGCGGCAAGGACATCGTCCTCGAGGATGCTACAGCGACGACCATTGTGGACCGGGCGACTTGGTTCTATCGTCATGACATGCGGCGCGACAGAAGACGCGGCTCATTTGCCGTCCCGCGACGAGGTACCGGGCACGAGATGGGATGAGAGCGCGCGCGCGATGATCAACACAGTACAAGGCAAGGCTGGGCTGGGCTAGGCTGGGCGACGGGTTGGACTCTTTGATCTCACAGTCTCCATGTACGGTGGACTAGATAGGAACCGGCATGGACCGGGCAGGAGAACTACTTAGTAGGGAGGCAGGCGCTCGAGGGAATAAAGAGGGAATCAAAGCAACCAAATCGCAAAAGAATCTACAAGAAGTGGAAGGGCGATAGAGTTCTAGGAATGAAACGAGGTGAAGGAGCGGCTTGAATGGGGGCAAATGGATAATAACGAGATGTTGAAAGTTGGAGAACGCAGGTGATAACTCATCTGTCCCGTCCCCGTCCCTTCGGTGTTTGCCCTTCTCTAGGTATGTTACATAGCGTAGCAGTCTAGCGTAATGCGTCCCCGTGTGTACGCAGTGTACATCTGTACTTCCCTCCCGAATAGCCGACTCCCGGCCGCCATATCCTGGACCGTAGAGGGGTGTCTAGGCCAGGATTCTAGACGAGGCGGCTGCAGCCGGGGAAGTCGCACTGTCCGTAAGTCATCTAACCGCACAGTGCATAAGGTATTTGATGCATGTGAAGCATCGCATGCTCTACATATAACATGCAGAAGACAGAATAAGAGAAGTGTGCAGGTAGGCACCTGATTGAATGTTCTTCATCGTATTTGAGATTCAAATAATCCCCTATATTCCTTTTGTTTTTTATTGGTTTTTGGTCTGTGGTATGTACCTGCACTTTGCTTACGTTATATATCCTACAGTATACTTATATCCCTTTCAACAAGTACCTACATACTAGGTAAGTAATTAAAACAATGTAGCATAAAAATTGTGATTATTGATGTGTAACTTTGGGCTTTGGTCAAGCGAGCATTCATTTACTCTTTTCGTTTTGCACAGTACCTGCCAACTCGGAGAGGTACATATCGAAATCTGCAAAGCATCATCAAAGTTGCGCAGCTTGTGCCAAAAGTCGCATAGGTACTGGGCTAGTCACCCACGGCATACAGTACCCCTACAGTGTAGGTGATGGTGCCAAGATTCAGCCCTGACACAACCCCCCATAGTGCCCATTCGTGACGTACAGCAGCAGGGTCGCATCTATACCATTTACACTAAGGAGGTGATGCACTATGTAGGGGATGAGAAATTTTCCCCAGCATCGCAATGTCAAAATCTGCCAAAAATCTGTCTCGATAAGCACGGAAACACTGCCAGGGACGAGACTCCACCACTTATCCGCCCCACTGAAGGGCACCAATTCCTCCGGATTAATCATTCATGGGCATCCACTATTCGATTCCATCCCACTTCTTCGCCTTCGACCCCTCCATCCAAAAATACCTACCATCACCCGCCTACAGAGAGAAAACCCCTCGTGAGAGATTGATTGATGGCGCATTTCTAATCCACCTTTTATGCCTCGTCTCTCTCCTAAATCACCTAATCACACCCAAGACAAAGGTCCAACACCAGCGCGCACTTGCGCCCTCCTACCCTTGTTCTCCTCCCACCTGCCATTTTAAAATTGGTCGCGATTTGCTGGCTACGGGTTGCGGATTACGGGTTGCGGGTTGCGTCGTGAAATCCCGATACGTGCTACGCTTCACAGCATCCCGACTGGGTGTGCCTGGAATATACTCCTCTCCTACGTGTCTGCTCCGGGAATCAGTTCTTCCTTTACCCCGTCTTTGTGTGACAGCAGACTGGAGGGTACCTCATCTCAACACTTCAGACGATCTTCATATCGTCGCCTCCTTTGACCTGTGAAGACATGGCTACTATAGCAAGCAGTCGGCCTTCCGGCGCCGCCTTTCAGGCCCAGCAAGATCCCGCTCCGTCGTCTCACCAGTACACCTGCAATACTTGTCAAGTGGCCTTCCGCTACGCAGACACCCAGAAGGGCCATATGAAGAGCGATTGGCAGTATGTAGCCTTCCCATGCGTTGAACTGGCATCCTCTATCCCGCGCAGTGCACTGACCCATGTTCTCTTGCAGTCGATACAACCTCAAGCGCCGTGTTGCAGCCCTCCCCCCCATCTCCTCCGAAGTCTTCACCGAGAAAGTTCTTCAAGCCCGTGCTGCCACTGCCGCTGAGGCCGATCGTGCCGGCTTTCAACAGCTGTGCGACGTGTGCCAGCGAACCTACTATAGCGAGAACTCGTATCGAAACCACGTGAGCAGCCAAAAGCATAGGGCAAAGGAGTCAGCTCTGTCAAAACGAGGAAACACCATTGATGATACTAGCTCCGTTATGAGTTCCACCTTCTCTTTTGGAGACCCGATACCGGCGCCCTCGGAAGAGATGGACTCTGATGCTGAAGTCGAGTTTAACGAAGTAGTTGAGGGCTTACAGAAGACCACTCTGAAAGAGCGCCCCTCGCCTGTTAAGAGACCATCAAACCCTGTCCCTTCTGTTGACGCTCAAAATCATGAAGCACGAGCTATCTCAGAACAGGGCAGCGAAGCTACGTCCACGACAGAATCTTCGCCTCAGATCGTTACGTTGAAAAGCTGCTTATTTTGCAATTACGATTCCCCCACTGTTCCTCTGAACGTCCTCCATATGGAACGTATACATGGCATGTTCATTCCAGAGAAACAATACTTAGTCGATCTAGACGGTTTGATTACCTCTCTGCAGCAACGTATCCAGGAATATCACGAGTGTCTTTATTGCACTAAGATCAAAAACACTGTTTCTGGTGTGCAAACCCACATGCGCGATAAAGGACATTGTATGATTCCCTTCACGACCGAAGAGGAGCAACTCATGATCGGTGACTTCTACGATTTCAGAAGCACTTATTCGGATGGGGAAGAGTCAGACGACGAGTCCATTGATGACGATAAACCCAACGGGGGCGCCAAGCTTGGAGCCAAGCGGTCGTCAAAAGCCGTTGGAGAAAACGGTGATGAAATTACAGTTGAGGATGAGGGCTGGGAAACGGATAGCTCCGCCTCATCCTGTAATTCCGAAGATCTTCAATCTATTCCTGTCGATCATTCGTATCGGCAATATGAGCGGCTTGATAAACACCCTCACCATTCCTCTCATGACCCTCGGCATCATCATCAAAAAGATGGCTGGCATTCTCATGCCCACAAACACCGAGCCATCTTCTACGATGATGCTGAGCTACATTTGCCTTCTGGTCGTGCAGTCGGACATCGGTCTCTCGCTAAATACTACCGTCAGAACTTACAGCACTACCCTACACCCGAAGAGCGTGCCGAAAGGTTGGCAATTGAAGGCGCAGAGTCGTCAGACGATGACAAAGACACAATTAGAAACGGCCAGGTGTCTCGTCGACAAAATCATGGCAAATACGGGGCTGTAGTCACGCGAGCAAACGGTGGTCGCGGTATGGCAGGAGTAAGCGACCAAAAGAAGAAGGAAGTCCAGCGTGCCGTCCCACGTAGTGTCCGCCAGCAACAGATGAGGGAAAATCGGAACACTTGGCTCTTGAACAGGAGAAATAACCACCAGGAGCACTATAACTATCAGATCCTATGATCTACACCAGGATGGGATGGTAAAGCGGAGGTTCGGGCGGCATACCTGGCGTTTGTGGGGAAAAGAGTCATGGCGCTGTCTTGCATGCTTGATTCGTACACAGGTTGCTAATTAAATAAACCCACAAAAAAGAAATTAATGTGCAAATGTTGGCGTCCAGTGCATTAGCTGGAAACTGGGCCTAGTGATAACGCTTTGATGCCATACAACTAGACCTTTTAGTGTCCTAGAATGGAATTAATGGAATCTGATAGGGAAAGGCTACTTAAATTGTCAAGCGACGTATGATATTGTAGCTAGTGTAGCGCACCTGTATCACGTCACCTATCGAAAAATGGCATGGCAGGGTCAGCAAGCGTAGACGTTAGACTAAGGTGGCTGTACGGAGATCTCACATACGCCGAGGCGTATTGGATACGAGTCTTGGTGTTATTGGCAATATCTTGCGCGAGGATATTTGCCCCTTGCGTATTTAAGACATATTGACGAGCCTAAAGGTTAGATACACTCACGAGCTAAATATAACATAACCTCCGGATTTCTAGGGGCGCTCGGAAGGTTTCCGAGTGGCCCCCCGGTAGGTTATTTTGTTGAATTAAGTCTATCTCCATGCCTCCTATGCGTCCCCTTGTGACAGCTACTGCTATTAGTAAGGATGTACACGGGAAGGAATAGAGATGTAGGAATAGATAGATCGCGAGGACTCAGAGACCGACGCTTGGTAGGTAATAGGTATATAGGATAAGTGTTGTAAGGTGCAAAGAGATCAATGTTATGTACTTGGATGGAGGCCTACGAAGGTGTAGTTTGGAATGTTCCTTGTGGTGGGTATATTTACACATCAGCTAACTTACTAGACCGGGTCCTCTTAGGTACGTGAAAGCTAACATAATCTATAAAACTGCCAGTTCCCCCAATACAGTTCGCAGACGTTGTGGCTATATGTAATTATTCCCATTCTCATCAATATAATCAGAGTTAATACAGTCGTACTTTGGTGCTTAGCTCAGTTCGTCACATTGCCCCGTGGTATTGTAGATTAGAGACTTCAAGTATTAGCCAGGACGAGAAGTGTATATCGTGCGTCGCTAAGGTTTTCCATGCCTGAGTCATCGGCGAGGCATTCATGCGTGGCTGGCTCTGCGTCTCATATAACCTAGAAAGCCGGGTCTCTACCTCCTTTCCTCCCCTGCTACGGACGGATATTTAAGTTTACATCATGGATCCTCTGGCAAAATACAGTTCTTAAAAATAGTTCTTGTGGTCAATTGGGTTGAGGACATAACCAAGTAAACCAATGCCATCAAGAAGATCTGTCGGGCGTATAGCGCGTGTTGAGGCACAGATTATGAGCGAGTATATAGACCTGTTCGCAGAGAGGTCTTGGGTACCTAGGTAGTTGTCGAGGCTCAGTATAGGTATAGCCCATTAAGATATGATGGAATCACTACTGGGCTACGTCATATGTGGTTGCCATAGCAACTATGAGTACGTGGCTTTAATAACCTTGTAGGTATAAAAGCTAAACCAGATCAAGTGCATCATTTGCCTACGTTGTTACCGTATATCCGTGCAATTGGTGTTCTGTAACACCATGAATTACATACTAAGTTGTTTATAGAGCTGCCAAAGGAACGACCGCCTCGGATTTTTATACAACTCTTTTACAATAGAACTTTCTGCCTCACGATGGTTGAGCACGAGGATTCTCTACCTTCATACTTTGGAAAATGTGCCAAGAACCTGGATCCCTGCAAAGGTTGGTAAACTGCACCTTCAGCTTTGATTGGTCACAGAAGGAACTACACATGCATGAAGAGAACCAATAAGCATCACACAGAATCTCACAAAGCAGTGTTGTTCACGGACGAGAGACATTGGTGTAAGACTATTGTATTCTCCTCCTGAGGATAGCCCAGTTATCTTCTCCTTCCTCCTGTCGATATAATACAATAGAATTACACTTTTTTTACAACTTTTTTTGGTGTACCCAAGAATCCAAAAACAAATACTCCGAGTTCCATCCAACAAGTTCCCAACACAACCAAGGGAACCTTTGGATTCAATATCCACACAAATTGGAGTGATAGTAAGGATTAAAGTCCCAGAGTGGATGGGTGCAAACAATCCGAGCGAGTAGACGAGTGGTGAATAATCCAATGAATAGGGGCCGTAAGTGCGTGGGTATACAGCAAAAGCCTATTGTCGAATATACGTCTAGGCCATGAAACATTTTTTTTTTTCGTTTTCGATTTTTATGATTTTTTTCGGTTTGTTTCCTTTTAGATGGGCGAGGTGGGTGAAAGCATGGGCAGATCGTGAAGGCAGTTTGTAGATTGCAATCCAAGACCGGAAAGGGAACGTTCCGACTATGCAATCAACAAATTACCGGCGTGTCGTCGATGTGATGGTGATGATGATGGTAATGAATGTCGTTTTTTCTTGAACGCGCCGTAACGCTTCTCGATGTCGCGGCGGGACTCCTAATACCGTGCGCTTTCTTTGGGGCGAACATACACTGGGTATCCATCCTTGTCCTCGATCAAGACGCAACGTCCATTGTTGTCGCAGACAATACGCCACCCCTTTGCGGCGTCCCGGTCGGCTTTGTAGATGTATGACTTGGTTGTACGGTCGTAGATGGAGTACAGCTTTCCGTCTAGGTACACTTTCATCTTCTTGATATCGGATGATGCGTCCTGCTCGGTATTGTTCTGTTAGCGTCAATTCTGCATATAGCTAAAGGAAAGTTATTTTCATACCGGTGAGTGGTTGTCGACAAGTTCTCTACGTTCCTCAGCAGGAGGAGAAGAACAGGGACTGACGTCCAGTGAGCTTGGTTTCCGAGCGATCTTTTGCACCTTTGGGCTTTGGAGCGATCGTGAGGCGGTGGATACGGAAGACATGGTGATATTTTTTCAGCTCAGATACTCAAGAAGAATATATGGCTGAGAACCCAGCAAAAAATTGGGTTTGACCAAAGAAAATATCAATTTATGATAATGGTGATCGTGCTGGTGCGAGATGCAGATAAGTTGCAAGAGCGCGGGCTTGGTGGGCTTGAACGAGGTTTGACAAAAGAAGATGTTGGTAGGTAAACAGAGGATGTTGGGAAGTAAACAAAAATTGTGAATAGGTAAATAGAGGGCAACGAGAAGGCACCGTTAATCATCATGCGTTAGCACCGAGTATAAATTAAGTTCAAAGTGCATGTTTATGGTAACTCTAGCGTGGCCAGTACCATATTAAGATTAAGTTACGGGGAGATGAGTATAACAGCATTGGTCACGGGCATCCTACAAACTCTATAATCTATATTTGGCGCGGTCATAATAATCACACAGGCGGAGTGAAACAGATACTAAGATCGAGGATGTTGCCAAAGGTTTTCACATCGACACGTGATAGGGGCTAAGTGCACTTGATGAAGGAAGCGCGTCCCTTTCGCCGATTGAGTTATTGTTATGGGAATGGAATTCTGAAAAAGCTATTTTCAGTGATAATTTGTATGAGTATGTTTCGATAGATGGTTGAGTTCAGAAACTATGTTGACTGATGGGTATGATTTCTTATAGTGAATTTGAAAGCCATATCTGATAGAGTTACCGTGCTGAGAACCCATTAGCCACGCACATGACCACATTGGCACATCAGAAATGGCTTGTTGTAATGATTCGTTATTCAGATATATTCTAGTTGGTGTAAATGCCAAACCATAGCGGCGTCTGATAGTAACAAGTTGATATAGTTAGTATTTAAACCTTAAACGCGAAAGCAAGGTGTAGTCTTGAGCTACAGATATTCTGTGGCAACTTACAGTAAAATGTTATTGAATAAGTATTTTGCATACATAGGCATTATACCTTTCATTCAATTACACGGTGCAGATAGCGAGTCAGCATGAGGAGCGGTTTGAGCGACATATATTTTGAAGAGGAAAAAAACACGATGTGTGCACAGTCGCTTGCTTTATATCATCCTTATACATATTTCGTATCCAAGATTGCTATTGGTCCTGATCCAGCTAGTTCTTAAGCCTTACTATCCTTAGCGCCCTCTGCTGGCTTCTCCACGACCGGGTCATCTGGAGAGAAATTCAAGCTAACACCATTGACACAATGCCTCTCATCGGTGGGTGTCGGATATCCCTCGCCCTTGAAAACATGACCAAGGTGACCGCCACAGTTGGTGCAAACAATTTCGGTACGCGACATGCCCCAGGATCGGTCCACGTGGCGGGTGACAGCGCCCGGGATGTTATCAAAGTAGGCGGGCCAGCCGCAGCCTGACTTGAACTTGTGGTTGGCCTTGTACAGGGGCGCATTGCATCCGGCACAAGTGTAGACGCCAGTTCCGGCAAAGAACTTGTCAAACTTGTGAGAGCCAGGGGCCTCGGTGCCCTTCTCTCGGAGGACACGAAATTGTTCTGATAGGCGCCGTCAGCACCCGCTCGACGGCGGAGGTGAGGGGAAGTTACTTACCCTTGGTCAAGACGGCGCGCCACTCATCGGGCGATCTCTCGTCGGGGAAGGACATCTTGCTGGCTGAAGAGCTTGAGCTGAAGAGACTGCCAAAAGGCATAGCTGCTAGGTAGCCCGAATATGCCGAGTTCTGGCGCAATGCTTGCTGGGCTGGCGCGGATGCTCGGACTCTCGATAGATTAGAGAAAGCGTAGAATGTTCGTAGTAGAGTGGCAAACGGTGGCAGTCGCATGGGCGAGCTTGGGGAGATGACTTATGTTGATGAGAAGGGGAATTAGAAAATACTAATGGGAGACAGAACAGGCCGGCTTAAATAACTTTGTAACATGTGTGGCGGATAATATGTATGATAGGTGATGACAGTTTCATGCTACTTTGTTTGGAAAACTGGGTGTAGTTGATTCCAAATCAACATAGCAATATACTTGCGCTGGTAGTGATACAGTGTGCCTCAGACTGTGTGTAATGTCTTGAGGGCTTTCTTTCCCTACATATTTGTGTACAGTAGATGTCAAGATCGGTGTACTACAGTAGTATTCACAGTGCGAAACAAAGGATCTGAGTGTAGTGTATTTACAAAGTACGCAAACCCCTCTATATTTGAGACCCCTACGATTTCGTCAGAGGGAACAATGGGGGGTGGGTTCCAGTCGCGAATTGGATCTTATCAGTGAGGCTTTGATCAGGAGATAAGATAGATATCGGATTAATCTCACGAGTGCACCCCGGAGAACTGGAATCCGCTGGAGGACCCTGACAACGACCAGGTATGCACGGGATCCACCTAGGACGCTTTAGCTCGTGACCATTGTATGTACCTAGGCAGGCTGATTCCCCACTTTCCCCAGCCTACCTCGGCATCTGCTACAAAGTAACCTTAGTGTAGCATGCGGCCATCCACCATTTAAGCTCTTGCATTCATTCTCTTGTTATAAATCTGATGGTTGATAATTGTTTTCTCACTCACTGACTGATATAATTCGACAGATACGTCATTTACACATAGATCTCGTCTTTTCTACCACATATATATACTCTGTATATTGTTGCTCAATCGCCTGGAATACTGGCTGGGGCGTGGCTGTCTTGAACAACAAGGGGACATAGAAAAGTCCAGAACAGCCGGAAGAAACACCAGGAACATACACGCATAGACACGCATAGAATCAACATGCCTTTCGACACAGAACTCACCCGGCGTCTAGGGATCAAAATTCCCGTTGTCCAAGGTGGCATGCAACATGTCGGATACGCCGAGCTGGCTTCTGCCGTCTCCAATGCTGGCGGCCTGGGAATTCTCACGGCATTAACACAGCCCACTCCCGAAGACCTTCGCAAGGAAATCCAGAAGACACGGACCCTGACCAAGAATCCCTTCGGCGTCAACATCACGCTGCTGCCCGCTCTCCAGCCACCGGACTACGGCGCGTATGCTCAGGTCGTCATTGACGAGGGCATCAAGATTGTTGAGACAGCCGGCAACAGCCCGGGCCCTGTGATTTCAAAGCTGAAAAAAGCTGGCGTAATCATTCTACATAAGTGCACGACGATCCGGCACGCACAGAGTGCTATCAAGCTTGGCGTGGATTTCTTATCGATTGATGGATTCGAGTGTGCTGGGTGAGTCCACCGAGCTATCTGCAATCTCAGCATGTATTCCGGTACGCTAACCTAGGTGAATGACTAGCCACGTTGGTGAATCCGACATCACCAACTTTATTTTGCTCAGTAAAGCCCGACAGACGCTCAAAGTGCCCTTCATCGCATCAGGCGGCTTTGCTGATGGCCAGGGACTCGCGGCTGCGCTTTGCCTTGGTGCTGAGGGGATCAATATGGGAACACGCTTCATGTGCACTGTAGAAGCGCCGATTCACCAGAAGATCAAGGAGGAAATCGTCAAGGCCCAGGAGACAGATACCGCATTGGTCATGCGCCGCTGGACCAATACGACACGTCTATATCGCAACAAGGTCACAGATTCAGTTGTTAAGATCGAACAAGAGAGCAAGACTGGCGAGTTCGCAGAGATCGCCCCCTTCGTTAGTGGGAAGCGCGGACGCCAAGTATTCTTGAACGGTGATCCGGAGTACGGGGTGTGGACCGCAGGCCAAGTCATTGGCTTAATCCACGACATTCCTACCTGTGACGCCCTTGTAAAGAGAATCGAGAAGGAGGCCGAGGAGACCTTGACGTCGAAGCTTAGACTCGCTAGACCCAAGTTGTAGATTATCAGCATTAGCGTTTTCTTTCCCTCAACTGCTTTCAAATGTTCTATAGAATGTGGGCTGAATCCTGCTAGTGTAAAACATGACTTTACCATACAGTCTTATCATTTCCCCTGGCAATGGAAGTCAATTATGAGAGGTCTCATTGACGGATTGGTAGTACCCATTCGAGCGCTTGTTGTATCATCGAGTGTGACTTGTCGAGGTTATAGATCATGAAGACCAGGAAAGACTACTAATCACGAGTTCGGTACACACACACAGCAGCCTTCTGCGTCACTGGACTGGAATATCCCGGTGTGATAGCGGATCATTTGTTACACAGCTACACATACACGCTACTCAGCGTGATCTATCCTCACCCGAGAATTATCTCCTTCCATGTCGGGGAACCTTCCAGCTCATCACCTTTATTGATAGACCCCACAGCGACGCGTTCAGCATAATCGCCATGCCATTCGATGAGCATTACCTTGTACTTCCAGCCAGGTTCTTCGTCAACCCCGTAATCATCCGCTCTCTCGTCTCTTCCCTCGCATAGTAATATGAACTCCCGTGTAAGAGGAAGACCTGGGGACTTCTGCAGCCACTCGTCAGCCACCTGGATAGTCCCCAGCTCTCGCTTGCTACTGCCGAAAATACCCAGGCGAGTATGGCCGCGAAACCAATTGGGACTGGTCTCAGAAGATGAGGATTTGTTGAGTTGGAAATTCACAGATACCGTCCAGAACTGCAAGAACCCTGAGCCCGGCGCATCACATAATATGTCCGGACAGTACGTCGGCGCAGCAGTTAATCTTCGCTTCGTCGGTTCCGTCCGGGAACAATCTATCGAGAACCTGGACCAGACTGGGCCCCCGTAGAAATTCCTCGTACCACGCGCAGCGCCCCTATTCCCAGATGACCTCCAATCCCAGACAAGCCGACAGTCGCCCGAATCATGCGCCGCGCGCTGATACCAGATGATCCACGTCCGGACCTTGACGGCATCCTGAATATGCCGCGTCTCGCGTGTATACCAGTCCCAAATCCGCGGAAACGCGCCGCCCTCCCAGCCGCTCCAGGACCAGCTCGGCGTCCCCTCCCTCCTCCGCGCCTGCGGCCCCATCGGATCCCACAGCAGACACCAGTCGAAGTAGCGCGGCGGGATGCCGTGGCACAGGTCCGTGCGCAGCAGGTCGCGCATGCGCTGCGCGACGCCCGCGAAGGCGTTGTAGACGTCGCTCGGGAACGTCAGCGTGCGCTCCGCGTAGTTCTGCACCGGCGCCTCGTACGTCCCGATGCTGGCGCCGCCCTCCCATAGCGAGCCGTCTGTCCCGTCGCGCATCTCGTGCTGTACTAGGGCGCGCGACTCTACTACTCTGTCTTCGCTCCAGTTTCCTGCGTGCCTGCATATGAAGACGGCTTGCCCGCCTGTGAAGACTAGTTGTCTGCGTGCGAATTCTGTTTCTTGGAATCTGGTGGTATGAGGATTAGTGAGGATTAGATTAGAGTTACGAGGTTGGGTTAGGGGTTGGGGAGAGAATCTCTGGTAGGGACTTACGTCCAGCCACGCGTGGAATACACACAGCCAATACTGTCGTCGCCATACCCGGTTCGCACTCCCAGTCGCAGCCGAGGCGTTACCTGCTCGATATGTTGCTCGACGTCGCGCGTCCAGGGACGAACGCCCGGGATGCCGAACCCGGCGTCGCGGCTCGACATGGCCACGATGACGAGCTCTGCGGTCTCGTAGATGCGATTCATCTCCTTGATGTGTGGCAGCTTCCCCTTGTAGCCATCGTCTTGGATAATGCAGAGGGCGTCCACCCATAGATACCGAAGACCTATGGCTTTGGTAGCGTGGATTGCGTCTTTGATGGTTTGAGGAGGGCTGAGCTCTGGTTTGTCGAATGCTCCGGGCTTCTCTAGATTCTCGATATTGGCCATTCCTATGTCGCGGTATATTAGCAATGGTATCGCCTAGTCATAGGTGTTATGAAAAACGATGGTCTGTCCCCTTGGGATTATAAGGCCAGAAGCTCTAAGCTCGAAACAAGTTTCTCGGTATGGACCTCACGATCACTCACCAGCACGCAGGACCTTAGCCTGGCCCCAAACATAACTCAGCGCCGCGTACTTGTTCTCGGGAGTTGCCTTGACCAAACACTGCTGCTCGACATCGATAAGTCGGAACTCATTCAATATCGTCGCAGGGTGCACAGGGAAATCGTCCAGACCCGGCCGTTTTCGACAAGCATCGCCATGCAAGCTCTCGCACATAGCAAGCCAATTCCCAACGATCGAGAAATCAATCTTCTCCCTATCGACGGCGCGGACGAGGCACACCGGAGGGTCCTCCGGCACGTCGTTGGCCAGGGGCACGATCTCCGGGAACTTGGCGGCCGCCTCGATCTCCTCGCTGCCCGCCGAGACCAAGGGCATCAGGATGTGTGTTTGGATCGCATTCTTGCCCGGTCGCTCGTCTTCCAGCACGCTGACCTCGATACTGACCGGCTCCCCGTTCTGCTCGTCCGGGACCCGGGATCCGCCTACGGCTGCCACCGCGAGCCGGCAGAAGGGGCAGTTCGTTCGGCGACGTATGTCAGCGATGTTGCCCAAGCTGAAGTCCTGCGTGGAAGATTCGGAGGAGTCCTCATCTGTGTCTTCGTCTGTGGATCGACCGTCATCGGACAAGGCAGTATCACCATCATCGTCGTCGTCATCTTCTTCCTCCTCCGAGCCACTCCCGTCCGAAGAAGATGAATCGAGACCCTCTCCTTTCATACCAGCGAGGGATTCGAAGTCAATAGTCTGACAGATGTCGCAAAGCGCGTCGTCCGGCTTAGCAATGTCTAACGGAACGGGTCGGAGCGCCGGCACTCTGATACCGCCTGGGCCCGTTGCCCAAGACGAATAGCCAGGCATGAGCTTCTCTGTCTTCGGTGGTTTGCTTGCTTGCTTGCTTGCTACGTAGCTAGGTCAATATCAGCATCTACTGACTACACACGCGGGTCTAAATTGAACACTACCTAGGTAGACTACCAGCGACTCGAACTGTTATAGCGTCTTGAGAGGATTACTTAACTAAATTTTTACACGAAGATCATGAATGCCAGACAGAAACGAAAGCACTCAAACACAGACAATGTGGCATAAGCCCGCCCTCTAACGATTTTATAGTATAGATCAGCTAGGCCGCTCTACCCCATCTTGCTACAAGTCCTTGATACCCAGCAGCATTAACGCCCCTGCCAGCCCGAACCAGGAAAACCGTGTAAGCGGTAGGCTTGTAGGAAGGGAAACATCTCCGACGCGAAGGGCTGTCGAGCCCAGCTGAACATGTAACTCTGCGGGGCTGCAGGAAGCTAGAACCTAGTTTGGATCGTGGGGGTGGTCGACTGTGTGAGTCCTAGAATTAGTCGAAGATCAAGTAGTCTACAATGCAACAGCAGGTTCGATGGGATAGATGAGACATGTTACTTACCTGATATGCCTTTAGCTAGAAATCATAATTACGAAATGGCATATTCAACTGGTTCAGATACAAGAGGTTTCTGCCGAGCTAAGTATTTAAATTACTTATTAACCTCACAACATTAGTTCGTAGTCGTAATCCAGCTCTGTCTTCGGACCTTTAAAACTCGGTTCTAATGGGGACGAGGATGTATCATATAATCAGTCATTGTACTCTATCTAGAGAAAACACCTAATCTGATATGAAAAAGTGAGAAGCCCATCGTCATATCTCATTTCTATCATGTGAACGCGTACACCAGCCCAATTGTTCCAGTCTTCCTTGCCACCTGTATGCAGAAAGATGAAGACCAGAAGCCCCTTTCATTTCGCCCAACCGATTACCTAGACGCCATTTCATGCAGCGGTTGAGTAGCTGGCCGCCGCCGTACTGAAACACCATAACACCTTGCTCTCCGCCACCACAGGATACATCGCCTCATTAGCACCAAGACCCAACGGCAACACCAATTCCAGGATGAATTTACCACCGACGTCCATAGACGTCGCTTTCTTTGCTGCGCTGAGGCTTGGATGTATTGGATATATTGCTCCGCATGCTCAGTCGACTTGACGCGACATCGCTAACGAAGCTATTGTCGGCCGAGTCATTATCATGGTGTTTGCTGCTACCGTCATCATCTCTCCTACCACGACCTCCACTACCCATGTGCTTGAAGAGATCGAGCATCTCCTTCAAACCAAGCTTGAGCGACTCCTTCTTGGCACCGCTCGCGATGGCCGTCTCGGCGAGAAGCCTCTTCTTCTCCTGCAGCTCGAGAATACGCTCCTCGACAGTGTTCTCGACAGTGAGCTTGTATACAATGACGTCCACGGTCTGCGTGAGACGATGCACACGATCGATTGCCTGTTCTTCAACGAATGGGTTCCAGAAAGGCTCCAGGATGACGACGCGCGAGGCAGCAGTGAGATTGAGACCCAATGCTCCGCATCGGAGCGAGCAGAGCAATACGCGCGTATTCTTATCGTTGCGGAGGCTGTGTAGTGAGGCCTCACGCGCATCGTTCTTCATCCCGCCGTCGTAGCGTACGTACTTGAGGCCCTCTTTGCGAAGGAAAGGCTCGACCAGGTCCAGCATTGATGTAAACTGTGAGAAGACGATGAATTTGTGTTCCTGGACCTCCTCGTGTAGGATTGTTATCAATTGGCGAATTTTGGCCGACGCAAGAACATGTGGTACTTGCTGGCGTCTGCTCTGCCGATCATCCAGGAAAGAATCCTCCTCGGTATCTGAATCGTCGTGCAGTTCTGACTCAGAGATACCTTCATCGCTTGCAGAGTCCGACCCGCCATCAGATTCCGAGTCAGCATCGCTCCCCTCATCCGTCTCTCCGGAAGCCCGAGAGGGACGTTGCGATAAACGAGCATGCATGGCTGAAATTGACTCAAGATCGTCATCGTCGGAGTCTGCTGCTTCGATAGCTCTTTTCAAATCTTCCGGCTTTGCGTCTTCACCGTCATCCACGATAAAGCTGTCTAAGCGGCTGCCTCCCTGAGACTCCTCTTCCTCGGAGTCTTCGGTATTAATAGTCTCACCCTCTCCTTCAGCATTCTCATCATCAGTGCCGCCGGCTTTGCCCAAGCGGAGTGATTCTTGCTCATCACCAGAAACGATCCATTCGCCTTCCTCCTCCTCATCATCGGAATCGACGATAGCACGTCTATTCCTAGGCTTTCGTTTAATGAATGTCTCAGCTTCGACTTTCTCTACTATCGCTTCCTTACGTACTACCTTCTTGGACTTTTTCTTGTTTCTGGTTCGTGTTTTGGGCGCCTTCAAATCACCACCCTCCTCGTGTTGTTTGAAGTATTCCAGGTCCTCAAAGCATGCTTTACATTTATCGGTTCCTGGTTGACGATGTTCTCCATCTAGGTCCCAGCCGCAGATTTCGCAATGCTTAGTCTCGACATCGAGCCCACCGAGCAAGTCGGCAAGAGCATCTACGTCTGCGTCATTCTTCTTCGGCCGGCTTTCCTCTGATAGTGCATCCTTGTCCTTTTCTAGCTTCCCTTCCACTAACTTTGGATGGTTGCATGCCTGTCTAAGCCGTAACAGGAGTACTAAGGCGCTGGCATAATTGACCTTGACGCGCATCATCGCTTCTAAGCTTTTATCTGTCCGTTGCTCCAAGCGATCATAGAATCTCCGTTCAGCAGGCGCAAACTGGGCGGCTATAGATACGACTTTGCGTTCTGTGACCTTGAAGCTAGTTGCCGTACTCTTTCCGTCGCCAGTGCCTTCACTGGGTCCTGTGCTGAGGGCTCCGTCTTGTTTTAGGATATCCTTGGTTCTACGTTTCATGAAGCACTGGAGTACGCTGTGTAGACGCTGAATGGCGATATGGCCCTTGCCGTTTTTCATTGGTGCGTCGAAATGGTCTTTCCATTCCCGTAAATCATCGTAGGGTTTGATGCGCAGAAACTTTACCAGGCTTTGCAGTTCATCTAAGTTATTCTGTATTGGTGTGCCACTCAGGCACCACCGATACACACTTCGCAGTTCGTAGCAGGCTTTGGTAGCCTTGGCGTTCCTGTTCTTGATTGTATGTGCTTCGTCAAGGATGACACGGTACCAATGCAAGCCAAAACATCCTGCTTTTACACTAGCGTTGCAATGGTTGTGTTCCGAGACGAGGATTTGATATGTAGTAATAACCACATCGTAACGACGGAGATCCTCAAAACTCTTAGTACGCTGAGGGCCATGATGGACAAGAACCTTCAACTTGTGAGAGTCCTCGACCTTTTCTTTTATCTCAGCCTCCCACTGTCGGATCAAAGCCAAGGGCGCAACCACAAGAGTGGTCTTCTCGACTCCAGGGTGTTTATCAGCCGGCTTTGAATTCGTGAGGATAAGCGCGATGGACTGCAATGTTTTACCGAGACCCATGTCATCAGCCAAAAGACCACCTTTGGGTACTTTGCCTTTTTTTACGGGCCCAAGTTCTCGATTCTTCATCCATTCCACGCCCTCGATCTGGTGAGGCAAAAGCCGGACTTTAAGCCCTTGGATTTGAGCTTTGTCTTCGGTTATCTCTTGCTTCGGAAGCTTTTCATCCTCGTCTTCCAGAGAACCCTCCAAGAGCGCCTTGATATCGGCGGCGGCTTTCTTTGGGTCTACATACTCGGCATAGACACCCGGCTGGCTGTACATGGAGACAAACCCGCCATCGGCTACAGCGATGGGGTTGTTGGCCGAGCCCGCCGGGCCAGGCACCGTAGAAAACATGGGGTTTGAGGCGGGCTTCTTGTCCTTGAAGGCAGGCTGGAGCGGGCCGTTTATACGTTGTGGGCGGTGAAGTTCTGGGCGGTTCTTTGGCTGGACGAACAAGTTGGCGTATTTGTCGTCCATGCTGCCTCCCGAGTAGACTCGTTCCTTGACGGCAGGGCGCTGCGGGAGAGAGAAGGACGACGAGGGGCTCGCGAGGCCCGGGGCCTGTGAAGGGGCAGCGGCCTCGGGACTTTCTTTTCTTGAGACGACGGGCTGTGAGCTGGCGCCTCCGTTCGATTCGTTGGTGCCCCAGGGACGCAAAGGCGCCTTGGGCGGTGCCTGTTCTTTGACCATGGCGACGAAGAAGCGGCTCTCCGGGGCAACACAAGCCGTCGCGTTGTCAAGGTTGGTTCGTGCAGTAGCTCGGCAGCGGGTGGCCGGGGATGTGCGGTAGGTTGGCGGATCAGCCGATGCGAGATTGTTCTTGGGCTGGAAGCTAAAAGCGTCGCCTGGTTTTCTGTTGCCGCCCGGCGTCAATCAGTCCGAGTTGGGCTTGGCGAGTGCTGGGACAACCTACGACATGAGCCAGCTTTAGTCTAAGTGTGGGTTGTGGCTCTGATCATTGCACAAACGATACCGTGTAGTGCTTATATACTTGTTCAGAAGTTATGGACGCGGTGGCATCATGATTGTTTTGAGATCAGGGCATACTCTAGGGTAGGTACCTACCTAGTTACAGTTTGTTGGTCAGTGTGTGTTTACAGCTGAGGTATGACACACTTTGTCCGGCCAACGCTTTGCGCAAGCCTCAGATTTACCTACAGTACACTTAAAATGTGGCGCCCGATGTAGTCAAGACTAACCTACCGGTACTTACGTAGTGGGGTGTTTTACTTTGTACAGTGTCAATCGATTATATATTTGTTGCTATCAACATGATTCAGCCCGCTGTAAGCGCCAGGACTGCGGCTACTGTGTGATACGTAGTTTATACGTACTGTACTCTAGGCGACGCTTTATTTGTACTTGGATTTCTTTCTGGCACTGTCTGGCTGCACAGAAAAGAAGATGTAGGAGGATGGATGTAGCCTAAGTTAACCAAGTGCCCAAGCCATACCTATGTAAGTAGCCAAAACTCCTATTCTTATACCGTAGGTGCACTAAAATGAATGGAAAGCTGAGTGACCGTTTTATTTCAAAACGGATTCGCGTATTCGTCACAAGACCGTGTAATTAGAGCGGCTTCCTAGGAAGTCGGTCCACACACAAAGCAGCTGCAGATTGTAAACATGCAGTAAAGATAGCCACAGGCAATCCACCCGTACCTCGACGTGTTCTACTTGATGTACCTTACCAAGACACCGTTACCCTCGAAAGCCGTGTCATGCTTGGCCACATCGACAACGCTGCCTCGGCCCATGAAACGCCTCCCTTGTTGGTGATATTAGTGCCGAACACCAGCTCCATTGAGCGGCACGATGTCTATCTAATATTCATAGCCAGCATAGTGAGTCGCATATAGAGCCAGAGGAAGTGGATATAAGGAAAGGCTTAGAGCTTTTTGTTAATCGCGTGGGTAGGAGGCAAAGTAGCAGTCAATGTATGACTACGAGTTTTAACACTTGGTCCATTTCTGGGGTCTGCCTAGGAGACTTGTGTTGTTACCTCGAATATATGTCGGGTCAAGTATCGCAGAAGTGACTTTATCCCGCAAAACACCGACAAAGAGCACATGCACAATAGCTGGCTGATATCCATCTCATGCTAACCACTGAGTCATTTCCGCTTGAGATTATACGCAAACCGCACACGCGCTATTAACATACCATTCGATACACTTATAACATAATAACTATTAAACCTAGTAGGCGTTATATAACTAGCGCAGTTGGTTTACAACCGATTGAATTCCCTCTGAGAGGACAAGAATTTACACCAGCGGACAGGAAGGCGTAAGCGTCTTGGACTGGATAGTCTTATGGTGTTGTGATGTTCACTCCAACTCTTGTACGCAGTGATAGCGCTCACTTGCGAACCACTGTAACAGGCTTCCTATTCTGCGGCGAACCAAGGGTGCTGCAACGCCTTCCGTGCCGTGATCCTCCGCAAAGGATCCAAGCAGGTCATCTTGCAGACGAGATCTCTGAACTGGGGGTCCACCTGCTGCCACCTCTTGAAGGGTAGTCTCGGATTCTCCTCGGTGAAAGTTTTGCAAAGTTCCTTAATACGCTCGACAAACGGATTATCCTCTCCCCCGTGATAAGCAATAAAGCCTTCGAAATCCTCCTCGTTGCTGGCGAAGAAGGACAGGTGGCGGCTTAGTATCAGCTCGGCCTGCTCCTCGGGGGAAGCACGGTTCGCCTTGTCTGAAAAAAACACCATGTTCCCTGTCCACGCGAATATCGCCTGAGTGCCTGCCAGTCAGCATCCATGTACTGTGTTTTCTGCCCATGGAGGAACTCACCACGACGGCAAAGGAGTAGATGTCTGATGGGGTGTTCTGGATTCCCCGAGCCCAAGCCTCTGGGCTTCGCCAGAAGTGGTTCCCTGATAAGCGGTCTGTGAGGCCCTTGGCTTTGGGCGGAAGTATCACCGCAGCTTCTAGGTCGGTGATCTGGACGTTGCCCCATTCAAGGTCACCATTCTGCTGTTTGAAAGAATCCATCATGATGTTTGTGGGTTTGATATCTGAACTATGTTAGTACACATGCTATAACCTTGTAAGGGAGGCACTGACCGGTGTGGATGATGTGCTCGTCGTGCAGATCAGCGAGACCAGCAAGAGCATTCCTTATTATGGCCTTTTTGGCGACCGAAGAAAGAGCCCCGGTGTCGACATGGAGCAGTCCCTTCTCGAGATAGGGGAAGATGAACATATGCCGCTCAGGAATGCTGTCTACGGCTGTTCGGACACGGGGAGAGTGCTCGACATGCTTCTGTAGCGAAATAATGTAGTTGAAATCGCCTGGGATGATGTCCTTGAGAATGAACTGCTTCCCCTCATGTCTGAAATTGGGAAGTAGTTAGGATTTCCCGCCCTCTGGCCATGCACCGGACAGATCTCAAGGATATGGTCAACCTACATACGTCGCGCGGTACACACACCAAATCCTCCCAGCGGCAGATCGCTCCGAAAGGACTTCGTCAATGACATAGCACTTGTCCAGAGATGACTTGAGTTGCAATCCCTTGGGCAAGGGCTGCCGTTTGATGGCGGACGTAGAAGTGGGGGTGAAGACTGAAGACATGCTGGCAAATCGATAGAAACATTGTGTTGCCTTTCGAGGTGAATTTTGTGCCCGAGAAAGAGAAGGGAGAACAGAGAACTGCGAAAGTGACAGAAGATGGAGATGAAGCGCCCGCGCAGATAATGGGACTGCGCGGGGTCCCATGGCAAACTACCTGCTCAAGTAGAGAGGTGTACGTTGGATGAATTTTACGTTGGATGAAATGGATTTTAGGTGTTGTTGGCTGTTTGACTATTAGGTGGGAATCTTTTCCCCCTTTGACGGTGGGCCAGTCTCACCACTTCCGCCAAAACTAAAAACTTGTGAGATAAACCGTGTAAGATAGCACTTATGGCCCGGTTCACTATATTTACAGCGAAATAAGCCACTAAGCTCACTGTAAATATAAAAGTACTACACCTAAGTACTTACCTATATGATAAGATTTTTTTGTACGCAAAGCTATTCGCAAAGCTGCTTTTGTAACAGCATTTGCTATAGACCTTGTAACAGCCTTTTTAATAGCTTTTGCAAAAGCCTAAGATTGTTACAAATAGCGGAAGGGGGTAATATTAGGTTAGGTAGGCTAAGCTAGGTAGGCTAGGTCTGTTAGGTCAAGTTATCTAGGAAGTGGTTAGGTGTGGTTAGGTCAGTACATAACCCCCCCCTGCCTCTGCCCCTCACTTTCCCTTAAAGGTCCATATTAAGCCTTCGCAACAACCCTCGCAATAGCCCTTGCAATAGCTTTTATAATAACTTTTATATCCCTTTGAAGGCCAAACTTACTTTAAAACCCCTTTGTAGAGGTTAGTAGCTAATTATAGCAGTTTTTACTAAGTTTAGCCTATCGCTGAAGTTATTTTAAAGCTTACAACTACTTAGCGCTACATCAGATCTACATAGTTTATGCTTGCTAGCCAATATAATACTGTAATAAGCCATATAGTTACCATTTATAGTAAGTGGCTTAATTGCAACAAGTAGATATAATGTTTGCGAAGGCTATATGGGTTAATTTCCACTTATTTATGTTTTGAAGTAAGTTTGGCCTTCAAAGGGATACTATAATAAATAAGAGCTATACTTTAGTACATTTAATAGTGTGTTTTGTTGCAAATATAGTTGTAAATATAGTAGAGTAGCTAAGTCGAAATCTCAAATCTTATCTCTCAAGTGTTATCTCACAAGTTTTGGCGGAAGTGGTGAGACTGGCCCTTCATGCCCTTTACCTTGACTGCTAGGTTGCTATAAATATCTCCACTTCTGTATGTAGCACAGATATTTAGCATTCAAAAAATAACCTTAACCACACACCCAAACCTCTCGCTCACCTTATAAGACATTAGGAATAGCCTCACGGAGAGAACTGAACGCTCGGGTGAGAGCACAGAGAAGATATACAATTGACTAAACTTTGTGATTGGTGGCTTACATTTGACAGGTTGGGACCTCGGACCGCTACGGCGCCTACAGCTGTACTGGTTCGAATGTTGTACTAGTACGATATGCGAACTACCAGTATATTGTACGGGTTTACACCACACACCGGTATGATATTCGAACCTACCTCGGTATTCTCTTGACTATTTGCAATCCTCACAATAGCTTAAATGCACTACTTAGAACAAAGGCACATGTAAGTAGGTACTTACTTAGAGTACTTAGTCGGTGTTTAACTTGAACTACAGCCTCACAGTAGTACCTTGGGCAATGCGCGCTTCTGTTTATGAGTAGGTACCTGGCGAGCCTGGTAGTACGGTGTTGCTCCTTATTCGCCTGCCTGGAAGGCCAGAAGAGGCATCGATATGGATGTGGATGGGGAGGTACCTATTTTAGAATATGTAGTGCGTCCATGTAGCACCTATGTCACGATGATCAGCTGTCGATCATACTCTATTACTGTACCTCCTAACACACCAACCCAGTCACTTAGGTACGTACCAGGTATGTAGGTACTTAACGTACCTGGAGAAATCTACAATCTGATACCTGAGCAAATGGTGGTATATGTACCTCGACATGCATGATGCGTCCGCAACGTGACCCCGCATTGCTCAATCACCTCCTCCCTCCTTCTATTCAAGTAGGTAAGTACCCATCAAATGCTTCTTACTATGAGTGTAGTAGATATGAGAATGCCGGTATACTACAGTTGTACACACTCTTATCCTAACACATACATACATATAAATGCAACAGAATCGTCAGATCTGCCCACCCATCTGGTTACTGACCCAGTTGTACAATATATTGGTCACATTTGATTGTCGATCGGCCAATTGAGAGCTATCGTCCCAGCCATTGAATGCCCCAGCTAACCACATTTCTGACTTTCGGGAACGGGTGGGAACAGCTTGCCGCGGCTCCGGCTTCAGACCGCTCCGCTCAGAAATGCGCAGAAATGCGACAAGACATGGAACAACGCAGCGAGGAAAATCGACATGTTCCTCACGTTAATATACTGCCGTACCATCATGGCCAATAGGGATCGTACTTGTCATGACCTACTCGACAGATGCCTCACGACGTCTCGGCTGGCTGCAGAGACAGAGCCCGCACACGACATGGTGCCTGTATCTACAGTGCCCTGATGACCAGTCTTACCAGGATCCAGTATGTTCGATGCACAAGTCGTTCTCTAAACCGCCCAGCCCAAGAGACCAGTCACACAGCTGGGTCTACAATCTGTCATATCGAGGACGAAATGTCTCACTTTCCACTTACACTAGTGAGCAGTCAACACCCGACACAAATGGACGCTCACAACAGCTCTATATAAGCGGGCACTATGTAAAATAGATACCTGCGGCAGTACTGCGGTGTACGGAGGCGTAGTTCGATATCCGGGCCCTGGACTCGGGCTACTACACTACCCGTGCTAGTACAATTTGGACATTGATATTATTAGTTCTGGTCTGGGTGCGAAGTACGGAGTACTGTATTCACTCATTCTCACGGCCTGAACTGCACACAACAAGATCCCTGTATATAAGTAATCAATAGCTGTCCCCTACGCTAATTTAGCAGCTGTTCCCGATCTCCGGGTATGCGGTCCTACATATCTGCTAGCGACTGCACTACAGCAGGTACTGCTTTAGGCATGTGGTATACCGGTCCATTACAACTCGGTGGTGGTGCCATCGCAAACTTCGTTCGTTTCGCATGCTGACTTACAGGCCCTGGCCATTCTCCCCTGCACGCATACTGTGAAGCTACCTACATCTGGCTCGCCTATATACCCTGTGCTGTGCATCTGTAGCTGGCTGGGCTGGGTCTGTGTTCCCTTGTCTGTTTCTTCCAGTCTCCGCCCACCCCTGTCGACGGCTTACACGTCCATTGAGCTGCGAGCAATCGTGGGCAGTCCCTGGCCGGCAATCGTAAATCTCCTGTTGGAGCCGATGCCACTGACCGTCGATTGCGCACAGCCAGAGTCGTCGAGCGCAAACCCATCCTGTCCTGCTTGGATTCGTGCTACCTGTGTCCCATCTGCTTGTCCAGGGGGCCAATATATCTTCTACCCTCGTCTGCCGGTTCAAGCATGGATTCAGAGTTCTTAAATCTATATCCTCGTCTTCTATGTAGTCTCATAATAGCATTCCAGACATACCGCCCTCAGTCTTTCGGCTGACAGCACTTGCTAAATCTAACTTCGCTACCGAGATCATATACAGAAATACATACATACATACCCTCCAGTTCTTGCCAACTGATGCCGTGTTTTATCTTCAGCCTCCATAGTAACGTCACATCGCCACACTTTATAACTCGTCAGTACACCCAACGCCTTTTACACTTTGCACTATCAATATGGGCACCAGCCGGACCGGCGATGGCTGGGCGACAGCAAACGACTGGGCTAGCCATCGGCCTGTGATCACGACCCTCTATAGAGACCAGAATAAGACGTTAAAGGAGACCATGCGGGTTATGGAGGACAAATATAAGTTCTTTGCGACGTAAGTAGACGCTATTCCCTTGCTCTCCGCCGTGTACATCAAATATTAACATAGTATCAAAAGTGTGCGGATGTACAAGGCACGCTTTCAGCAGTGGGAGATTGAGAAGAAGATCAAGGCTGAGGATGCCGTAGAGATATTTCGCCAGCAGACAGCACGATCCAATGCCGGCAAGTCCTCTGTCGTTTACATCAGGGGCCGTAAGATCAGCCCGGACCGTTTACAACGATATCGGTGTGTATATCATTTTCAATCAGCGACCCTCAGTGTTCAAGTCTGGGCTGCGAACAATCCGTCCATCTCATGCTTCTCTCTCCAGTTCACTGGATTTTGAATACCGCCTATTGCAGTTTAAGGTCAGTCATGAGTCTAATATTTTGATATGCGCAGGTATCGTGCTGCAGAGATGGTCTTGAAACAGATTCTTGTGGTGGAAAATGGCCAGAAAATTTATCGACCCGAGGTCGCATCAACGCCGTCTCATATCATCTGCCGAACGCCTTCGCCCTGCCCTGAGGACTCACCGATTCTTGCCCCGCAACTCGAAGATCCCACTGATCTCAGAGTTCCACGTGAGTGTATGCATATCCTCAGGGACTATATCGCCGGTTCGGTCGCGTCTGGGACGTGGCAAGTTGCAAGCACAACTCCAGTCCCTGACGCCTTTACCTGGGCACATTATCTCGCAACCTCACAGGGCCTCATAGCCCACAACCGAACTCGGGAGGGGTTTAAGTTACTAAATATCTGTTTCGAGCAATACAAATCCCAACTGAGCAACCCCGACCCGTTTTTCTGGCTAGCAACCTATAAAGCAGCCTTGCTCCTCGGATCTCAAGATGAGAAATTGGGCCAATCCTTCATAAGATATGCTTCGCAGCTCACGTCGATTATGTTGCCACCCAGTCATCCCTTTAACCGTGTCTGGTCACGGATCAATATGACAGGATTGTCCGGGCTCCAGCAGCACGCTGCGGCATTATTCGAATCGTACCTGAATGTTTGGAAAGACCAGGTTGGCCTGCTACCCAATGACGAGACCAGCTTGGTCCAAATGGCTTTTGTCTTTATCCAACTTCAATGCAGCGGCATGATTTCTTATGCATTCGCGAGGGAAGCACTTAAGATCATGCTTTGTCCCCTATCAAACTCAGTTCTTGGTCAATTTCTACTCCAGGAGGCAAAGTTTCGAATGGCGTGTTTATGTCTTGAGCAGGGAAAGCTCAGCGAAGCAGACACAGTGATAAGGCAAATTTTGGCATGGATTGACTCGGTTCACCATTCGAATCGTGACGAGTTTAATCATCTACGGTGTAAATGCCTTTGGATCATGTTCGAAATCAAAGATCATGAAGGGAATATCGAAGAAGCGACGTATATGGGCTATAGCCTCGTCGAAACGTGCTGTGCTACCTACGGGCCATGTCATTTGCAAACAATCGACGCGATTTCGGCTTTGGAGAGCTTTCATACTCGCAACAACAACGCCCATGCCGCTCGGGAAGTAGCAATGCGGTTCCATGAATGCTGGTCCGAGTTTTCCATCGCGGCGCAAAAGAAGCATGGGTTTCCTCACTCGATTGAGAAACCGTGGCTCCATCGATGCATAGAGTTGGATGAAGACCAAAGGCTGATCCAACAGGTGGTTGATTTATTGGAACGGGGGTTTGCGCTAGGCGAATCCTGAAATGCATATAGAATTATCTCGCTTAGTGGCAGTTACCGCTATTTCTAGAGCTTCTTGTCTTATAGTAAATAAATTGTAGACAAATCTGAAGATTGCATCTCCGTACTTATTGTCGAACTGAGACGCTGTTGATGGCTGATCTCGCTCTATACTATACGCCTATAAAGAGCAGTTATACTTGATTTTGAACTGCAGCTACGGTTTATCTTAACCTTGCTTATAAGGAGAGTAGACGATCCTAAGACCAGGACGTCGAATGAAGAGAGAAATTAGGACTTATATGCTATTCTTGATGGAAAGAACACCTATCTTGATATTAGGTTGATCATTGGAGATTCGATTAGATGGACTCTAGATATACAAGCACCCTAGATTTTGACTTAACTGTTGATGGTCATGACCCAACACCCCTCATGTCAGGGAGCAGTAACTCATAAGTAGCACGTATACACTACATGATAGGCAGCCAAAATGAAGATTGCAATTAACAGATCTGGCAAAACTCGCTCAACATCTCTCTGCTTGCCAGTTCTGATTACAGAATGCTGCTATTACTTCATGAATCACACACGGTACCTCATTTCCTCCCGTGTCTGTCATTCTAGGTGAGCTATCTGTCCACTTACCAGTCTCAGTGGCTCATCTTCCTTCTTCTCCACGGCATCGGTAGTTATATCTAACTGATTTAATTCAATATCTATATATAAGTATATAAAGCAAAGACGCAACTCTCTTTTCTAATAATTTAAGAATATCCAACCTAAGCAAGACGGTTTTGTAAGCTGTGTAATTAATTAGGTAGGTAGTCAATGAGATCTTCGATCCTCCGCCTACTCACTAACCTACCGCGTCCCGTGTTTCCTTTCTGGGTAGATCGATACACTGCTTGATTTAGAATACCTAATTCTTCTGTATCGTATGTCATGTCGTGGCCTAGGCCCTACTTCACTGCACTCGGCTACTATCTAGCATACTCAGAGTAGAAATAACACTATTATGACTTCCTTAAAGTATCTATACTGGCCAACTATTGATATGTTGCAACGGCTACGTATCCGATGACAAGAACCTTTCACCTATGCAGATACCTTTAATTCAACAGACGCTCGGCCAATCTATCCTACTTTATTTCCACTATGCTGTTCCTCACGCGGGTAGGTAGGTGGGTACGCATTTTATTCTATACTCGGAGAAGTAGATGAGGCAGTTTCAATATCTATTCCCTACTCCCATATATCGAATAGTCAGAGCAAGGCATAGCAACGCACATAGCACGCGGCCTCACGAATTTGCAATGTCTACCAATTTACCTAAGCCACTACTCAGTAGTATCTTCTCATCATCAATCATATACCGACCGAAGTCCATTCCTCAATTCCCAAACTCCTTCCTATTTTCCCATCCCGATTCATTCAAGCACTCACCTGTCACACGTAGCGAATACGAGGCTGCAAGTCTCGGACACTCTGAACGCGTTACACGCGCTGAAACGCGTCTTCCCGTCTATACCTGATATTCTTCCTGATGTCCTACGTGAGGCTATTCAGCCCTCGCTTAACTGAGACATAGTTCCCGAGGTCGGAGGTTTACTCTATTGGCCAGAGTTGTATATAGATACGTAGCCAAGCCACCTGAACGGAAGAGAATCCGAATGGTCAAGGTCTTAGGCAGCCATAACAGATTATTGTATTCTGAATAGAGTCAATTCCAAGCCCTGAAACCAGCCCTTGTTATATCACCCCTCTCCCCCTTTCACACACACACACACACACACAAATCCAAAGAAAAGAACAATTCATTATCGCCCTTATAATGCTCACCAACCTCTGTACAAATGATAAAGCGAACCTGCTATATAGCACCCAAAGGTGTGAATCATATGATACAGAAACCACCATCCATTCCGGTCCAGGTCAAACCAAAACGAGCATGCTAGAACATCCCGAATTTAATCGAAGAATACAATAGCACGGCCAAAAGAGACATTGAAGGATTATGACTTCGCCACTCACTCAACGGCTCCCTATTTCCTCATTATCGCCATCCTTCCCTGTGGGTTCATTGCACCACTTCTTTGAGTTGCCTACTTTGAAACCTCCACTTATCAAAGTCGCAATTTCTGGGCTGTATTCAAACGGAAAATCAAATTTCTTGACGTGCTAGGCAATCACGAAAATGGTCCTTGTGTTTATTGGCAGTTATCTTATCAATATACCTGCCTTTTTCAACCTCACTACTACCTCCTCAATATGCGGCACCCTGTCTATAATAATCTTGCGGGGCGCTAGGCTCAGCGCTGCCAGCTGGCGGTACATAGGCTTTGTACTGCGGTTGTTGGAGTTGTTGTTGAGCTTGAGAATGTGCCTGGCTGGGTAGCGAATGGCGTGAGTCGTAATGTGGGCCACCTGGTTGTAGAGGTAGTGGAGTTACCGAGTCGTGAGCCTGAGCATGTGGGATTGGTGGCGCAGCGCTCGTTGGTTGAGGCGGTGGAGGTTGTGACGGTGCGTCAAATGAGTCTTGGTGTTGAAGGGGATGGGGATTGGGATTATAGGCTGTGTACTGCGGTTGACCTGGGTGAGAAGCGAGGGCGAGGGGTGTAGCAATGCTCGATGGCCCTAGAGGGGAGGCTGATGGTGCAGGGGCAGTGGGACTGCTATACATATCATCCTGGGAATAGGCGGACGCCGAGTAGGGATCTGGCCCGCTTGCGTTATTATGAGTCGCGACGGGAGAGTCGTATGCTGGTGTAGAGAGTTCTTGAGGGTTGCCGTATGTGCTTTGAGGTCGTGGTCCTGCTAGGTGTGGGGCCTGCGTGTAAGGTTGATATGCCTGCTGGGGAGGCGGGCTGGAGGTCTGCTGAGGTGCTGGCTGTTTGCCTGCGGCTATTCGCGAAGGTTGGTCCCTTGGAGGATATTGCTGTGCTGGCGGTGGACCCCCTTGAGGAGGCACCTCTGCGCCTTGCAGATAGAATGGCGCGGGCCCAGGGGTTAGTCGTTGAAAGTTAGGTGGCGGTGACGTAGCCTGGTATTGATTGTGCTCTGCAAATAAGTAAGTTTGTTTTAAGGACGACCAATTTGGCGGGACATACCGTGTGGCGGTGGCCCCTGAGGCCCAGGAGTATAATATCTCTGGGGATCTTGCGGGCCTGAAGTCGGACCCGGGGGCGCGTAGCCCGGACCTGGTGGACCGGCTGGAGCGCCGTAGCCCTGAGGCGCAGGAGGCCCTGCTGCGTAGTGGTGATAATTGTGCTGTGGAGGATGAGACATGGACGACTCCAATAGTGACTCGTAGTCTCTTCTCGCTTTGATGAACTTTTCGTTCAGCTGTGTGAAGTCGTCCTTCTTCTGAGAATATTTTTCGATAAGTTTGATGAGCTTCGGCCTAATGGCCAAAGTTTGGTGATATAGTTTCTGATCATGTTAGCAATATACCGCGTAGCTTTTGGATTGGGTAAGGTTCCTACGGAGATCTCTTCATTGTCCTCTTCCCGTGGTGCCGTGTTAGACGTGCTTAGGAGCGTGAGTAGCTTCTCTACGTTTTTGATCTCAGCGAAGACCTCAGCCTCCATCTGTGCCTCGCGCTGCAACTCGTCCGGCGTTGGGTCCGTGAGCTTTTCGACGTAGTTCAGGGGAAAGATGCCCGTCTGACCCTTTAGCGAGCCCCGCCACCAGTCTTTGTAAACTGACTCCAGCACGGCAATGACGTCTCCCTTTCTGAATTCCAGCTCGCCAGGTTCGGAAGGTACGAAGTCGTAGAGTGCACGAACGCGCGATACAGTGGCGGCTGTAGTGCCGGTAGGATGCGGCAGTATTGGCTCGGACGCGGCAGGCGTCGCGGCAGTTCCTTGGCCAGCAGGGGCGCCAGAGCTGGGGCCGGGCACGGAGGATGCACTCTCGGTGGCTTTCTTCTTCCTCTCCTCGTCTTGCAGTGACAACTTCAGGGCCATCTGCAGCTCGTCCTCCTCCTTTTGGCGATCGAGTTCGGTGAGGCCGGTCTTCTGCGGGGCCGAGGGAGGCTGCAGAGTGGGATTGCTCTGCTTGAGGCGGTAGTAGGCATCGTACATGATGCCGAGATCGGCGTCCTTGCTGAACATGTCGGACCATTCCTTTGTGCGCTCGAGTATCTTGGCCTTGACCTGCTGGTGCGTGTTACGGTCGTTGGCAAGCTTGAGAAGGGCATCTGTGAAGGAGCGGCTGGCCAGCTCGCGGTGCATGGGCTTGCCGCAGTTTTGTGAGAGCGCATTCGCGAGCTGGCCGCAATATTGTTAGCTGCCGTCTCGTCTACATCAGACTTCCACATCGAAAGTCTACATGGGACTTCTACGCACCTCGAGTGTGTACAGCTGGACGTTGGCATTTCGATGGGCCAATCGTTTGATCAGGCCCTGTACGACCTGGTTCGGTCCTGTTGTATCGCTCGACACCTTGTCGCAGAGGTCGATGATGGCGCCCCAGTCTTCGCTTGTGAGGTTCTCGTCGGTTGCCTTGACTGCAGCAGGAAGCGGTAAGCAGGTCTGAAGAAATCATACAGCACCAAGGTGATGTAGGGGAGGATGACGTTACCGATGCCTTCATCGTAGGGGCTGCTCGCAGCGCCACGAAACATGATGGCGGCGCAAGCTGTGCTGGCTGTATTGGGAGGTTGGAATTGTTTTCAATATGGCTCTGCAAATTCCGAGCGTGGTATGTTGCGGTGGCCGAGGCAGGTCAACCAGCATGCGCTTCCGGGGATGTATGTGGAAGCTATTTAGGTAGGTATATACTTAGGTGTGTGTAGGTAGCTAAGTACGAATCGGCACAGGCTATCGTGATCGCTAGCGGTGGAGATGTGGTGACGACGTTTGCCGCGCATTGCTCTGAGCACTACCCGAAGAGGAGCTGGGCTTAGGTATTGATGCAACCAACCTAACCAACACTGGCAATTGTGGCAGCCTGGAGGGGACGAACCGCCCTCTGCTAGCACAGTTCTGCCCATCCAGCAGCCTGGAATTCTGCCCACTGGGGCAGTGTACGTAGTGGGTACTACGCTAAGAAGGCACCGTACCAGGGCTACCTTGACCGGCTACGGGAAGCTCTTGTGAGCTGCTATAAATCTATAAATGGCAAAGCCCCACCGTCCATGCTATGCGAGATGACGCTCAATGGCCAAGGTTGTTGAGTTTTATTTTCAAGAAGCAAACAACACGCGTACAGGTAGGTGAACTCCAATGGGTGTATCTAAGACCTGGGCTGGTTCTTCAGACATTTCTCTATTCTACTTATCAAAAGAAGGGGGGAAATCACCAAGTAGAAGAACCACTTAAAATCTCATGCTGCCCAGAGATGGGCAAGTATTAGACCAAGACTATATATTCGAACAATGGATGACTGGCTATATTCTAAGTTGCATATACAATTGAGTCCTCAAGCCTCAAGAGGAAACATGCCAAATATGCTGTTGTTGTCTAATACAGCCCTCGCCTGTCTATGGACACTGGCTCAACTGACTGAACAGCCGGGAAGCCTATAATGTAGATGACTAATAACACTGATGCAAAAATGCCCTCCAACGCCGGTAGTCTTCATCGAGCGCATCATGAACAAAAGCAGACCAATGCCCGCTCTAGACTCCGGGTCACCGCCGTACCTTTCAAGTCGCCTTGCCACATCTCCATGAACGCCATCCTGATCGGTTCCCTGGTGCAATCCAAATAAATAGTGCCAATTTGTACTTATAATCCGCAAGCAGCCGCACCCAGAAGAGGACAGTGCCCTACGGTGTTTCCCTATTCGCTCCTGGGTTCCTCGCTGGTATTGAAGATGACTATGCAGGTAAAATAATAATAAGAAGAAGAAGAATAATGATGAAGCAAAGCTCGCAGACAGCCTGTGTCTCAAGCTTACCAACGATGGCTGCCGCGGCTCGACTCGAAGCCACCTCGCTCTCGGCCAGAATTGACATTTCTGATATTATCTCGATTTTCCTCGAGGCTGCGTCGTGACTGATCACGGTTGATTTCTGACATGTCAAAAAGGAGTGGTTCGTCCTCCATTTCTTCCGTTGAACCGCCGCCCGGCGCACCAGCAGCACCACCACGTGAATACCCACGGCCATACCGTCCATAGGATCCTACAAGGCTGCCGCTGCCAGAGTGCGGTGGTGTAACACCTCGTCCGACGCTACTACCGTACCGCCTCCCATATGGCGATCCAGAGAGACCGCCAAAGAACCCCACTGGAGGACGAACCTCACGTTCAGCAGAGGATGATGCTTGCCCTTCCGTCTCTACTGATCCGGCCGCCGTCCTTATGTCAGCGGGTGGCTGGAGTGCTGGAGAGCTTTCTGCCTCATCCGGCTCAGCAGTCCCTCGCCTGAGCAATGCACTGAGACTAGGAACCTCACGATCTTCCGCTCCTAGACTAAGGCTACGTTGTGCCTCTCCGTCGTCGTCATCTGATTGTACGCGAGGCTGATGAGCAACAGAACTGGATCGTCGGGCGTGAGGGTAAGGCCGTGGTGACAAAGGTATATCAATGGCCGTAGTTCTTTCGAATGTTACTGGGGCACTCGCAGGGGGGCCCTCCGGAAGTTCGATATCGTGGTGTGGTCGCAAAGCTACCCTCACTGGCGCCGCATAATCCACACTCGAGTTCTCACTAAGACGGGAGGGGATAGCGGGCGTGTGCGGCGTATGAGGCGATAAAGGTTTCCCTGGCGACGAAGAGGTCGACATACCTGGCACATTGGTTAAATGCCGACTGGATGTGCTCGATGACCTGTGCAATTGCATGGAAGAATTCAGAGACTCAGTGAGCGCATTATTAGACTCGCGCATGAGCTGATACTTGGAGAGCTGAGCTGCGGTTCTCTTAGTTGCGGACTCGCCCTTCCTGGATGGGTCAAAACTCTGAAGTGTGCGCTTGCTGTCGAGAGCTTTCAAGAAGTCTTGGATACTATCATCATCCGTCTGGAAAGAGCTTGAGCTGCCTCCAGTGCCGACTTCATTGAGCAGACCAGACCCCGGCTGCACAACGGAAGACGCTAGGCTCTGTTTGCCACTACTCATCTGATCATCCTCGCCCCTACTAGTGCCGCCGAAGGAATGGCGACCACGGCGATGTGTGAAACTGCTGCTGAACCGGTTTGTGTTGGCTGGTCTCGGTGATCCGGCGATAGAAGTGTCGCCTGTATGTTGTGGCGGCCCCCCTCGCAATGAGGCAGGCATCCCAGCCGTCAACGAAGACCTATTTCGCACATGCGCAGCTATATTCACCCCGGATGTTCGAGGTGATGGTGGAACATCTTGATCTTGTACACGCGGTACGGGCGAACCAGACAGCGACCCATGCTTAAAGGGTGATGATTGAAATGAAACAGATGGACGTCTGCTCGACCCTTCTGTGTTACGGAGAGAGGATCGTCTCGCTATGCTGGATATAGGCAATGAGTGAGCTGGGGTTTCTAAGCTAGCAGGCTTGGAATCTGGGGGCGATGTAGTATCTGAGCCAGGCGCCTTGACCGCTCTAAGGGCAGATATCGGGCTCGTGCCCACAGGTCCTTCTCCATGGAAAGTTGATAAGCTTCCGTATCGCTGTTGGTTTTCGGTAATGTCATGAGCATGGCGCTGGTACGGTAAGGATCCGATATCATGTGCCAGTGACTCGTGGCGGCTGTGAGTTCGGCGTTGCAAGGATGGCTTGAACATATCATCAGATATCGCCATTCCAATGCGGGAACTCAAGAGCGACTCAGTCTCAACCACCTGAAAGGCGCAATGATTGCGGTAGCAGACCGACACATAGAATCGCCCGACAGGCACCTCGAGGTCACCGAACATATAGTCTGTAGCTACGTCGCCTCTACCTTCATATAACGGCGTCCTCAATGTGTCAGATCCGAAGCTGTGCGAATCGCCAGAGAAAACGCGGCAACGAGTTGTCAAGGCAGGATGAATGCCTTTCGTCTTGGAATTCCTGGCTAGTCTCCATGCAGGTAATACTCCCGTTGTGGTGTAAATGGACCGCATTAGGACGATAGCCTTCTTATACACGGTAGGCAGGAGGGGACCGAAATCTTCAAGGTCATCAGAGGAAGCGCCTTTCAATTCAATCCGCCATCGTTCTAAAACGACATGAGTGACGGGTTTGCCCTGACGCCCGGCGCTGCTATCACTCGACTGGTCTGACGAATTGATAGCTTCTACAACATCCCAGCGCTTCCCATTCTCATCCAGAGCAACTAAACTCTGACCGCTTTTTAACCGAGACGTGTCGAGATAGGTTTCAATAACTAGCGGAGGGGGGCGATTCTCAAAACTGCCGCATGTTTTCCATACACGGAACTCCTCCCGAAAATCGTCGATTTCGTCGGTATCGAGTTGAAACTGTCGTTGATCCCCAGACTTAGTCAAACATGTTACTTTCTCGACGCCATCGTAGTTTTTCTTGCCACTTACCCATCTGCTCGTCCTCCTTTCGAGGGTTTTACCCGCCAGAACAGGAGTCACTTGCATGCGCTCTTGTAGGATCAGAGTCCCAGCCTTCGAATAGACATTCTATCAAGCCCTGTGTCAGTGCAGCCCAAGAGGCATGTGTATGTATAGGAGACAACTGACCTGGATGATCTGATCTAGCTTCTTGACGGAATCACGAGTCGGGCCGCCTTCATTGCGGGATGCAAGAGGTGCTGCCATTGCTTTTCGTGTGGAATTTTCACGAAGTGCAGCATCCGATACTGAACCCGGTTGACCAGCAGGGCTTATAGAATCCCGCTGATTGTTGGTTCTTGTAGGATTTGTCTGGGGAGAGGATGCTGGAGAGGAAGTACGTCGTACGGAACGTGGTGTCTGATGCATTTTTCTGGTTTCAACAGGTATAGTCGACCCAAGACTGGAGACAAGACAATTATGTTGATTCAAGTCGGCTGGCGAGCTGGTGCGAAACGTATCGGCTGTTGTAGCCGGCGATCGAAAGGGAACTCGGTAAGAAGGCAAAACCAATTCGGTGCGAGCAGCCGATTGGTGGATGTGTTAGATGGAATTGGGGATTTCGATGTGATGCCACCTGACTTTAGCATCCATTGTTCACGACTGTAGATAGGAAGGCGGCGCGAAGCTGATCGAGGCTCGAGAGAAAACAAGGGGGCTATCTGCGACGACGAGTGATTCTGACGAGCAGCCAGACAAGACAGCAGGCAGACGCTGGTCGGTCAGGGTCGACGGTGAGCAGTTGTGTTCAAGGCGGGCTCTGCTAACTGGATGCGGACGGCTGCAGGGACGGGATGCCAACTGGGCAATCTACGACATGATTGAAGTTACGAGGACCTAGGAGGTGCGAGTATTGCTGTTAGTGCTGGTGCTGTGGTGGTAGGCGATTGTCGTGGCCGTGGTGGTTGTGGTGGTTGTTGTCGTGGATGGAGACGACAGCGATGACGATATTAATGGTGATGGTGATGGTGATGGATGCGAACAGCTCAGAGACGTACTATAGGATTGGATTGGATTGGATTGGATGGCGGTTAAGGGGTGCACGGCCTGGATGGATGGGCGAGGATGGGCGAGGATGAGAGACGACCCTACGTTGACCCGTGTCGAGGTGAAGTTGAAGTGATTATGGAGACGGTATCGAGGCAAGCTGGGTCTCTGGGGTGTTCCCAGTCAGACGGTTGGCTCCTCGTGATGTTGTGACGACCCTGTGCCATCCGTCATCGGTCCGCGCGCGCTAACCACGACTAACCACGACGAGCACCGGGATTGGATAGCGAGCAGCAGCCAGCCCTTTATGCTTCATTAGCAGCCTCTGTCTGTTGTAGACAAGGTTGTAGATAAGTGCCGTCCAAGTAGTACAAGTACTTACATATAGGCATCGACCTATCTCCCGCCGTATCAGGAGCGATAAGACAATGGCCCTGGCCTATGACGACTTATAGAAACGAGAGACAAAGGAGCTAAAGATTGGGGCAGTAACCGGGGCGAGGTGTTGCGAGTGTGAAGTGCGCTAGCCCAGAAATGGCCTGGTCAACCAATCAGCTGCCCACCGCTGCTTAGGTACAGTAGTAAGGTGGTATCTACGTACTGTAGCCTGTAGCACAGCATACTGGTGGCACTTGTGGCACTGCTGATGGCTATCGGTAGTGGTGCAAAGCTCGGTCCAGGTGGGTTTCCACACCGCACTAGTTTAAGGTACCATACAGCGTGCTCCTACGGGAAGCTGTCCAAGCAGGTACCTAACTTACTTACTTCTACATTCTGATCATTACATGTATGTAGGTAGTATGTATGTAAGTCGGTAGGCTGCACAGGGACTACGGTAGGCACCTACAATAAGGTCGCTCTGTTGAGGAGGCTACTGTATGCGTACTGGATGTATGGGGTGCATGTAGACTAGGTACCTATTCAGTCTAAGCCGGTAAGGTAGATAGAAAATGGCCCGGGTACACGTAGCACGATAGACTTTTCACCAAGTCGCCATTGATCTACTCGCTGGGTCGAGAAATAAGCCACTGCAATGATAACACTTCGAGATTCTTGTTGTAAGAACTTAGGTACCTGGCTAGCTAGATTAGATGCAGCGAGTTCCACTGGAAATTGGCTCCCTGGGTGCATGACCTGTCCCTCAAGGTGTCCAACAAACATGACAGCAAATTTAGGGTTGAATACTAAGTATGCGGATGTACTCCGTACCTAGCAGAGCATGTAATACAGGCAGACGGCTCATACCTCCAGCTTACTTAACTGATGGTCTAGGCCAAGCACACTTACACTAACACAACACAACACATATACACAGGCACAGTACAACGGGAGCCCCAGTGAAGAAGAGAGCCTCCATGCCCAGGCAGTAACCAGGCAGCACCCAGGTCTAGACTACTCTTGTCTCTGTCCTGTATATTGGACTTATCACACTGGCCTTGAAAGATTCGAGCTCGCCCGTCTTGGATTCCCGCGCTGCAGGCAGGACTTCCCCACAGGCACAGACGCAGACACTCATCCAGCTGAGCTATGCCGTGCCCCTGATAAGTGACCGCCAGTCTGATTGGCCGTGAATGCTCAATGCGTCACTTGTGTTGCATGGTCGCAACGATGAGGTGACTTTCCTGAGATGCCGTTACAGCCCGACAGCCGCACAGTACGTCGAGACCTCTCTTCACGCTCCCTCTGCTGCGCCTGTGCAGAACCTGTGTATGCCGGGCAGAGTTAAGCATACAGTGTCGTGAAGAATTATCATTGGCCACGTATAGCCAGCTTCCTACTCAATCGTGTGGGGTTGCATTGGTTTTGACTCATCTGATCGCTTCCCGGGATCCTCCAAGCCAGGCGAGTTTCGCGATAGGTCGTTGCTAATTGGTGAGGGGATAGGTAAATACACTTCGCCATAATCTCTCCGCATAATTCCTCTGTTAGCGAGAAAGTCCTACATAGCACCATGCTACCGCTCACCAACATCTGAAACTAAACGGGCAGATGAGGAGCGCAGTGGCATGATTTGGCACGTTCATCCACCAACATTGCGAGTTTGGTGTGCTTTTCTGGCTTTCTTGAGGATTTTCAATTATACTGCTTCTAACCCGTTTTTAGCCGGGGATTATGTGACAGTCATTAATAGCGGGCCGGGTCAACCCGGCCCCTGTTCCACGAGCTTGAGAGCTACCGAGCGCTACTGGAAGCTCGTCTCAAGAAGCTCTGGTTTCCTATCCTTGAGACCGAGCAGCATCTCGCCAAACAGACCATTCGCCCACGAAAACCACTCTCGTGTCCATTGGCTCGCGTTGAACGTGTTGATGGACTCGTGAATCAGTCCAAGCCCGGCTGTCGATGATACCAACGTCTGCAAACCCGCAACGATCTCGCTGTCATCATCGGAAGTCAGGAGCGCTGTGATGACGGACATGGGCCAAGCTCTACCAGGTCCAACATGTGGGCCGCCAGTGCTAGGAATGATTGTTAGAGAACCCGAGTGGTATCTAAGATCTTGCCTTTGAACTAGACTTACCCATTGATGACTGGACCATGCATGTAATAGGGGTTCCATGTGGACAGCACGAATTTACGCGTGTTCTGGTACGTCTCGTCCGAAACATCGAGGAAGTTCAGAATCGGTGCACTTAGCAGACTGGGAACGTTTGCATCATCCATCAAGTTGCTCGAACCGAAGCCATCGATCTCGAAGGCATAGATCTCGCCAAACGTGGCGTGCTTCACTTTGCCGTAATTATTAATGCCGTCCCGGACGGTATTCGCGAAGTCACTCATTTTCTGGGCGAGATCAGCGTCGTGAGCTTTCGCGATCTCGGCGCACTTGCCCAAGTAGCTCGAAAACTGCATGTTTGCCGGAATAAAAAGCTGGTAAATCGTGCTGTCGTCCGAAGGACGAAATGCGCTTCGAACTAACCCGGTGCCGCTTTTGACCGGATTTCCAGCGCCACTATTGGTCAGTGTCTCGGTCGCTGAGGTCGTCGTGCGCTGGAAAGTGTAAGGCGAAGTGTTGACCGACCCGTCGTCAGCGTATGTACCAACGAGCAAACCCTCAGCAACATCCAGAATAGTCTTCACCCCTTCGATCCATTTGTATTTCCCAAAGAACTCGGTGTCCTGAGTCTTGTCGTAATAGTCCCACGACAATTGGAGAAATGCAGATATTGAATCGAGTTCGTACTTGCACTCAAAGACGAAGTCTGAAGAGTATCCAGGAGATACCTGGTCGTTGGTAGCAGCCCCATTGGTCTCTGGCGGAAGACCAGATTCGGGTGGTGCCTGGAAGGCATTGCAGTATGGGTTCTGGATAATGTAACGTGCTTGTAGATTGATGGTGCCGCGGAACAACGAAGCAAGAGAGTCGGTTGAGGTGTTAGCCTTCAGCAATGACTTATAGCTTCGCAACTGGTTCGCAGAGTCGCGTAGCCACATCGCGATGATGTCCCCGGTCGTCACAAACGTGAGCTGTTTACTACGCTTAGTCAAGTCCGGCAACAAGGAACCATCAAGTCCAATCAGCTAACCACTCACCTCTTCATCAGTCCCATTGTTCGCGAACCCTTTCCAGGTAATCGTGGTATCCAATGTATTCGGAAACGCATTTTCGAAGAGACGGGAGAGGTCAGGATCTTTCACTAGACCTTTCATCTCATCGATAGTCTGTTCGACTTCCGGCAACGTATATTTTCTACATGCTTGCTCTGGGCGCATGAAAGACAGCTGGTATTTCCCCGCAGAGACTGGCTGATGAACTTGTGTGGAATAGTCGCTGTAGTCAGGGCAGGCTGCTCTATCACGCATGGTGGCATATCCGGTGGCTGCGAGCGAGCTCAACAGCAAAACCGAGAATCGCATCATCCTTGTTGACGTTAGGTCGACTATTATAATACGCGTTCCAAAAAAGAGTGAGTCTCTAACGATTGTGGGTAGAGTGAATGAAGGGAGAGCCAACGAGGCGAGGGAACCCCGAACTGGAATTCAAGTCTCGGTAGCACAAAGACGCACGTGGAATTCTACTGGCGGTCAAATAAATCCTTTTATTCATTTTGATCATACTACAGTTGCTCGTATCCGAACGTACGACTACCAACTGCTTCTTCCGCACTAGGTCTTCCTTCCCCAGAAAACAGATGACCCATCTGCACGGTCCCTGGCCCAGACCGACCACCTCTGTTATGCTCTTTCCTGCTGCATGGAGGCGCCGTCAACCATATGACGTCTCGTCGTGGGAAATTGCACCCAGTGCAGGGCATTAGTGCAGTCAATATAAGCCGACGGGATCTCTGGCGTGCGGGGAACCCCTGAAAACTCAATTATCTAAGCTTAAAGTTATTCTACCGGTAGCTCTCCGACAAAAACTTACTTAGTAGGTACGCAATGGATTGCCCAGGCAGCACTGCCCAGAGTTATCCCCAGGCAGTACCCAAGTCAGACCGAGGTCAGAGTGCCTGCAAAAGAAATTCGAGCTTCCTAAATCAACATAAGATCGGCTCTTCCCCGCCTGATGACTGAATGAGGCTCATGACCTGCTCAAGAGTTGAGGTAATGGCTCTCTACGTCTTGGCATTGAGTACCACCTTAGCTTTAGGTGGAATCATGGATCGCTTATGACTCTCGACCTACCGTATACAGACTCGATACTCCTTTTTGTTGGCTACCTACTGTAGTCAGAGGTATGTATGCAAGTGGAGGTGAGGCCATTTGAAAAGTTCCAGATGAGACTTTCATACTTCTGACATTTTCGTTTCCGACCGTGGTTCTTAGTACTTGCGTAGTGAATCGTCTACCGACCGCTTTCATTTGCTATGGCGAATCGAAAAGCGTCGCTACACACAACCTTTCAAACGTCTTACAACGTGGCTGAGACAAGGGTCGTAGCGGTTCATCTGCATCGGGCCCGCGGCCTTTTCCCCGGTAGAGAATGCCCGAATGGTTAGGTGTCACTACCTCTTTGTTAGAGTACAGAATACAGAGCGAAACATATTCTCTCTACTAGGAAACAGCCGACAACGGCATCACAATGAGGCAATAGCCATCAAACACGAGCCTTGCTACAAACATATGCATAGGATGGTGACTCTCAGAGCGTGTGCTAGCAAGATTTCCTATCGGCAACTTAAGACACTCGGCAATCGCCTAATAACTACTTCGTACACTTGCAAGCTGTGCGCCTCAAGCCGTCGATCATCGGGGAAAACAACTATGCGGCGCGAGCCGGTAGATTATGAGACAAAGCGTGCAGCACGAGCACAACGTGTTATAGGCATTATCGAGCCAAGTGTACCATTTCACAGACTCGCCGCATTAGGGCAGTGACACATTCCATCGTGAACGCCATTGGTGGCACGAATCTGAAAGTGATCGATTGAGGCAGTGCCAGCATTGATGAGGTATCCGATGCGTTCTTTCCTATCCGACGGCTTCAAGCGACAATTCGGTAGGCGTGGCACGTTAGCCGGCGATGTAGGACAATTAGGTACCTGGCGATCTCGCTCTTCTTAAGAAGATGTCGACGTCGTATACAAGCTGTCACTCCCGAAGATTGTCCGTGTTTACGCGCTGCTATTCGATAACCTGGCATCAGCAAATACAAATTGGTGTTGTGTCAAAACGTATAGGCCTGTAGAAGCGCAATCAACTATTTCGATGTAAAAAAGGTGCTTGACGCTTCACATTCACTCAAAATGAGAATTAGAGCAATCTCATACTAGGCATGTGTAAGACATGAAGGTAGTGTCTCAACGAATTCACCGCCACTGGATATCAAAATTGTTTCCAAATAGCCGCATCAACCCATGATCTATATATGCCTCGCCTCTGCCTGGACTATGTACAGGCTTGCGTTATGCACGAAACATATGTTATGGACACGCACATCGGTTCGGAACTGTGACTACTTTATTAGAGTACATAGCAAATGCAGTAGCGAAAGCAAGCATGCGTCACTTCATGTGCGAGCCTTGAATCGAGTGAGCTCAGCCGGAACTTAGACGGAGCGCTTCCTCTCAGTCATTGATACAATTGCTATGAGGGTTTGTTATACAAGTTCACTCCGAAACAGTAGCCATCAACCCACCCTAGCAAACGGAGACCATTAGAAGAGATGGCCTAAGATTTTTGAGTCGAGTTGTCGAAGAACAAGAAGAGGCACTGCGATGAGGTCATCATGTACGGTGCTCCTCAGCAGCCGCGACGACCTTCGCAGGCATTGATGGCCTTACCCATGACCATAAAACTGGCCTACATGGTTGTTTCTTTGATATGGTTTGAGAATATGGAAGGACTTGAGCCTAGCTACTAATTGGTGGTCTAGTTACGAGTGTGATGATTGTTGTATTTGAGATGGTCTCCTCAAGCTAACTACTAAAGCTAACTACTAAAGCTAACTACAAGATAACGTCTTCAGTACAGTGGTTCAGTACAGTGGTCTAACATCTGCTGCCTTCTGAGAAAGACAACGTCTACGTTTTCATCACTACAAGATATCTAGAAACATTCCAAGAAGAAAAGCAAAGCATACAATCATTCTTGTCACCATGCTCCGCCCACGTTGTGATCGTATATGGGTCACGGTTGCACATGCAAGTTGCTGCCTAATTTAGCTACCTATAGGCTAACAGCTTGTGATTTACTTTATTAAACCCTGAATAAACAAAGCTATAAACTACAATAAACAGTTTATTATAACCATAGATGTGATATGCCATGAAGAACTCATTCGAAGAGTGCCAACCTTAGTCTCAATTTGCTATCTGGGTCTTGTTTCACTAGGTAGCTAAGTAAACCTCGATACTCTTCTTAGTCGTCATGATACTCTTTTGCATTTCAATTACTGTGTGTCTAGCAAGAGTAGCGCGATTCTCATCCACAGTCATAGTGCTTTGAGAAATGACCGCTATACCAACAAGTGCGGTAGTCGGAACGGCAGCTCGCTTCCCTTTGAGGAGTGCCGTACGGTCGCCGGCCGTTTCGACGGCGTTTGTTCTTCGTGCATGTACCAATCGCACGCGATCAAGTGTTCTAAACGATAGGTGCCCTTTTGCCTACTATCGCCACCTAACTCAATAAGCATATCATAGTCAGTAGCCCTCATCAGCCTTTATTATCGGACTCAATCGTAAATATACGATTATTATCTTCAACATTGATAAAACCAGCAGAGGCCTCGCCCTCGGTACTTGAATCCATCGTAAAAGTTTGGCCATTGTCGTCCGCAATAATAACTTGAGCAGGGCGTTCTATTTGGAAAGCATCATCATCTACATCGTGGGCGTGATCTACCTCACCCTCATCATCTGTGATAACGATGGGGCTAGACCTGGCATCCCTAGGGTTTTTTCAATAGCACGCCTAGGTGAGCTACAAGTCGCGACCGCGCGCCGATCGTATAGATGTTAGCTAAGATTGTACGATTGCTTCTTATATTTCTAGTATTATTAGTATATATCTTAATAGTCCTTCGACTCATCACCAGTTAACTTCGCTGTTGATGTAATTAAACGCGGCTTGACTTACCTCATGTTAGTTGAAACTCCAACCTTCCGCTTCAACAAGGCCGCTGGACAATGAGATAGATAAGTGATAATTACCGGATTTGGAGGCTTATGTAGGTATTCGTTCACTCTATTTAGAGATTTTAAGCTTACAGGTTCTCAATTAGCGATAAAGACGAATTCACATTGTGAAACAATCGAAGTAATGCCCAAATTTGAAGCCAGAGTTGGCGAAGAAGACTAGCTGCTAATCTTCCACTACTCTCTATTCGGGTTCTTCCTAATGGATATCTACCTAGTAGATAATATTAGCGCCAGGTAAAGAAGTTATCTCGTCTCCATTAATTGGCTCATCGCGGATGGCGTCCAGGCCAAGATCTTACTACGACAGCACGGTGTATCAAGCGTAGAACGTTACCATTATTAGTTTCGCCTGCCGCATTAGGGCGACTCGAGTTTAACCGGCTTCCGTGAGTTGCCCAGAATGGACGTCTACGCCGTGGCATCACAGTGTCCGGAAGTATGTATATCACTTAATAATGAGAGACACGAAAACAAGAGAAGCGCGAAATAGACAATCAGACTACCTGTCTGATCGTCTGCAACGACTCGAAGTAATGGTATCCCAAGTTGTTTTATTGGATTTTTCTTTCGCGGCCTCCATAGCATGCGAACCGAAAGCCGCGGCGTTGGGTTGGGTCTCGACTCTTCTGCCAAGATCTGTATATTACACTACATATATACACATGGCTTGGCTGACCAGGTGTCCCGATCTACCTGCTCGAATTCCTTCAGCGGGACAAATTTACCACGGATGTAGTTGAGGGAGGACTAACCTCTTGAAACGTGGACTATCCCGCGAGTAAATCATAATGGCAGGCCCATTCCTGAAGAGCATCCCTCGACGGCGCAGGGTGTTCGCGGTCGTTCTGTTCTTTGCCCTTATATGGGCTCTACTTCCAATCGAGAGCCTCAACCCGCCTCGAAGAGTCTTGCTGGGCGCCATCAAGGCATTGGCGGGGAAATCCAGCAGCGATGTCCTGCAGTTTGTTGATCCTCTCATTGGCACGGTGAACGGAGGTGTGTTTGTGGCTCTTGTATCGCGGGTTCCTAGTGACAAGACTAAGTACTCGAAAAGGTCATGTTTTCCCGGGCGCAACTCTCCCTTATGGTGAGCGGAGAATTTCATAAATCGGTTCCCCCCTAGGAAGGGCTCTGACGAATAAATATAGGCATGGCCAAGCCAGTGGCCGACACAAACAATTATGGCGAGGCAGCTGCTGGGTTCGTATCAGACGACTCGCTGATTCAGGGCTTCTCCCAGCTCCACGATTCCGGTAGGCTTATACACTCAGTAGAAGTTGAAATTCTACGGTGTCACTAACCAATTTTTGATTCAGGAACCGGAGGAGTAAGTATAAGTGTGAAAACTTGTTGCATAAGTCGGTATGTATTGACATTACATAGAGCCTTTCAATGGGCAATTTTCCGCTCTTTGCTCACCCAGGATGTCCCGAAGATGACTTCAAAAACTGCTATTACGATGCTGCACAACGAGCAATACCTCGCGTGAGCAACTCTACAACAGCGAGACCGGGATACTTCGCCATTGGGTTGAACAATTCGGTGTACGCAGAGATGACAGCAACAGCACATGCAAGCCTCTTCCGGTTCACCTTTCCCTCGGAGGTCGAGATACCCTATGCATATACCACTCCCGGTGGCGGCGAGAACGTACCACAAGCAGTGCCTAACAGCCCCCTAATCCTTATGGACATGATTGATCTTGCCGGCAGCCGCTCGGGCGGCGACATCGTAGTGAATGTGACTACTGGCCGCATGAAAGGAGGCGGCAAATTCCGTGCCTCATTTGGCCGCGGTTCGTTCAAGGCTTATTTTTGCGTCGACTTCTACGGCGCAGATATCCGGCGAACAGGCACATTCTTGAATAGAAACGCGACGGACAGCGTCCAAGCTCTGGGCATCACATACAGCAACACCATAATCCCACGAGGATCTGCCGGCACGTGGGTTCAATTTTCCCAGGCACCTCAGAATCAGATCCTCGCGCGAGTGGGGGTGTCCTTTATCTCGGCTTCCCAGGCGTGTGAGAACGCAGAGCGAGAGATAGGCGACTTCGACTTCTCCCGAGTGGTGGCAGCTGCAGAGACAGAATGGCGGGAAAAGCTCTCTGTGATCAAAGCTGACCACACGGGCCTCGATGTCAACCTGCTGACGACATTCTGGTCGGGCTTATACCGCACGATGCTGTCGCCGCAGGACTACACGGGAGAAAACCCGCTTTGGCAATCCGACGAGCCGTACTACGACAGCTTCTACTGCATCTGGGACTCCTTCCGCGCACAGCATCCCCTCTTGACTATCATAGATCCCGAGACGCAGACAGACATGGTTCGCGCGCTGATCGATATCTACAAGCACGAGGGGAAGCTGCCGGACTGCCGCATGAGTTTCAGCAAAGGCTTCACGCAGGCCGGGTCGAATGCAGACGTGGTGTTAGCGGACGCGCTCATCAAGAATCTGACGAGGGGTATAGACTGGGGGCTAGCCTACGAGGCCGTGGTATCAGACGCGGAAGACGAACCCGTCGACTGGTCGGTATCCGGCCGCGGCGGGATCGAGAGCTGGCGCGATCTCGGGTACATCCCAGTGGACGACGACGACAGAAACGGAACAGGGCCTCTCAGCCGCTCCATCTCGCGCACAGTGGAGTACGCATACGACGACTTCGCCATCGCCTTGATGGCCCGCAAGCTCGGATACGAGGCGGACGCGGCGAAGTACCTCCAGCGCAGCCGCAATTGGAGGAATCTGTGGCGGGCGGAACACGACGACCATTACCGGGACCAGGCGACGGGGACGACCCAGGGATCTGAGTTCCTCGGCTTTCTACAGCCTCGGTTCCGGAACGGCACGTTCTCTGAGCAGACGGCGCGGCTCTGTAGTCCCGTGTACGAGCAGCACGTTTGCTACTTCGACACAGGATACTCGACATACGAGGGGAGCCCGTGGCTGTATAGTTTCTACGTGCCGCAGGATAGTGAGTAATTTTCAAAGTCTATCAGTCTTCTATCTATCAATCTAACAAATGGCGAATATTGATCACAACTGTCACAGTGGCATCGTTAGTCAGTCTAATGGGCGGGCCGGAGCGCTTCGTCGAGAGACTCGACTACTTCCACTCCTCAGGGATAAACTACATGGGCAACGAGCCGAACTTCCTCCCCACATTTCAATTCCACTACGCCGGCCGGCCCGGCCGAAGCACATACTGGGTTCATCAGTACATACCCTCGCTGTTCAACAGCACCGTCGCCGGCATCCCGGGTAACGACGACTGCGCCATGGGCGCGTTTTCCGCGTTCGCTTTCATGGGATTCTTCCCCGTCGCCGGCCAAGACGTGTACCTGCTGACCGCGCCGCTATTCCGTGAAGTCAGCATAAGAACGCCCGACGGGAGGGGCTGGGCTACGCTGCGTAACGCGAACTTCGACCCCGCGTACACGGATGTGTATATTCAGAGCGCGAAGCTTAACGGCCAGACATATACCAAGAATTGGATTACGCATGATTTCTTTACTAAGGGCGGGGTATTGGAGTTTGTGCTTGGGGCAAAGGAGAGTAGTTGGGGGACGAGGAAAGAAGACCTCCCGCCTAGTTTATCAACGGGAATTGTTTGAGTTTTCCATGGGCGTTATGAAGGGTTTGGACAAAAATATTGGATCGGCAGATAGGTATTGGCAGAGATTTGGGCTTCATTAAGATTAATTAGCGTAGATACTCCGTATATGTCCAGCATTACTTCCCCATGGTTATATATTTCACATCGCTATATACAAGCATAATACGCCGAGTGAAATGAGAGATATCGCACCACACCACCTCGTAATCGTCAATAGGCGGCTACTATGGGGCCTGGGCTCATTCTTCATCTTCGTCTTCGGTTCCGTCGTCCGCACCTTCCTCTTCTTCATTCTCCTCTTCAGAATCACTGTCCAGACCTGGGTCTGGCATGACAACATTATTCAAAAACGTAATCTGTATGTACCCATTAGCTATAGGAGGATATGTATTTCCAAAACGAAAAGACCTATAAACAAGCATGATAAGCTAGAAAGTAGGGAATCACAGCACACTTACGAATGGCACCATGGCACGAATAACCTCTATGATCTTCTCCTGCGCATCGTCGCCATGGAGCTCATCATCCGGTATCTGACAACCAACCGTGTAATTGCGCAGCTTCAAGAGGTTGATATCGCGATGATCTGGATTGAATCCCTATTCACAACTCATCATCAGCTTTACCCACTCACTACTTACTCACTCAAGCAAGCACTCCGTCACAGCTTCACCACTAAATAAGAAAGCTAAATGTAAGTATGAGGGTAAGTAACGCACCTTGGGTTTAGTCTTTAGCGCATTCTCTTGGTTCTTATCGGCAAACGCTTTAAGAATTTTATCTTCCTTCTTGCCGACGGCATTTGGAAGGAAGACACGGACAAACTCGGGGTCCGTTAGCACACGTCGAATGCGGTGAGGGCGTTCATCGACGCTGGCACGTAGCTTGGCAAGGGCCTGAGCCTCAGGATGCCAAAGCCCGCCGCCTATTTTTCAGCACGTTAGGGCATGGGACATGAAAGTCGGAGCCCACTCGGAACTTGGTAACGACTCACCTACTAAGCAGTACCCAGGCTCTATGTGCACATAATAGCAAGCGTAAGGGCCTTTGCGACCTGTGCGTGACCTGGTGTTGGAGAAAAAGAATATGATTAGCGGACGAGCCTATTGTCAGAGAGCCTAAATGATAAGGATTCACACTTACCATGCAGCGGAATAATGCGGCTAGACCATTCGCAAGATTAGCTCTGAATTCATCAAACAAATTTCAATTAATGTCACGGCCGTTATTTACCTTATAGGGGGTTGGGTCTTTGCTGAAGCGAATGTCACGATAGATGCGAAAGATGACATCCTTGAGCGGCAATTCTGGAATCGTCTCATCGGCCTCGATGATCTTCTCCGTTAATGTACCAACGAAGGACTCCCAATCTTTCAGTGACCGTCGATACTCCGGGTCGTGCACTGCATTTCGCATTAGCACAGCTCTCGTTCTAGTCACGAATCCAATTGTCCTTCGCGTCTGCGATTCAATAAGAGAGCATATATCATTTATTTATGGGGTGCTATACAACCACATGGATAACAAGGGCTTAGCGACAAAGAAAAGAGAATAGTATTGATGTTATACATCTGAGATAGGAGAGGCCACTGAGGGTTCAACTTACTTTTCAACCAACTTCTCTTATTGTTCGCCTTGAGATCACCCAGGAAGAGTAGGGTATTTGGGTGTATTATGGTATCCTCGTAATCGACGCCATTAGCGTCCCGAAGTTTTGGCAGCGGGATGAAAGTGACTCGTGGCTCATCATCATCATCATCGTTATCATCACTATCTTCCTCATCTTCATCGCCATGGTGAGCCACGTTCTTAATGTTTCGAGGTGCAGAGGCATTTGCAGGCCGGCCACGCTTCTTCGTCGCGCTGTTGGGCGTTTGCACTCGTGGCTTTCCCTTCCGGGGTTGCGCAGCTGGACTCATAGGCGGAGGGCCGCGTCGACGCTTCACCGCGCTAGATTTAAGCGGCGGCGGCGGCGTCGCGGACTCGTCTTCTTCGTCAAAGGCATCGCTATCCCCGGCGTCCTCATCATCTACATTGTCGTCCTCGTACTGATCATCGTCATTGTCATCGTCAGAAACACTGTTCTGAAGTGACGGCCTAGAGCGGGATGCATGGGCGGCAGTCCTGGCTGTTTTGGCTGCTTTGCGCGGCGGCCCGTCGCTGCCGGAGTCATCTACGTCATCGTCGAAATAGGAGCTTTTCTGGCCGGTCGAGCTGAGACGGGTCGACCGACGACGGGATCCGGACTGGACAGCTTCCACCTCAGCTGAAACGCGTTTTTTCGGAGGCATGTCTGTGCTACGGGAAGGCGTGGCACTTTGTACTTGAGATTTAAGAGTAGGACAACGCGCTTCAAGGAGTACCCAAGTATCCTGAGGGGGTAGGGTGAGACGAGATCGCCACGCGCTATCACGTGATCTATAGTGAGCTTTATCTTATCAGTTACATGATATAGCCTACCCTTGCTATAAAGCCGAAAGGTAACCTTAGAAGCTGTGTAAGATCGAATGTAACGGATGCAGCATAGAAGAAAGACATGTCATCATTGTCCTGTTTGTTTTAGTACTACTCTGTCACTGGTGCGTATTGTTTCCGGGTTCATGAGACAAAGGAAATGATTCCAATAACGATATCCAACGTGGTTTTGGAAGAGTACCAACCTGAACGTTATTATATGGAAAACATATGAGAGAAAGCAGAGTACCTAGTAGATACTTCTGTATTTATACTTATCTATAAAGATTAAATTTGAAAAATATTCTCAAATGATTAAATACCTGTTTGTATGCTGAATAATGAAACTATAGTATTTAAAAGTACGTCCCCAAGGCATCAGACAATGCAGAATAGCATTTGTAAGTTGGAACATAAAAAATCACCTGCCTTATCAGGCACATCATTTAAAGTGGTCTCAGGTCAGGGTCAAAAGAAATGAAGGTGTTACGGGCTAGGTCAAGCCTACCCGAATAGGTCTGGTCTAGCCAGACAACTAGCCTATATATAGCCGGGACCTAGCTAGGCCTTCTACTCCCAAACTTCCCTTTCTTCCCTACGTATTTTAATAAACAGCATATCCAATATAGCCGTTTGGCTGACCCTTCACAGAAGGGGAGCTAGAGGAGCCAGAGCCCGCCAAATAGCGAGATGAATACATGAGTCTGATAAAACCTCGAAATCGGATATGCTAGGCGAGCTAGAAATGCCTAAGGAATCATGCAAGCTAGAGGAATCAGACAAAGAAACAAAAGAACAACAATAAAGAAACAGAACAGAGACGGAAATAAGCAGCGCAGAAACTTGTGTGCTAATTGAGAAATTCAACGGACTCATCTGAGAGCATGGGATATTTTATGTGGTTGCACCAATGATTATGGATATCATTTACCCAATTATATATAGCATTAAATTCTTAGGCGTGTGCTATTTCTCATCTCCTGGATTTAGCATAGCTTAAAAGGTCTTGGATGCATAATTAGGGATATGGTATCATTAGCGTTAAGGGGATGGAAAAGAGAATTTTGAGTAATCACAAAACTCAAGACTAGAAGAGCGAGAAGATTGGAGTGTTTGACTGGGATCCTTTTCGATTTCCACTACTGTTACCCTACCTAAATCAGCAAGCTTATCCGGATCCCAAGTCTTATAAACGGCCGATTTCGATAGCGTGTATGTGCGAGAGGATCTTCATTTCGCGACTACTAGACGGTCAGTCCTAGAAGGTTCTAACCCCAACAGTTTGACATATAGTTCCAAGGTAACATAAGCAGTATCCAACATGTCTGCACGCTAGGTACTATATGCATAACAAGATGCTTAGTCTACCCCTCACATTGTTCGGTCAGATTTAGGCTAAACCAAGAAACTGGGGTATCTCGAGTCGATAATATCAACCCACCCTCGCCACCTACCTAGCGCAGTGTACGTCGGACTGGGCTCTACTCAATATGACGCTCGTTAATACTACATAGTACTGTATATATATATTAGGAGACTAGTAACGAAAATGGCTAAGTAATAGCATGGGTTCATGCACGCACTTCACAAGTATGCTATACTATCTGTCGTTGCAAAGGTGGAGGCTCCGATGGCGAATAGTAATCCTAGTAAAGGTAGATCTGACACCTGCAGAGTGTTTTGACAAGACGACTAACCTCTCTCTACCCTTGACGAACTACCTTGGACACCCGCATTTGAACAACGTCAACATGTCACTGAGATGTTTAGCATATAACTGGCAAGTGTAATTGTCGTGTTTGAATCTATCGTATGGAGTGCTGTATTATTGCAGTGGGGCATTATGAACGAAGAAAAACTAAAACTAGCACTTCTGCAGACTGCTGTCGTTGAGTATCTTCATCCGACATGGACCTGAGCAAATTTCAACATACTTTGGACAACCACAACACCTCGCTAATAGATAAACCCAAGTGCATCCAGATTTGTATGAACTTGTTAGAAATACCCTTTCCATCAGCCAAGCCGAGAGTTAGTTCCCATCCTGCCTAGCGGTGTCCTATCACGTGGTTTTCCTAGTAGATCGGCGTACCCTTCTAGACCAATACCAACCACTTTGACAATGTCAAATATATGTGATCCTTTGAACGTTTCTGCCCAGAGTCGAATTACGGCGGCAGCCAACTGGCGCAGCTTATTACTATCGTTTATCGTCATATCCATATTCGATGATGGATGGCCTGGCCCGCCTCCTGAGAGAGATGGATCGATTGGTACTGCAAACTCGGTCTCGTCGAGCATGTGATGTAGCATTTCGAGTAAGCCTCTTTCTTCTGGCGATGGAGGGGCATCAGTCGGGCATATAGACGCTAGGGTGAGGAGCCATTTGGAAAGAAGGATAGCACATTCGAGGTTACACACTAAAAACATTTAATACCGCACGTTCAGGGCACTGGGTCTTGGGAAACTTACGGGAGTGCTGCATGCTCCATTCTGATGACTTTCTTCTTGCCACATAGTTAACACCTAGTTTGACAAGCATAGACAATGCGTGAATTGCTTGGAGAACAGCCCTGTTCGAGCGCTGGCTCCGGACTAGGTACGGTGCATCGTGGAACGCCTGAGCTATTTGGCCAGCATCTCGAGTCTCGAGAGTCCTACTAGGACTCAAATCGGTATACAATCGGATCGAGGCCAATCTCCACAGCGCCGTTGAATTGTAAGCAACCGGCCCCCCAGGAAAAGAGTCCGACGCTCCTTGTGGGTTGACTTCCGAAACCCGCGTTTGGTGTTGCTCGAAACTCATCTGCCAAATGCGCAAGGCTTGTAGACACTCGTCAACGTCGTCAGGTCGTAGCCCACGGGGGGCTTCGAAAGAGGAAACTGATGTAAATGAGGTCTGTTTAAGAAGAAATATGTGTTGCAGTAATGCATGAATCAGAATGTAGTTACCGAGAGAGGACATATACGCAGGTGGTCCTTGTGGAGGGCGGCTGAACAATCGGGCAAATGCATCTTGAAGGGATATATCCATGCTTGGAAAGGAATGTCGAGCTTCTTGCCATTGCCATGCTGTTTCGGCCCTCCACAGTCTCGACGAATGAGGGAGATATAAGTTAAGTTCCGAAGTGAGTAGTAATGGGGGCATGTTGTAGGCGATGCTGCATAAATTGAAGAAACAGTAAGTAATAAGCTTGGTACGATTCCCGCCTTCTATGCGAATCCAGGCCTCCCAATCGGCAGTCTGTGTTGATTCAGATAGAAATCCCTCTTCCCGTACCAAAAGAGCAAGGAGACTCTGCAACGACATTGCCTCGTGAAGAATAGCCTTCGCACCCCATAATCCAACAGCGAAGAGCAGCAGAAGCGCTTGAATTGTCTCCATACGAGACTGGGGAGTATTCGGAGAACTGAATGACTAGTTAGAGGCGAGTTTTTGAGTGCATAGACCTGTACGCCCTGGATGAGACTTACTAGGGCTCTCGATGAGTGTCTTGCGTCATCGGCCGCTCCTGCTGCATAGAGCTGAACGAATGCCTGAATCCATGGCTTGGAGACGGCCGCGTAGAGTGTGGACTGTAAGCCGAGGCCGTTGGTAACAAGCTATGAATCTCGTGGCTATGACGTCGGCGAATTTGCTCGAGAGCTACAGCCTTTGCAGCATACCACAATGCGTTTGACCGGTGACTTTCAAATCTATACTGAGCACCAACCGCCAGAATGGCTAACAATAACTCTGGTGCGATATCTGCAGGAGCTATCGTAGGGAGGTGTAGAATAGGGAGATGCTCGTGGAAGCCGCTGACGTAACCCTCAAGGAATCGAGTAAGGGTGTGGCGCGAGGGGAATACAAAATCATTGGGAAGGACGGAGGAGAACTCGTCTAACCGGTTCTTGATAACCGTATGATCCATTGGAGATACTCTCAGGGGAGCCATCTTACTGGGCTCATCGTGCATTCTATTCACACCATCGGTGGGGTCACGGGGATCGGGCGCAAGCGAAGGGAACCTTGATGGAAATTGTGAGGACGGCTTGGACAATGCACCCCGCGGCCACAGTCCAACACCCTGGTCAGCTTCAAAGGCTTGGGGGAGAAAGTGTGAGGACGTTGCAAATTCGTCCATGAATAAATTATAATCGTCGAAAGCAGAAGAGGGACCGGTCTGAACAGGGAGTCCCATTGTCATGGGCCCAGTATCTGGCTCTCGCCCACGATCACCATAGGGTATGCCCTCATCATAAGATTTAATGCGTGGCATGGAGTTTGATGGTTGTGGGAGGTCTGGCATGATAGGCTGCAAGGAGTTTACTTCGTTGGCTGAAGCAATCTGAGTAGCTGCATCGGACAAGAGGTCTAGATTGCACGCAGCCGCTCTTGGGGGTATGCGCGGATCGGGCTGCAGAGCGGGCACAGTCATTGATGATTGTATCGAATCCGAATGATAATGCGCCTGATGGGCCCGTGGCATACCCATCATCTCCGAGTCAACGTGGTTCTCACCCGGCAGCGATGGTTGGGTAGCGGCACCCGCCGTGGATGGTTTCCTCGGCCGGCTGCCATCTTTGTTGGAGCCTTCATTCAAGTGAACGAGCTTCTCGTGGCGAACTAAAAGATCTCTGATGTCCATATAAGCATTATCGCCTTTACCGATGAGGGGCGTCACAGTTGAGACACAATTTAGAGGACGAGGAAGGGTTAGAAGCCACCTCCATGCAGAGATCTGAGGGGAAAGGAGGCGTTTTGCGGAGCACGGGAAGGTCTGTGGCGTAGACTAGTCAAGGCCAGCTGAGGAGCAGAGGCAAGGGAAAATGGAAACGATAACAGCAGGCGGAGAATACTGACCTACGACCAAATGTCTTTCCACATCGAGCCCAACCACAGGAAAAGGGTTTTTCTTTAGTATGAGTCCTCTCGTGTCGTTGGACATGCTCCACACGCCTAAATAAGAGATTGCCGTGTGAGCTATATTATAAACGAGGGTTGGAGATGAATTTGGTGTCATCATACCTGAAGCGTTTGTCGCAAAACTTGCATGGCAGGGTTTTGGGCTTTTGCTGCTTCCCCTCGACATTCTCGTCGGTAGTACCGGGGACGACCGTGCCCTCTATGGATGGCCGGGACTGCATTGGAGAGACTCTGAGTAGTCAAGATTGGCTCTGGGGTCGATGACCCTGTATACCGCTATGGTTGTAATGCAGAAAGGAGTCACGCAGCACCTGGGAGTGGGGCGGGAAGGGCCGCGTCGACGACCAAAGGCCAAGAAGTTATGCCGGAAAGAGGAATATCTTGCGGGGTTGAACGATTGATGGATGAATTCATGAGGGTGGTGGTAGTGGAGGGGAAAAGAGGCAGGAGAGCGTATTAGTCGGCTGTGGACTCATCCGGCAACTGACACCACACTCGCCGTTGTCCACCGCATCAACACATCGACACACACACACACACACCTCTCTCTCTCTCACCTTACGTGATGAGTAATGATGATAGTCTCGCGATGGGGAAAGGATCCGGGCCTGGCGAGCAGCAATGACGGGGACAGCCCGAGCCCACTGGCAAGCAAGCACGGTAGAGCGGGAGTGCAGAAAGGCCCGACAGCTTTCAACAGCGCAACAGCAAGGCTACGGCAGCGGTGGAGAGGAGGCGCCAGACAGACACGTTCCGAGTGTAGTACAGAGATGACAAGCAGTGATTATCCGGTCGGGGAACGTGCCAACGGGTGAATTATTGGTGGGCATAAACGCGGAGGAGCAGACACAAGGAACAGGAGGGAGAAAAGACGTGTGGAGATTGGTTTACAATATGCCACTTGGACTACACAGCTTCTCCGACTTGTTGAACCCGAGCCGACAGAGGCCAAGACAGCGCGTATTGTGACCGACCACGAAGAAGGGCGTCAAAACTCGGATGCAGCAGAGGAACGAGGTGTCGATGTGCAATTGCGCGCTACGGGAAACAATCAATAAAGAAAGCGTGTGCCGGCTGTCATGCTTATCGCTAGATGCAGGGAGGAGAGTGAAGAGACCGAGGAGGAAGGGCGATGATGGGATGGGGTATGGGGTTTCGGGGTTAGTGATGAGGAGAGAAAGTGCGGAGATGCAAAGCCTGGGGCAGACGCGGGCTAGTGATTAGGTTGGGTTGTGGGCAGCAAACACCCGGGGTAAAGCACAGGACAGGCTGGGGTGCCGAATCAGAAGGCTGGGGATTGCTGCTACTTGGGTCGATACTTTGGGTAGGGTGCCCGTGGATGGCGCACCAATATCAAAGCTCTGCCCAAAACTTAGACTGTAAGGTACCCACTACAGCATTCTTATAGCGCTGAAAGCATCTTGAATGCGTATATAATGTAGGTAGTAGGTGAAGTATGAAAGCACATAACCCAGGTAGGTCTATACCTAGTACCTATGCGATGAATTACTATGATACATCACCATGTTGTATGCATAAATAGACTTGCATCTTACACAATGTCTACCATGCACCTGGTTGAAATCCTAATAAGCAAACACACGTACAACAGAACAAAGGTATCGCTTCTACTTGTAGTGTAAAGAGGGGTTAATGTTTGGATCGGATGGGAATGTCATTGCGGGAGCTTGCGTTAACTTCCATGTCACAACTGGCCAGTTGTCTCGTCCCAAGTTCCAACCCCATATTCTGCCCATACATTGTGCTGCAAAGCCACCCCACACTCTCCGGCGGTCCCGTTTTTCTCCAATGCGGGGAGCGTCGACCAACCCACGCTTGAATACCGGGTACCAACCATACCCCATGGAGCCATCTACCAAAAGAAAAAAGAAAAACAATCGCATTTTGGCCATGATAAGGCTGGCTACAAAGGGAACAGCTTGCTTCACCGCGGGAGTGACATCGGCCAGCTGCAGGGTCACCGAATATTGATTCAAGCCTAGTAGGCCACAGCGCGGGGGCCGTAGCTCCCGAGCTGGATAACGCAATGTGACATATGCCGTGATAAATAAATGCAAGCACCATGGGTCAAACCAAAGGTGATTCTCAGGGTTTCTTGACGGATATAAAATACCTAGGTGATACACCGGTAGTCGGTCAGTGCTACATATGTGCCGATGGGAGGCAAATAACCCATGTGAGTATTAGAGTGCTAGGGAAAGGAAAACCGTTTATAGAAATGATCTTCGATCGTTGCCATTTCTCTAGAGATAGAGTGTGTTTTCGTTTTACCCCCCCTCCCTTCTCTTTTCCAAGGCAGTAGGTATATGTACCTAGGTTAGTAAGTAAACCCTAACCCTGAAATACGTTCAGTGCAGAGCTTGATCTGGTGTGGATCGCAGCTAGGCTGATAAACCTCCTGTCCGCCCGCCCCCTCATTCATTAGCTTTTAATAATTGGCAGAATGATGGGCCACTAGATGAGGCCTCTTGGCCGCTTGGCCGCTTGGACCTCAGAGACTTTTAGTGAAAGTTATTCCAATCCGAGGTAACTAATAGCACCCAAACCAGAGAACAAAGGAAGAAAAAGTGAAGGGGAAATGGAAGGAAGAGTTTCAGAAATAAGAAAAATAGCAGGCATAAGTTACCCAACACATAAGCTAATGATGGTGTGTCGTGTTAAGAGAGGCATTACTCTTTATAGTCTGCGACGCTCGTCTTAGACCGCCTGGTCAACCATACGAGACGGTGGTGCATGGAAATTCATGGCGGTCCTCAAAAGTTCCGAGTGCGGAGGTTCCCGACTGTTGGAGCAGATGCCGTCGAACGTTGGAGTGCGGAGTACCTCTATATTGAGGTATGCGAAGCGATTCCGTGTGCAGCAAGGTCTGAGCTTTTTACATACATGTTGACTCGAAAATGACGTTGGAGCACTTTCTGGCATAGTTCCATTACTAGCGCATTGGTGGAGTGTCACGTTCCGTAAAGTATATGCGTCTGCATGCATCGGCACCGCCTGACAGGCCGCTTCTATCTGTCTGATGATACATACTCTAAAGGCAAAGTTGACAGATTCTGCTTGAAGAGTAAGTTAACTCTGTCGTTCTCGAAACGGACAGATAGAGCGGCATGGCCTGCGAAAAGACTGTGAAAAAGACTGAAGGGACTGTGTCGGGTCAGCTATTCAACCTATAGCGGTGCAGTAGGATTAGAGTAATCCTTGAGAGAAGAGGCAAAACAAAGAAAACAAGGAATTAACTGCTATTTCCTTGGCTGGCAGGCAGCAATAGCAGCTTTGCTAGCTGATGGATCTGACGGATGCATCTAACATGAGATCCAGACTAAAATCTGGCGTATGAGCCAAAGTCTTTGTAAATGATATTGCGATACTGTACAGGTTCACGCGACCAGTGCTTGTTCGATGGAATAGTGCGTAGAAGGTCATTATACGGCAGTATGGGCCTGCATCACGGTCCGTAAAGGGGCTACGGAGGTGTGTGCCGAGGCGGATTAAATCCGGCCTTCACTGCCAAGACAAGAGATATATAAACGATGATATTCTGCTCCAACCACCCGCCAATTCTTAGGGAGAAGCGTAAAATATCTTATGACGAAATCATGGCACCTGGTGGTTCGTCTTGTTTTTCATCATTTGTCTGGTCTCAAATCATTCACTTTAAGAGATGGGTGTCTTCTGGTCGATGGTCGCGAAACATGAGTTTGTGACTCCGCAAAGCCTGTGTTCAGTCGTAGGTCGCCTCACTTCATGAATGAAATGAACTTATGGGATGGGATTAGCAACATTGATGATGGCATTAGTACGCACTATCTGCTCGTATTATAACTCAAGTGAGCATTTGAGGTTATAAGTCTGCGACAAAACACCTGCATTCGAACTTTCCCACAGCTCAGAGCGTAGCGGTAGTTTACTGCCATATGACAGTGTATGTGTAGCATTATCGTATAGTAGACGAAAAAGTCGTAAAGGAAGGTTACAATACCGGTAGTATCCCTCGTGGGTCTGAGCTCTCGATAGGTGTTTCTACTTAGTAATACGTAGGACCAGAGGATGTCTCTTCATTCTCTATTTTGCCACACGCTCCTTATATGACCAGTGAAACGTTGCGACTGGGTACAGTAGACGTGGTGGTACCAGTATGTGATCTTTATTTGTTTCTCTAATCTAGGGGGGTGGAGCTTTTCCATGCCCCAGCACACATTTTTCCCATTCAATAGGCAGAGAAGAGGGCGTCACCGGTATGGAGACGGCCCTTTAAGACAAACTAAGTAGGTAGGCATCTTATTCGATAGGTGGATGGGATTCTGATTAGGACGCAAATACACGTGTAAGCATAGAGAAGCATTGTGCCTAACCCCTGATGAATGAAAGCGTCGCACGCAAAGAGCCTCAGTCCCACCCTAGAAATCCTTCCCATCTTGCCTCCCTTGTCCACTCCCGAGATGCTATCGAAATGATGATCGATCATTGTTATGCATCCCATGTGCCACGCACTCCACCAAGTTAAATATGTCTCGCGGCGGTGTTATCGATGGGATCTATTTTTACACCCCCGGCACGCCCGCTGTGTCTGCTCAGCAAGGCATCGAAGAGGTTATACAAAGCGTGCGAACTTGAACAGAGCGAAGCTGGATCGATATTTGTGAGACTGAACAGCGGTGTCGCTCGGATACGTGGTACACCCACCTACCAAGTATACGTACCTACTTCAAGTTCCTGAGTAGGTATTGTGGTGGAGGAGGTATGAAGCGATGCCAGCTTTCCGCCTGTGGGTGACAAATGGCCGGCTCTGAGTTGATGAAACAAGTTGAAACATGTCCCCAAAGGGGAAAGTGCTAAGAAGAAACAAGCCAGCACTAAGCCTAGGTGCCTCTGGCGAATCGGCGTCGGCAGTACACCAACGAACCTGCCAGATCGAACATCCCATCTACCCCAGTCCGCCCCGTCTTGGCCCCTCGCAATTTAGCAACCTTGGGGGAAACTGGACCCGGGACTGGAAGGGCTAAGATGAAGCGGTACAGAACCAAGGCAGAACCAAGGCTGCGAAATGCACCAAGAGTCAACCTCAATCGGGCCGTCCCAGCTGGACTATTCGGGCAGACAACCATCTGCAGAAAGAGTAGTGTGTCCCGTGTATACCACCTACCGGATGAGAGACATCTAGTTCATCTAGTTGTGTAGGAACAGGTTTAAGGTTGTTTGGTCCCCAGGATTTTGAGCGGCATCACTGCGCCGAAGTAGCCATCTAGCAGGTATAGGGAGGAGGTAGTTCAGTGGAGCATGCTATAGCTGCTCCCTACTTGGTACTAGTTATAGCACAGCGGTTGCGGCCAGGTGGGGAACAGTCGCCGCCGCCGCCAATCACCATACGAGCGCTACCACCTGACCCTGGATCAGAATCGTGGCAATACTCTACTGTAGGCCAGTACCTCCTCCTTCGTCCTTCAGCCCCTATCCAGAATGAAACATGACGGTGGCATGGCTTCTGCTTATTGAGTTGTGAGCAAGACATGCCACGCAACTTCGCCCCTGGACGTATTCCATTCCATCCAATAGCACAGACCTCGGCCGAGACCATCCAGCGCGCATGAACAGAAACGTCGTCGAGTGAGCACGCTCACGAAATTGCGCATCTTCGCGGTCTCATGCTGCGATTCGAGCATCACATGCGTGGAACATCTCACCAACCGGTGACTGCGTGTATGACTGCTTGAACTGCATTTGTAACACGTCTTTGGGCTGTTAGACTTTTGCCAATTAAAGGTTTGGCGTACTAGCCAATCTCAGCCAAGAGATCGTCGCCATCGTGCATGGTGCCTGGCGGGACGTTTCCTGATCCAGCAGGAGGCGTCTAATTCATCCCAACCGTCCCTGGTCATCGCCTGCCCACTGACCCGCCCCATGCCGAGCATCTCCAAGCAGGCATTGGGACTGGCTAGGAGTGAAGGATGACTACCTCCGTAAGTACGCGCAGCTGCTTCGGCCCCATCAGGCCCCATGCTGTCGACAGTTTCAGGCTCGGGAGTCGAGCTGTGTTAGTTGGCCGCGATGGGCGCTGCAAGTGCGGCAGACAGGCTTTGGTTATGGATACTCCTCACGGGGATGTTATCCTATCAAGGTTGGTTCTTGCAGGATTTCCTGCCTACCTGGTATAAGTCGTGAGAAGCATACGTTATACCGCCGGACTAGAGTCTCTATTCCCTTGGCTGCTATGCCGTAGTTGGACTTTCTGGGGATGGGCGCAAGACGTGCACTACACTAGACAACGCGAGCATCATCCCTCGGCGGTATTCGACAGACGCACCGCGCCAAAACGACCGAACGACCAAGGTCTTGGGGGCGATCGACATTGATCATTTGGACCCCGTCGTGCGCTTGTTCCTCGGCTGCTCCCAAGCATCAACAGCGGAGCGATCCCACTGCTAGTCACCCCCGTCCCGAACCTGGTACACACCTTCGCGCGGTACCGGCACGGGATCCTGTCGATTGTTTTACTATAAGTAAACGCGCCCCCCGATGTTTCCCTTTTCTTCCCTCAAGCCAGCACGCCAGTCGTCTTCGAGCTTCAGATTCTACCATGCGTTTCTCGACTTTCCTTACGGCTGTAGCTAGCCTTGCCGTAGGCATCAACGCCTACTGGCTCGAGGATGTACAACACCAAGGCGTCGCACCTTTCGCCGGCGATGGGTACACGGTTTTCCGCAACGTCAAGGACTATGGAGCCAAGGGTGATGGCAGCACCGACGATACGGCCGCCATTGTGGCAGCCCTGAATGACGGCGGCAACCGCTGCTTACAAGGCTGTGTAAGTATCAGTCGATAGAGCAACTGCATATCCAGAGCCGTATGCTAATTTCATACAGGCCTCTACCACCACAACGCCGGCCGTTGTCTATTTCCCTTCTGGAACATATATCATCTCGAAGGCTCTCCAGCCCCCCTACTTCACCCAGCTGATTGGTGACCCGACCGACCGCCCTGTTCTGAAGGCTACTGCCGACTTTGCTGGTTTTGGTTTGATTGATGGTAACCCATACTTCACGGAGAACCTGAACTGGGTCTCCACCAACGTGTTTTACCGCCAAATGAGAAACTTCGTCATCGATACAACTGGGATTGCGCCTGCTACAGCTGCTACCGGTATCCACTGGCCAACTTCTCAGGCGACCTCGCTCATCAACATTGAGTTCAACATGCCTACAGATGCTAGCACTGTCCACGTTGGTCTCTTCTGCGAGAGTGGTAGGTTACTGTTCCTATATATGATGGACTTTGTATATACTGACTCATCTCAGGTTCCGGCGGCTTCATGAGTGACTTGACATTCAATGGCGGCGCTACTGGTGCTTCCCTTGGTAACCAACAGTATACCATGCGCAACCTCGTCTTTAACAACTGCCAAACCGGTGAGTGCAGATTGGCTGGGAAACAATAAGCTGTCTTGTCTGGCTGACAGTATCGCAGGTATTATTCAGCTCTGGGACTGGGGCTGGACCTACATCAACGCGCAGTTCAACAATGTCGGTACTGGTATTGATATCAGCGCACCTGGCGCTGACAACACTTTGGCTGTTGGCTCGGCAATCATCTTGGATAGTTCCTTCTCAGGCGCCGATGTGGCCATTAAGACTGCTTATACCGCAGCCACCACCCCCGACACTGCCGGCAGTCTTATTTTGGAGAACGTGACACTCGACAACGTCCCTACCGCTGTTCAGGGCGCGAGTGGCAGTCTCCTTGCAGGTGGATCGACGACCATTGCCGCTTGGGGACAAGGTCACCAATATGTTTCTGGTGCCGATCGGGAGCTCTCTGGTGACATAACCGCAAATGACCGCCCATCGGTGCTGACAGGCGAAAATGGCTATTACTCTCGTTCTAAGCCTCAGTACAACGACCTTGCGGCATCTGACATCGTGAGCGCTCGTTCTTCCGGTGCCAAGGGTGACGGCACCACTGACGACGTAGGTTCACCTTGCTCTTCACTAATTATAATCCACTAACCAATCTCAGACTGCTGCTCTACAAAGCGCCATTAACAGTGCCACTGGCGGCAAAGTTTTGTTCCTTGACTACGGTCTTTACAAGATTACCAAAACACTCAGCATCCCCGATGGTACCAAGATCATTGGTGAAGGCTATCCCATCATCTTGGCTTCGGGCGATTTCTTCGGTGATATCAACAACCCTGTGCCACTACTCCAAGTCGGCGCCAGCTCGGGCGATGCTGGTCAAGTCGAGCTCATTGATTTCGTGGTTGGCAACTCAGGCCCAGCCCCGGGTGCCATACTGATTGAATGGAATCTGGCTTCCGATGCGACAAACCCAAGTGGCTTGTGGGACGTTCATGCCAGAGTCGGTGGCTTCGAAGGTTCTAACATGCAGGTCGCGCAGTGTGAGAAGCAGCCTGGCAGCTCTACCATTGACACCAACTGCATTGGTGCTAACATGCTTATGCACGTTACTGCCAAAGCCTCTGGAGTATACTTCGAGAACACTTGGTTCTGGACTGCAGACCACGATATTGAGGATGCAACCAACACTCAGGTCACCGTCTATTCCGGTCGTGGTCTGTACATTGAGTCCACTGTCGGCACATTCTGGCTTCTTGGCACGGCTGTTGAACACAACCACTTGTACAACTACCAGTTTGCTAACACCAAGAACATCTTTGTGAGCATGTTCCAAACGGAGACCCCATACTACCAACCACTACCTGATGCGACTAAGCCGTTCCCTATTACCTCGTCCATCAATGATCCCGACTTCGCCACCTCATGCAGTGGTGTTTCGGGCAACTGTGCCGAGGCTTGGGGTCTGCGCATCATCGACTCGTCAGATTTCTTCATCTACGGTGCAGGCCACTACTCGTTCTTTAACAACTACGACACCAGTAAGTCCCCGAAATCAATCATGAAATGTGAAAGAAATCAGCTTGAGTTAACATAAACATAGGCTGTTCAACCGTCGATGCCGGTGAAAACTGCCAGTCGCGCATCGTCTCGCTCGAGAATGTCAGCAACATCAACATCTATGGTCTCAACACAATCGGTTCTACAAGCATGCTCGAAGTGGACGGTACGAGCGTAGCTACTTGGTCGGACAACGTTAACGTGTTCCCCGCCAACATCATATTATACAGGAGTGGTTAGTTCGACCATTGCCGGATTTGGGATGAGAAAAGAAGGTGATCTACATGAAAATGATGTGGTACCTTCAAGTTGGATCTGGTTCATTGTATATATATATAAATTTTTTCTTCTATGTACATAAAAGGACAACCGCTAAGGATTGTCCATCTTAGGATGATACCAAATCAATTGATACAGATTGAAACATATATCTCAACTTCGGCACTGATATTTTATACCTCATGATGTTTCTAGAGCAGTGATGTAGTTGCAATGAACAATCATCTCGTGCTTCAAAATAGGGGGTTTCGAGAATCAGTCACTCCTATTCCTCGCCTTTCAAGAAATAGGCAGGTAGAAAGTCAGAAGCACATGTGCATCTCGTAGCGTTGATAATTACCTGGTTGGCAAATGGCAAATGACGCGTAGCCGAGCAGTTGGCTTAGGGTGAAGCAACGTAGTATTCGGCCTACACCCCACAACCTACCCCATACCTGTAACTAAGACAAACCACCTAATCTCTATCTAGCAATTGCTTAAATCGCTTTACTTTTACTTGAACACTCTGCTAAGAAAGATACCTTATTTTTTTATTTTTTTATTTTTTCTCAAGATGTCTCCGGATATGTTTATCCCGATGCTTATTATAGTTCCGCCAGTGTCTTGTATCCATGCTACCATATTGAAGTTGATTATTAGTGACTTGATCCGTAAACTATCCACTTAGATCACATACTGGAGCACAGCGCACTCGTTCCTAGACAGGTCGTAAACTCAACCACTACCTAGGCAAGACATTTACTGTATCCGAGCTCCATAGCGTAGCTTGGAATTATTATCTATTCCAGACATCTAAGGTACAAAGGTCGCTATTTCATATTTCGAGTTTTGTACTATGATGGTGCTTGCGAAGTGAGTAAGTTTAAAGCCCGTACAGACAAGGCCCCTCACCTCCACGCCGGCCCCCTCCTGAACATGGACGATACTGTGGTATAGGATATACCCTTAATCTCATTCTTATTTGTAATCGATTCCAGGTTCAACGCTTATTCTTATACGTAAATGATACCGTGGAGACTGTGGTGGTATTGCAGTGGGTATAACATATAAGGACTTAGCTGTCACCGTGAGGGGTCCTTTAAATACGCATGATAATACTCCCTTCTTATCCACTTCACCAACCATGCTACACTATCCTCTACCACAACATCTAACTCATTTTCCTCTTGCTGCTAATTCAGAGTGCAGACAAATCCCTTGAGAAACCTGTGATATGTCGTCACTCCGCGCCGAGCTCGCCGAGAACGGCTTCGTGATCCAGCGCCAGATCCTCAGCGCCGCCGAGCTCTCGGCCCTCCGCGCCGCGGCGTCCCGGACGACGGCGCGGGCGCGCTCGGGGAACTGGCCCGACATCCGCACCGTCGGCAAGCAATTCCCGCCCTGGGCGCAGCCGACGCCGGGCGCGCCGCCCAGCGAAGGCATCTGGGGCGTACAGGGGCTGCTCAACCCAGCGCTGGGGTCCGACGCCGACGTCTTCGCGGCGTCGTACTTCAACGACCAGGTCCTGGGCGTCGCGAAGGCGCTGCTGACGTACGACGACGACGAAGAAGATGGTGGGGGTGGTGCCGAGTGCACGGACGAGGATCTCGTGCTGGAGCTGTATAATATGCTCGTGCGCCCTGAGTCGGACTTCGAGCTTGAATGGCACCGCGACGACGTCCCGCGGTCGGCGACGGCGGAGGAAGAGGCTGTGAAGCTGGGGCTTGGCGAGACGGATGGGGATGAGAAGACGAGGAGGAAGAGGTACTGGAATACGCAGTGGAACCTCCCGCTCTACCCCGACGACTCGCTCATCGTTGTCCCTGGCTCTCACGTTCGCGTGCGTACCCCCGCTGAGCGGGCTGCGGCGCCGAAGGAGCCGGATATGCCTGGCCAGATTGCCGTACAGCTCAATCCCGGGGACATCGGTAAGTGCATCTGTCTCGTCTCCTTTCGCGAAATCCGCTCTGACTGTTGGCAGTGTTTTACGATAACAACATCCTGCATCGCGGTGTGTATAGCGCCGACAAGGAGCGCATGAGTCTGCACGGGTCCGTCGGTCACGCGGGAGGCGGCCGGTTCCGTGCGACGAACGTGCTGCAGCATGGTATTGGGAAGTGGGTTGACCAGTGCGATTTCAGCAGTCTGGCCAAGAGCCCTGGGGGCGACGAGACGAGGCGGAGAGCTGAGGATATGCGCGCTCGTCTTGTGAAGCTTGGGAGGGAGAGCGGTGATGTGGGTTACTCGCTCACTGGGTGATATGTTATAGCTTGGTTTGTTGCTTCGACTCTATAGCTACAATATATCATTGAGGTTGGAATGCATGAGAGAATCCAAGACCGCTGTTACGCTCGCTTCTTGCAATCTCGTTCTCCCGTCAATACTTTAGGCTATACAGCGCCTGCATACAGTCTTTAAATGCAAACGGCCAGATGAATCTCTAATTGTATACCCATAGCGTCAAATGACAATAGAAAATTTCTAGATTCTATCACAAGCTGAATTCTTTCCGCAAGCTGATACGAACATACTGATGCAATGTAGACTAAGGAAGATATCGTGATGATGTCTGGAAGTTTGGGCTCCCGGTGGTTTTGGTATCAACCGCATAATTGATTGAAAAATGAAAACAATCATGCAAACATTATTTTCTATCGAGGCGCAGCTGCGATCATCTCCTAGCTTTTACTCGTGAGTTACTTTGGTTTCGTTGTAAGCTTGCAGCCAGGTTTGAGGAGGATTGGTATAAGATGTATGGTCACGTTGAGGAAAAGGGAAACCAGGAAAGAAAAAAAAAGACAAAAAGAAGCCCAGAGGCGTATGCATGGGTACGGTGTGCAACATTCGGCGCATAGTTGTGTCGATTATATGGTGGCTACTATTTCGATCACAGCTGCTGCCAAGCCCTTTGAAAGAGAGACATCGAATATTACTTCATTCTATATACAATGTTCCTGTGTGCGGTCTTGCCGAAAAGTCGCTCAATCGACTTCTTTCAAGCGAGATGTGGGGTCTGAAATACTAAGGTATCAACGTGCAAACCTTTGCCGCCTCAATCTATTCTTTGTGCAGGCCGGAAACGGATGAAACAGCAAAGTAGTGATATATTCGTTAGCAGAGCACGACGTTTCGCTTCTGACCGAGCAACTCAGTCACGCACAACACTTCACTACAAAAGTATCAACACTGTCTACTAAGTCGAAATCTTTTGCAGGCAAAACAAAACGAATTGGATCGCGGCCAGGATGGCGTTGAGCATTGATATTAGGGATGAGTCTCGCTTCGAAACCCGGAAACCCGGATGGGACACACTTGTATCTGCGAGAGCTGATGGCAAATCCAGTTTCTTGATTTATCTCAAGGACATAACAAAAGATGAACTTGAAAAGAGCGTAAAGCAGTTGATATTAGCAGAAGACCCCCAAAACGGGGGAACAACAGAATTGGGACTTGTACAAATTGCGAACGACTACTCCAGCGACCCAGAGGTCCTGTTTATGGGCAATGAACTCGCAGGTGATCTTGTGTGGGACTACGACCATGTTATCAATTTGGTTAAGAGACTGGTGCGAAATTTCGAGATCGAGGGTACGACGGACGCGGAGTTGGATTGGCTGGGAACCGCCGTGAGGCAAATATACTCTTACGGACTTGCAGAGATCACAAATAATAGGAAGAGGCCGGCAGTGAAAAACATTTTCGATCTTGCGCAGCTCGGATGGGAATCAAGAGTAAGTGTCCCATGACGCTCTCCTACCTAGTGTGCTTGTTTATTCGTGGTTCACTCGTGATGGCTGACTTTCATCGACGATGGTAGCTGCGTACGTCTACATATACCTCTGTTTCGCTGTTCGGCGCTTTCTGACACACGCCATCAACAGGAAATTTGAGCAGTTATACTTTAACTCGTAGTTATATATTCCAGCAGGAATTTATTGAACCTCCGCAGGAAGTGAGTGAGCGACAGCAAAAGTCGAATCACCGTATACACGCTCCCAATATGTTCGTAGACGCAAGAGGGCTTGGATTTCAAAGGTTAGTCCCCTGGCGTCATCCCTTCCTCTTTTGGCATCTCTTCGGCCTCGTTGCTCCTTAATGAGCCCGAGGCATTCCTTGAATTGCTGCTGCCTACGGCGGTTGCCAACCCCAGTATGCAAACAGTCCCGACGGACCACGAAACGGGCCCCGGAACAGACTGGTGTTCGAAACAGTTTACGGCATAGATCAACTCACAGTTTTACAAATGGGTGGTGGACTATATGCATCGCTACTTGTCTTGGGCATTCGGTTTTTTTGCTACTTACGACCCTTTTAAAAGAGGCCTCTGGTCGCGCAGGAGGTCCTGGGGTACGTGAGAACTATCCATCGCGTGACGGTGCTGAGTTTGGTTGTATGGCACCTTACTATTTCGCCATCATGTTCTGACACTCTGCGTCTTTCTAGTTGCTAGTGCCGTCCGAGCTTGGGAAATCTTTGTTGTGTATTGGAAGGTACTACATAGAAACGTGATGGCTACGCAGACCATTAGAAAACTTCACTTTAGGTAAGGCATTATTACCCAGTATCTTCTAGTTCTTCGACACGTACCCTCACTCCGGGAATCGGGGAGGCGTTACTAGCAGCTAACCATTATACCAGGGACTTGCACTTCTGCTATAACAGTCTGACCGGATACGTGAGGACGTGCAGATTGAATTCTCATCTGAAGCTAACAGACACCTACTTTAAAGGTTATGGTACCATGAAGCATTTTCCTGGTTTCCAAACAACTGCTCTGAACAGTCCTCTCTTTGAATTCCCCCCCTTTACGTCGGACATGTAAGTTTTATGTCATCTACCCAGGCATCTTATGGGCAGGTAGGTAATCACTAACTTTCCTCAATACAGGGGTGTCGATGGACCGGTCATGAATCCACAGCCCGGTGAGCCAGGTGGACGAGGGGGTCCTGGTGGTCGCGGGGAGATGGGTGGTCCAGGTGGACCGGGGGGACCGGGAATCTATAACCTTGGGGGAGATTACTTCAACTCGAACTATTGGTTGGAAGATGTCGGGCCGGAGGAACCTTTTGTTGATATTGGTCAACAACAAACCGATAATAACACGACTCCGACGGAAGATGGTAGAAGAAATCCTAGAGGTAATGCTACTCCAAGAGCGAGGGGCAGAGGTGCTGGAGGGAATAATCCAAGAGGGAGGGGGAGAGGTGGTGGGGGAAATAGAGTTATTTATAGGCGTATGCAGCAGGCCCCCTTGGCTCTCTCAGACGACGAGGATGACGACGACGACGACGACGGCGGCGAACTGCGCGGTAGAGCACTTCGTCAGGGGCAGGTCAAGAAGCAAATTAGTAAGTGAGGGTTGAGTCTCCCGAATGCCTATCCTCAATACCCATCCTCAATGCCCAACCCCCCCGTCATACATGTTATCCGGTATCCTAACGGCGCTTGATTCCA
>MU279367.1:644266-864695 GCA_022385695.1 Xylaria arbuscula | reverse complement strand
GCATTCCGGCTGTGGCTTGTCTCCTGGTCCAGCCGCATGCCCCTCACTGGTCACCGTGGCCTCTCAACAGGTCGCCCGCTGTTGGTTCGTAACACCACAAAGGTTTTAAGACCTTTGTGCAATAATAAATGTTTTTACCTACCTTAAGGTTTAAGGTTTATAATAGTTTATTACACTTAAAATTTTTTAAACACTTTTTATATAATTATTATTAATTATTTAAGCTTATTATAAATTATTAAAATTATTAGCTATTATTATTTAAAAAATATTTAATAAAAAAAGCTTTTATAATTTTTTAAAATTTATATATTTTAAACTTTATTATAAATTGCTTTTAATTATTTATTATTAATAATTTTAATAAAAAATTTTTAATTTTAAATATATATTTTAACATTTATAAAAAAAAGCTATTAAACTTTAAAAATATAAAAAGGTTTTTAAAATAATATTTATAAAAACTATAAATATAATAAAAAAAAAAACAAAAAATAAAGTTTATTATATTAATAATAAAGTTTTTTTTATAGCATTAATTATAATAGCTTTAATAGCAAAATATTAATGTAAAAGTTTTTAAAAAGTTTAAAATAACTTAAAATATAAAATAATTACGCTTTAAATTATATTTTTTATATTGTTTTAAATATATTATTTATTATTAAATTATAATAAAACATTGTTAAATTAAAAGCTTATTTTTTTTATATTTTTTTAAATATAAATATTATTTATAATAATATTAAATTAAAACTAATTTTTTATTAATTTTGCTATTAATATTAAAAGCTTTTTAAATAATAATTATTTTATTTTACTTAACTTTTTTTTAGCTAATAATATAAATAAAAATTTTAGCTTATTAATAATTATAATATATTTAAATAATATAGCTAATATATAATTACATATATTTTTTTAATTATTAAAGCAAGCATAATTAATTTAAATTATTAAATAATATAATTATATAATAATAATATTTTAAAAAGCAATTGCTTAATTATTTTAATTTAAAACTTTGCTAAAATAGTTAAAAAAATTATAGCTATAAAAAAGCGTAATTATAATATTGCTAATAAAATTAAAATTAATAATTTAATTAAATTTAATAAAAAAAAATTAATTTAAGCAATAAATTTTATTTAAAACATGAAAAACTAGCTATAAATTAAAGTTTTATATAAAAATAAATAAATATATAAATAATTATAATTAAATTTTATATATTATATTAAAGCTTAAAAAATTTGCTTAATTAATTATTAAATTATATTTAATTTAAATATATAAAAACTTTAAAAATAAAGTTAATTAAACATGGAAAAATGTTGTTAAATTGTTTAAAAGTTTTAAAAAAATATATAATATAATTAATAAAACTATTTACATAATAAAAAAAAAAAATAATTTATTTTAAAAAAACTAGTTTTTTAACGTTTTTTTAACTAATTTTATAAAGTTAGCAAAAAAAATTTAAATAAATAATTTTGCAAAAGTTTTTAAGTTATAAAAAAAATTAATTAAAAACTTTAATTAATGCTAATTAACATTTATTTTTAATTATTTTTAAATGATTTTAATAAATAAATAACTTTATTTTAATTTTTAATAAAAAATATTTTAAACTTTTAATATTATTATAATTGTTTTAAAATAAACTATAGTTATTTTTAAGCTAATATTAATTATTTTTTTAAAGTATTTATGCTATTATTTTTAAGCATAAAAAATTTAAGCATGTTATATTTTTTTTAACTTTTTATTAATTAATGCGTAAAAAGCGCTAAAAAATAAATTAATAAACGTTTATTAATTATTAATCATTAAATAATAATAACAAATTATAAAAGTTTATATTTTTATTATAATTAATTTAATTATATAAAAAACGTTTATAAAAAAAAGCAAAATATATATAATTAAAAATATTAATTTTAATTAAAATATAATTAAAATTAACGTTATTAATAATAAATAAATTACTACGTTTTTTTTATTAATAATTTATTTTAATTAAATTATTAATTTAAGTTTTAATTTAATAATTATAAGCTATAAAAAATAATTTTTAAAAAATAAATAATAAAGAAAAAAATAATAATAATTTTATAAACGTGTAAAAACTTAACAATTATTTAAAAAAATAAGCTTTAAAACCGGTTTTAATTAAAGCTATATTATAAAAGCTAATATAATTAATTTAAACTTAATAAAAACTTTAAAACATTTATTTATATTAACTATAAAAATATTATAAAAAAATAGCGGTGTGATTATTAAAGTTTTATATTTTTTAATTTAAGTTATATAATTATTATGTTTTTAAATATAAAATATATAAAAGATTTAAATTTTAAAATTTATTAATTAAAAAAACTTAAAAAACTAAAGTTTGCAAATAAAAATGCTATTAATAATATTATTAAATTAATTAATGTTATTTAAAATGTGTTATAATGTTTTTTATATTATTTAATATTAATATATTTATAATATTTAAACATTTATAGCTATATATATATAACCTTTATATAAATTAAGCTAATAACACGCTTTTATTTATTTTAAAAATATATAAACATAAATATATAATATTATATATTAATAATTAAAAAGCTAAAAAGCGTAAATATATAATTTTTTTTTTAATATATAAATAAAACATAACGCATTTCCCACTTAAGCTAAACACCCAATTAAGCTGGCCACCCACGTGACATATATAACACCGGTAATTTTATATAGGGTACTACTTACCCCCCTTTTAATAACTTGACGAAAAGTGGGCCTTTAAACTAATAATTAGTATATTTGGAATCTTTATTTAACAACGAAGCCAATGGTATTTTTTATTATTTTATAGCCATTTTATTTAAGCGTGCACTTATAAAACTTTATTTTACAGGGATTATTTTAACGTATTTTTTATATAGCCTTAAATAAAATAGCTATAAAATAATAAAAAATACCATTAGATTCCTCTTTAAATAAGGATTCCAAATATACTAATTATTAGTTTGTAAACCCACTTTTTGTCAAGTTATTAAAAAAGGGGGCAAGTAATACCTTATATAAAATTACCGGTGCTATATATATCACGTAAATAGCCAGTTTAATTAGGTGTCCAGCTTAAGTGAAAAATGTGTTAATATATTTTTTTGCATAATTTACAAAATTAATTATAAAACATGTAAGCTTATATATATTTTTATATTTATTTTACATATATATTATTATTTATATTAAATTAAATTTTTAATATAATAACTTTTAACACATTTTAAATAAAAAAGCTATATAGCTAAATTATTAATATTTATAATTTATAATATAATATTAATAAATTTATAGTTTTAAATAAAAATAAAAACAAAGTTTAAAATATTTTATTAAAATTTTATTAATAAATTATTAAGTATTAATTTTATTTATTATAAACATTTTGCCAAGCTTTTTTAATTTATTAATTTTAATATAAACTAATTTTTAAAATTAAAAATCTTTAAGCTGCTTTTTACATTTATAAAAAAGCAGTTTTTTATTATTATAATATTATATTATAATTTATAAAGCGCTTTTTTGCTAACATTATATATATTTATTTTTATATTTTTTTTGCAATAATTTTTAATATAAATAAATAATAAATAAATATAATTAATATTGCTATGTTATAACACTTTAATTTAAATAATAATAATGTAATAGTTTTTTAAAAAATATAAAGCTATTATTATAAAAAAATATAATGTTAAAATATAAAATAAATTATATGTTAATTTAAAAAATAATAATATAACGTGTTTTATTATTAAGTAATAAATATTATTAAATAACAAAAGTCTTAAGCATTATTAAAATTATAACGTAAAAAAAACAACCATAACGCAATTAAATTACTTTAAATTAATTGAAATTTTTTTTATTAAATATATTTACATTTACTGTATAAATGCGCGCATTATAACCGGTGTTGCTGCATATGCTACAATAGCGCGCGCGCATAAATGCCCTTACCTAACAACCACTTTTTTTATTATTTTTTTAATTTATTTAACTACTACTTTTTTTAAAAACTTAAAAATTTGTTTTTTTAAATTAAGTAAGTACTTTTTTAGTTTATAATTGCTTATTTTTTATTTTCTAACGTTTATTAAAAATATAGTTAGCTTTTTAAAGCTTAGCTATTTTATTTAATATTAACGTTTGCTTATGCAATAAATAATATATAGCTTTTAATAATAAGTTTATAATATTAATAATTTTGCTAAGTAAGCTATTTTAATGTTTAGCAATTTAGGTTTTTAAATAAATAGTTTATAAAATGGCTTTTTTAATAATAATAAAAGTTTTTAAAACTTAAATAATAAAAAGTAATTTAAGCTTTAGCAATAGTATAAAAAAAATTAGCGCAATATTAAACTTTAAAATAACAATTTTTAGGTTAAATAGGATAACGCTAGTAGCTTTAAACTTAAATGTAATGTTTATAAATGTTATTATTTAAATATAAGCTTTAAAAAACGTAGGTAAAAAGTTTTTTTTTAAAACATGCGTTATATTTGTTTGCATAATATTGCTAATTTTAATATTATGTACTTTTTTTAACGGGTTAAAACATGCTACGTTTAAAAGCTAAAGTTTATAAAAAAAATATGCAGGCATTATTTTAATAAAAATACTATTTTTTTAGCAATAGTTTTTAAATTTTTTTAAATAATAACTTTTGTAATTATTAAAAATAAAAAAACGTTTTATGTTTATTAAACGTAATTAAGTATATTTATTAAAATGTTTAATTTATTTTAAATTAAAATTATTATTAATTTAACTGTTATATAAAACTGTAATTTATTATTTAAGTAATAAAAAGCTATTGCAATATTAAAAAGCAAAATAGGTTTTTTTTTTTAAAATAATAAAAAGCAGCATTAATTAACCTTATAAATTAAACAAACAGCTATAAATTAATTTCAATTGCTTTGCTAAGCTTACTTAAGCTTATTTTGTTTTTTAACACTTGTTATAACTATATTAATTGTAATTATGCTTATTATAAACCTTATTTTATTAAAATTATATATTTTTTTTTTTGCAATGCTTTAACGCTTAATAGTTTTTTTTACGCGTTTATAATATATGTTATATTTAGTAAAATTTTTGCAGAAAATTTAGCTATAGTTAATTTAACAGTTTAAACGCGTTTAAAAAGCTGGTGTATAGTTTATAAAGCGCGTTATTTAATACTTTCTAATAAGTTAGCTACCCTGCTTAGCTAATAATTAGTTGGCTATATTTTAAATATAACACACCTAGGGGAAAAACGCTTTTAAATCTAGGTAAATTATAAACTATATAATTGCTTGCTTTTTAAAGTTGGTTAATTTCGACTTTATATTTTTGCTGTTGCACCGAGGCGCAACACCGGCGATTTTACGGCAGAAAGTTTTGTTAAAAACGCTATACATTTTTGCAAGCTTATAAATAAAAATATAAAAGTCGCGTTTAAAAGCGCTAACAGCAGTTAATAACCTAGCTTTTTTTAATATATGGTTTATTATTATAAATAAAGAAAATAAAGTTTAAATAATAAAAGGTGAAAAAACCTAAAACTTTTATCACTTAATGATATTTATTACTTAATAATAAAACATGTTATATTATTTTAAAATATTATAAATTTAATATTAATTTATATATAATTTATTAATAAAGCATAAATTTTTAAAATTTAAAATTATAAATTTAATTTTTATTACGCTTTATAAACTTAATATTTATTAATAAAATATAATTGTTTAAATATAACCTTAAATTAAATAATTTAAAATAATTTATATTAATTTTAGCTAAAAATTAAATAAAGTTTATATTTTATTTATTAATAATAATATTTTTATTTTTTTTATAACTTTAGCATTTTTTATATATTTTAAATGCTTTAAAAATAATTATATTAATAGCTAATATTTATTAATTATATTTTAAAAATTAATTAATTTATTTAACTTTATAATATAAATTATTTTAATAAGTTTATTTTTTTTTATATTTTTTATATTTTATTTATTTTAAAAGTTTTTAAAAGTTAATATAAATAAATTATTTTTAATATATATAATTTAAAGCTTTAATAATTATATTAAAAAAACATTATAAAAATAATTATATATAATAAAAAAAAATAATATAATATATTTATAAATTAATTTAATTTAATATTTAAAAAAGTTTAATATATTTAAATATAAACTTTTTAATTTTAAAATTAAAATTTTTAATAAAAAAAGCAATTAATTATTTAATAATAAAATTTTATAATTTATATTTATTATTATAATATTTTAAATATAATTTAATTGTTTTTTATTATTATATTGTTAATTTATTTTTAATAACCTTTAGTTTTTATAATTTATTTTATATTATAAATATTTTTTTTAAAATAAAGTTATTTTTAATAAATAAATAAAATTTAAGCTTATAATTATATAATATTTTAAAAAATGTTTTTTTTAATAATAATATTAATAAATAAATTAATAATAAAATAAGCTTAAAATAATAATTAAAATTAATTGATTTGTTTAATATTAATAAAATATTTTAAATATATTTTAAATATTTAATTTATTTGCTTTATTTAACTATTAATTTAAAAATAAAACATTATTAAATATTTTTTTTAATTTAAAATAATAATAAAAGTTTAATTAAAATTAAGTAATAAAAATTGCTATAAATATATTTAATTTTTTTATAAAATAAAGTTATTATATTAAAAATAAAAAAAAAATAATTAAATTTTATAAATTTATTAATAATAATTAATATAACATTAATTAATTTTTTTTTATAAAAAGTTTTTATAAAGCTAATAATAAAATTTATTAATAATTTTTATTTAAAAGCAATAAATAAAAATAAAGCATTACATTTATTATATTTTTAATAATATTTTGCTTTAAATTTTAAATAAATAATATAGCTATTAATATAAATTTAAACATTAGTTTTTATATTTTGCTAATAAAATTTTTAACGTAATAATTTAAATATATAATTTTAATTAAAATACTTTATTATAATATTATTATAATATAACTTAATAAATTAAAAATAAATAAACTTTTTAAAAAATATATACTTTATTATTATAATATATTAAAAAAGTTTATAACGTTTATTAAAAATTTATAAGCTTTTTTAAATTAATTTACTTTTAAATTGCTTTATATTTAAATTTTTTTTTAAATATTATAAATTATTTTTTAAAAACTTTTAAATATTTTTAAATTAAAAAACTTTTTATTATTAATAATTATTTACGTTTATTTATATATAATTATTTAAATAAAAAATAATTAAATTTTAAATAAATATATAATATAAATTTTTTTAATTAATATTTTTAAATATTTATTTTAAATTTTAATTTAAATTATTGCAAGTTTTTTTTTAAAGTAAAAAGCAAATTTACATTATATAGCTTTTTTACTATATAATTAAAACGTTTTAAAAATAAATTAGCTTTATTTTGCTTTTTTTTTTTAATATTTAATAATAAAATTAAATAAAGCTAAATATATATATTATTTAATTTAAGCATTTTTATAAACATTTATAAATTAATATAATTTAATAAAACTTTAATTAATAATTTGTTTTTTTAAAAATAATATTGCTAATATTTAAAACATTTAATAATAATTAATATTTTTTAATTTAAAGTTTTATAATTTAATTTAATGTTATTATAAATATAAAAATAAAACGTTATAAATTTTTATTTGCTTTAATTATTTTTTTAAAAAAATTTATTTATTAGCATTATTTTAAAAACATTAATTTTTAATAATATTTGCTTTTTAAAATTAAAATATATAAAAAAAATTTTTTTTTTAAATGTTTTTTTTAGCTTATTAAAAGCTGTTATTATAAAAACATTAAAAAAAATTTAACTTTTTTTTATTATTAATATTTTTTTTTTTAAATAATAAAATTAAAAAAACGCAATTTATAAATATTTTTTTATAAAGCAGCAATAAAAATTATAAAACTTTAAAAATTATTATAATTTATAATAAAAATTAAATAATAGCTATTTTAATATTATATTAATATATTTAAAATTTATTTTAATATTATTGTTAAATATAATATATTTAAAAAACTTAATTTTTTTTTAATAAAATTAACATTTAAAAAGTTTAACGTGTTTTATTATTAAGTAATAAATATTATTAAATAATAAAAGTTTTAGGTTTTTTTACCTTTTATTATTTAAACTTTATTTTTTTTACTTATAATAATAAACCACGCATTAAAAAAAGCTAAGTTATTAACTACTACTAGCGCTTTTAAACGTAACCTTTACATTTTTATTTACAAGCTTGCAAAAATGTATAGCGTTTTTAATAAAACTTTTTGCCGCAAAATTGCTAGTGTTGCGCCCCGGCGCGGCAGCAAAAATATAAAGTTAAAATTAATTAACTTTAAAAAGCAAGCAATTATACAGTTTATAATTTACCTAGATTTAAAAGCGTTTTTCCCCCAGGTGTGTTATGTTTAAAATATAGCCAACCGACTATTAGCTAAGCGGAGTAGCCAACCTGTTAGAAAATGCTAGACGATGCGCTTTATAAACCGTATACCAGCCTTTTAAACGCATTTAAACCGTCGAATTAACTATAGCCAAGTTTTTTATAAAGATCCTACTAAATATAACATATATTACAAACATATAAAAAAAATTATTAAGCGTTAAAGCATTGCAAAAAGAAATATATATAATTTTAATAAAATAAGGTTTATAATAAGCATAATTACAATTAATATAATTATAATAAGTGTTAAAAAGCAAAATAAGCTTAAGCAAGCCTAGCAAAGCAATTAAAATTAAATTATAGCTATTTATTTAATTAATTTATAAAGTTAATTAATATTACCTTTTATTATTTTAAAAAAAAAAACCTATTTTGCTTTTTAATATTATAATAGCTTTTTACCACTTAAATAGCAAATTGCGGTTTTATATAATAGCTAAATTAATAATAATTTTAGTTTAAAATAAATTAAACATTTTAATAAATATATTTAATTATATTTAATAAGCATAAAATATTTTTTTATTTTTAATAGTTATAAAAGTTATTATTTAAAAAAATTTAAAAATTATTGCTAAAAAAATAGTATTTTTATTAAAATAATGCCTGCGCATTTTTTTTATAAACTTTAGCCTTTAAACATAGCATGTTTTAGCTTGTTAAAAAAAGCATATAGTATTAAAATCAGCAATATTATGCAAATAAATATAACGCATATTTTAAAAAAGGACTTTTTATTTACGTTTTTTAAAGCTTATATTTAAGCAATAATATTTGTAAATATTACATTTAAGTTTAAAGCCATTAGCTTTATTTTATTTAATTTAAAAGTTATTATTTTAAAGCTTAATATTGCGCTAATTTTTTTTATACTGTTGTTAAAGCTTAAATTATTTTTTACTATTTAAGTTTTAAAAACTTTTATTATTATTAAAAAAACCGTTTTGCAAATTATTTATTTAAAAACTTAAATTGCTAAGCATTAAAATAGCTTACCTAGCAAAATTATTAATGCTATAAATTTATTATTAAAAGCTATGTATTATTTACTGCATAGGCAAACGTTAATATTAAATAAAATAGCTAAGCTTTAAAAAGCTAACTATAATTTTAATAAATGTTAAAAAACAAAAAATAAACAATTATAAACTAAAAAAATATTTATTTAATTTAAAAAAACAAATCTTTAGGTTTTTAAAAAAAGTAATAATTAAATAAATTAAAAAAATAATAAAAAAAATAGTTGTTAAATAAAGGCATTTATACGCCCGCGCTATTATGGCATATGCGGCAACACTAGTTATAATGTGCGCACTTATACAGTAAATATAAATATATTTAATAAAAAAATTTCGATTAATTTAAAGTAATTTAATTGCATTATAGTTGTTTTTTTTACATTGTAATTTAAATAATATTTAAGACTTTTATTATTTAATGATATTTATTACTTAATAATAAAACATGTTAATATATAATTTAACTTTTTATAATTTTTTAATAATAGCTTATATATATTTTATATATAATTTTTTATTAAATAAAAATATAAAAATATTATTAAAATAAATAATATAAATAATATTTATAAATTTATTAAAAGTTTTTTATATATAATTTTAAAAAATAGTTAAAAAATTAAATAAATTTATAAATAATATTAAAAATTTATAATAATTATAATATATAACGTGGTTTATAAGCAAGCAATATATTTAAGCAAACAATATATTTTTTTTATAAACGCATCGGTTTAACTTTGTTGCATAATAATTTTTTAATAATATAATGTTAAATAAAACTAAAAAAGTTAAAATACTTTTTGTTATTTAAGCTATTAATTCCCGTTAAAAAATTTATTAATTTTTTAAAAACACCGTACGTTATAAAATAAACGGTCGCACTGCATAAAATAAAACCCGCGCTAATATATATAAATTAAATTTAATTAAAAAATTTTTTTTTTCAAATATATATTTAATTTAAATAAACAAGAATATTCCTTTATTTACGCTATTATAAAAAATATAGCCGATTTTTTTTATAATTTGCATAGCGCACCTTTAATTAGCAAGCACTAGGTTTACAACTTTATTAATCGCTATAAAAAGCTTTAAACATAGTTTATACGTTTTTATAATTATTAAAAAACATTATGCAAAAATTTAAAAATTATTAGCATATAGTTTAAGCGTTATATACGCGTAAAAACGCAATACAGCATTTATAATAACAATATTTAAAACTTTAATAAAATTAGGTTTATAATAAGCTAAATTTGCACATATATAATTATTATACACGCTAATTAATATAAAAAGCATAAAGCAATGCAGCTTAATAATAAAAAATAATTAATAACAATTTATATTATTAATTTATATAGTTTATTTATTTTGCCGTATTTTATTTTTTAAAACATTTTTTATTTTTAGCATTAGTATAAAAACACCAACTTTTTAACCGATTAAATATTTAATATTAGTTTTAATAAATAAACAAATAATAATATAAAATTAAAATAAGTAAAACATTTTAATAAACATATTTAATTGTTATAAAAAAGCATATATTAATTATTAATGTTAAATTAACATAAAAATTACGTATTAGCTAAGTTTAAAAAATATTGTAAAAAATAAAACATTATAACTATTTTTTTGCTTTTTCATTTATTATATTTAATTTAATTATTTAACATTAAGCTTTATAATATTTTAAAGTAAATATATAGTTATTAAATTAACAAATTTATTAAATTATACATTAATTATATCACTAAGCCTAAGTTTTTTATTGCGTTTAAAAAAGCCTACCTTGCTATTTTTATAAAATCAAATATTTTAAAAAGTTTTTAAAAGTTAAAATTAATGCTTTACAATTCGCAAGCTGTGATTTTAAAGCTAAATATATAATTATAATCATTAACGTTAATTTATAACATTATTAAGCTACTTAAATTTTAGGTTTTTTAAACGCTAAAAACCGCTAAAAAAACAACTATATAATTAATTTTTATTAAAAGTTAAATTTTTAGTTATTAAAAAAGCTCCTTAAAGCTAATTTTAAACATTGTTAATTAGTTTATAAAATTAAATTAAATATTAACGCATTAATTAACCTTTATAAACAATGAAAACTAAAGGCTTTATAAAGCAAATAAAGCACTAAACAAACGCTAAAAAGGCAAAAAAAAGCGTTTATAAAATAAATATAATTTTACTGTAAAAATACAACTAATTTAATTGCTTAAAAAAATGCGCAAAATTTAATATAGTCGCAAACGTCGAAAAATTATAGTAGTAATAAATTAAGTTTGCCGCGCTAACAACAATATAAATAATGCAGCAAAACCGGCCACAATGTTAAAACTTATAATAAAAAAATAAAAACAAGTAATAAATTAAAATTTAATTGATTTTTAATTATAATTATTTTAGTTATAAAGTTATTAATAATTAAACCTAATAATATAAAAAAAATGTGTTGTTTATTTAAATGTATTGTTTATTTATAAACCACGTTATAAAAAGCAATTTTTTATTTGTTTTTTTTTTAATTTATATTTTATAATAAATATTTTTAAAATTAATTTTAATAAATATTTTAGCAAAAAATAATTTATTTAATAATTTTTAATTATAATATAATTAAACTTTTTAAAATTAATATATAATTTTAAACTTTTGTTTTTTTTAAATATAAATAAAATAAATGCTTTAAAAAAATTTGTAAATTTTTTAAATTTTTTAATTTTTTTTATTTTTACAAATTAATTTTATAGCTTTTTTAATTTATTTTAAGCTAAAAAATAAATAAAATAATAAAAAAAATTAATATTTAACATTAAATTTATAATATAATTATTTTATTTAAAATTAAAAAAATATATTAGCTTTATTTATATTAAAAAAATTATATAAATTATAAAACTTTTTTAAAATATTTTTAAATTTTAAATAATTAAATAATAATTTAATATTAATAATTTAAAGTTTTTTCATAAATTTTATAATAGCTTAATAATTTTTTTTATTTTTGCAAAGTTTAATAAATTAATAAATAATAAATAATTTAAATTATTTTTATTATAATTTAAAAAATTATTAATTTTTTTATTTTTTAAAATAATTTAAAAAAGCAATAAAAAATTTCTTTTTAATTTGTTATTTTAATTAATAATAACATAAGCTTTTTAAATTTTTTAAATAATTTTGCAATTATTAATTAATTTAAAAATAACTTAATAAACGTTATAATTAAAAATATATTATTAATAATATATTAAAATTAATATATATAAAAAAATACTTTTTTTAATTTATAATATAAAGCAAAAATATAAAAATTTAAATTAGCATATATTTTTAAAAAGCTTTTTTTAAAACTTATTAAAAAAATAATGTATAAAATATAAAAACATTATAAAATAAATATAAAAAGCTAATAATTAAGCTTAAATTTTATAATTAAAGTTAAGCTTATTGCTTTTTTTTTTAATTATTATTTTAATATTAAAATTTATTATTAAAATAAAGTTTTTTTTTATTACTTTTTTAAATTGTTTTAATTTTTATTTATTTAAACTTTTTATATTTTTTATTTGCAATTTTTTAGCTTATATTAATTAAATTTAAAGCAATTAAAATTTATATAACATTTTTTTTATAATTAAAGCAAAAAACGTTTTAATTAATATTATTTTAAAATTATAAATTGTTTTTATTTTTATTTTATTTTATATTATTATTAAAATAATTTTAATTGTTTTTAAAATTATTATTTTTTAAAATATTTTAATTGTTTTAATTTAAGTTTAAAAATTAATAATTGTTTTTTTTACTTTTAAAATTACGTTTTTACTTTTAATAAAATTAATTGTTTTAATTATAATTTTAAAAAAAATTGGTTTATTATTATATAAAGTTTAAAAAGTTATAATAATTTATTAATTTTTAATATTATTAAGCAATATTTATTATATTAATTTATATAATTAATAAAAAATTATAAAAGTTTATTATATTATATTAAAGTTTATAAATTAGCTTTATATAAAAAAACATTGCTTTTTTATAATTAAATTAATAATATTTTTAGCTGTTTATAAAAATTATTAAATATATTAATTAACATTTTTTAATTAATTATTTATATTAATATTTAAAAATAAAAATTAACGTATAAATATTTTTATTAATTTAATATAAAATATATTTTATAAAAGTTTTATATTTAAATAAAATTTAATATTAATTTTTATAAAGTTAATTTATTTTGCTAATTATATATAAAATTTTAATAATATAAAATTAAAATTTATAATTAAAATATAAAAACATAAATTTAAGTTTAGTTTTTTATTTAAATAGCTTATTTAAATCGATATTTTTATAATATTATTAATAATTTAAGCTAAAATTATTTTTAAAACTAATATAATTAAAATTATTAAAAAATAAAAAAATAAATAAAAAGTTATAATTGTTTAAATTATTAAAACTTTTTATAAAAAATAAGTTTTAAAATTAATAAATTTAATTATTAAATTTTAAATTAAAATTTAAATTATTAAAATTATTAAGGTTTTTTTTTTTAAATTTATAACGTTTTTATATTTTTTTAGCTTAAATTTATAAACGCAATAAAATTAATTTTTTTTTAAAATATTAATAATATTTTTTTTTAATTATTTAATAAATATTTATTAAAGTTAATAAATTTTATTAATTTAATAAGCTATTTATTATTATAATAATTAAAAGTTAGCAATTTTATTGTTTATAATATTTAAGTTAAATAAAATTAAATTATTTTAATAACTTAAAAAAATATTATAAAAACTTTAAAGTTTATTTAAAAATATATTTATTAATTTAATAAAACTTTAAAATTTAATATTATATTAAAATGTTATATTATTATATTATAAATAACTAATTAATAAAAATTTTAAAATTATTATAAATAAAAAAATAATTAAATTAAATATAATAAAAAATATATTTTATATAATAAGTTTTATATAAAATTAAAGCTTATAAAAAATAAAAAATAAAAATAAAATAAATGCGTAGTAAATAATTTTATAAAAAAGTGAAACGGATTTTATAAAGCTTTATAACCCGTATATAATATTAAAGCAAAATTGCTTAAAAAATATTATAATTTAATTAAGGTATTTTTATTTTTTAAAGCTAAAAAATTTACTTTTTATTGCTTTTATAATTATAAAATTAAAATATTAAAAAGTAAAGATTTTTTAACTATAAAAATAAGCTTTTTTTTAAGTAAAAACTTAAAGTTATTAAAAGGTTTTTTAATAATAATTTGCAAAAAAATTAAATAAAATTATTAAAATTTTTAATAACTATTATTTTTTTATTAGCAAAAAAATTAAAAAATAAAATAAAAGTTTATATAAATTATAAAAATTTAAACAATATTATTATTAAAAACTATTATTTTTTATTTTTAATTTATAAAATATTTAATATATTATATAATTTAAAATTTTTTATTAAAATAAATATTATTATAACATTTAATAAAGTTTAAATAATAAAAGGTAATAAATATAAAATAATTTTTATTATATATTTTAATTTATATAAAATATTAATTATTTTATTTAGCTTATATAATATATTTAATATATTTTAATGCTTTATTAATAATATTTTTTATGATTTTTTTTATAAATTTGCGTTTATTTACTTTAAATAACGGCTTTTAGCCTTTAGTTTTTCATTTATTAAATAATTATTAATTAAACCATTTAAGCTAATTAAATGTTAATTATTTTATTGCTTAACTTAGTTTTATTTTATTAGCTATTTTATTAATTATTTTATTAATTATTTTAATAGCTAAATTAGCTATATAATAAATAAAACGCTTTATAAGCTTAGGTGTTAAATTTACCTTTTATTATTTTATAATTAAAATGATATTTTCAATGATTATTAATAAACATATTTAAACGCCGTTTATAATAATTATAAAGTTTTTAACTTTTTATAAAGCTTTTTTAATTAATTAAGTTTTATATTAACTTTAATTAACATATATTAACGTGGTTAATTAAATACCGGTTAATTAATAAACAATATAAAAATATAAATAAATATATTAAAAAATACCGTATAACCTTTATTTCTTTACGTTAAATAGGTTTTTTTAGCTATTTATAAACTTATTTTTTTTATTAAACATTAATTTATACCTTTTATATAATTCACTGGTTTTTTATATAATAATTATATTAAAGGTATATTTAAATGTTTAATATTTAATTAATTATAATTAACTATGCGTAAGCTTTAATTTAAGCAATTATATAACATTTATATAATAATTTTATTAAAAAATTCAACGTTTAAATTAAAGCTTTTAAAGTTGTTTATACGGCTAAAATAACAAAGCTATATATTATTTTAAATGTTAGCGCTTTTATTTATTAACGTTTTTAATTTATTTTATTAAATTTATTTTTTTTATTAATTTAGCTAAATTTAATATATAGCTATTATTTTTAAAAAGCAAATTATGCGTTAATAATAAAGCTATTAATTTTTTAAAAATTAAATTTATTTATATATATAAAAAGCTTAATTAAAAGGTATAATAAATTATATGTTTATAATTATTTGCTGTAAAAAAAACCAAATAAAATTTTTTAAAAATTATAAAAGCTTTGCAATATATATATTATAACTTAAATAAAATTATATATACATTATAAAAACTTAAAAGCTTTATGTTTAAAAATATTAATTTAATATATAGTTTTTTTATTATTTAAAAAAAAAATTGCTAAAAAGTAATATTATTAAGCTATTAAACTTTTTATATATTTAAAACTTATATTTAACTTTTTTAAACAAGCTATAAATTAAATTAAATAAACGTAAAGTTATTTTAAATATTTATAATAATTTTGTTAAGCTATTACTATGTTTAAAAAATAAATATAAGCTAGTGTATATAAATTTTAATATTAATAAAAGTAGCAAATTTATAAATTTATTAATTATTAATATTAATAATATTAGCGTTTTATTTAAACTTAACGTTTTGTTTAACTTTTTTATTTTATTAATATAAACGTTTAAAAAATATATAACCATTAGTTTTATTAAAAATAAACGTTTACAACGTAAAAAACGCGGTGATTATAAAAGGTGTGGTAAAATTAACTATTAAATAAAGGCTTATTTACTATTACCTTAAAAAAATTACGTTAAATTTAACGAGTAAGCTTAAAAGGCTTTAATATTTTAAAAATCTTTGTTTTTTAGTGTTTTATATAATATTATAAACTTTAAAAAGTAATAACGGCCTTTAACCTTTAGCTTTTCATTTGTTAAATAATTATTAATTAAACCATTTAAGTTAATTAAATATTAATTACTTTATTGCTTAATTTAGCTTTATTTTGTTAGCTATTTTATTAGTTATTTTATTAGCTATTTTAATAACTAGGTTAATTATATAATAAATAAAACGCTTTATAAGCTTAAGTGTTAAATTTATTTTTATCACTTTATAATTAAAGTGGTATTTTTAATAACTATTAATAAGCATGCTTAAACGCCGTTTATAATATTTTAATAATATTTTTATATATTTAAAATTAAAAAAAATTTATATTAAGCATATATAAAAAGTTTTAACGGTATTTTATAATATTAGCTTTTAATTAAATATTAATAAATGTGAATTTTATATAATTAAAATTAAATATTTTAACTTAATTATTTTTTTTAATAATATTTTAATAAATAGCTTTAAAATTAAAACGTTAAAAAGCTAAAAAGAAATTAAAAAAAATTAAAAATTTTTAAAGGTTTTTTAAATTTATAAATTATTATAAAAAATTTATTAAAAGCTTTATAAAAATTATTAAATTATTAATTAATTTGTTTATTATAAAATTATAATAAAATTAAATTTATAATAAATATTTTTATGCTTTTTAAAGTTAAAAAATGCGTTTATAATAACGCTTATTTTATAATATTTTAACTTTTATAAAAAAATAATTATTAAAACTAATGCTTTTAATTAAGTAATAAACGGTATTTTTTTATAATATAATGATTTAAAAAAACTATAATTTATAACTTATTTTTTTGCAAAATATTTAGCTATTAAAATTAATTATAAAATTTATAATAAAAAATTATTAAATATTATTAAAGCGTTTAAAAAGTGAAAACTTAAACTTTAAAGCATAAATAACGCAATTAAAGTTATTATAAATTATTAAAATATTAAGCTAAAAATAAGCTTAATAATTTAAGTTTTTTAATTAATTTAATTTTTAAATTATATATAAATTAAAATTAAAAATTATTTGCTTTAATATATTAAATAATTAAATTATTTTAAAGCTTTAATAATTGCTATTTAATAAAAAAATTATAAATATATTAATTTTAAAGTATATATACGTTATAAAAATATATAAACATATAAATAAACTAATAAACAACGTTTATAACAGCTTTTTTATTATATATAAAATTATTAATTATTTTTTAATAAAAAATATATAAACGTGTTTTTTATTAAGTGTTAAGTTTTTAATAATAAAATTTACTTTAATAAACGCTTGTTTTTTTTTAAAATAAATATGTTTTATACCTAAGCAATTTAAAAATATTATAACGTTATTTTAATTAATTATTAAAATAAGCTAAAAATTATTATTATAATAATAAAAATGTATTAATAATTTAAAATGTTTATAAATGTTATTATTTAATATGTTTTATTATTAAGTAATAAATATTATTAAGTAATAAAAGTTTTAAATTTTTTTACTTTTTATTATTTAAACTTTATTTTTTTTATTTATAACAATAAATTACGCGTTAAAACAAGCTAGGTTATTAATTGCTACTAGCGCTTTTAAACGTAACTTTTATATTTTTATTTATAAGCTTGCGAAAATATATAGCGTTTTTAACAAGATTTTCCGCCGCAAAATTACCGGTGTTGCGCCCCGGTGCGGCAGCAAAAATATAAAGTCGAAATTAACCGACTTTAAAAAGCAGGCAATTATATAGTTTATAATTTACCTAGATTTAAAAGCGTTTTTCCCCCAGGTGTGTTATGTTTAAAATATGGCCGACTAATTATTAGCTGAGCGGGGTAGCTAACTTGTCGGAAAGTGCTAGATAATACGCTTTATAAACCGTACACCAGCCTTTTAAACGCATTTAAACTGTTAAATTAACTATAGCTAAGTTTTTTGCAAAAATCTTACTAAATATAACGTATATTATAAACGCGTAAAAAAACTATTAAGCATTAAAGCATTGCAAAAAAAATATATATAATTTTAATAAAATAAGGTTTATAATAAGCATAATTATAATTAATATAGTTATAATAAATATTAAAAGGCAAAATAAGCTTAAGCAAGCTTAATAAAGCAATTGAAATTAGTTTATAGCTATTTATTTAATTAATTTATAAGGTTAATTAATGCTGCTTTTTATTATTTTAAAAAAAAAAACCTATTTTGCTTTTTAATATTGCAATAGCTTTTTATTACTTAAATAATAAATTACGGTTTTATATAACAGCTAAATTAATAATAATTTTAATTTAAAATAAATTAAACACTTTAATAAATATATTTAACTACGTTTAATAAACATAAAATATTTTTTTATTTTTAATAGTTATAAAAGCTATTATTTAAAGAAATTTAAAAACTATTGCTAAAAAAATAGTATTTTTACTGAAATAATGCCTACGTATTTTTTTTATAAACTTTAGCTTTTAAACGTGGCATATTTTAGCCCGTTAAAAAAAGCATATAATATTAAAATTAATAATATTATGTAAACAAATATAACGTATATTTTAAAAAAAAACTTTTTACCTGCGTTTTTTAAAGCTTATACTTAAGTAATAATATTTATAAATATTACGTTTAAGTTTAAAGTTATTGGTTTTATTTTATTTAATTTAAAAATTGTTATTTTAAGGCTTAATATTGCGCTAATTTTTTTTATACCGTTGCTAAAGCCTAAGTTATTTTTTACTATTTAGGTTTTAAAAATTTTTATTATTATTAAAAAAGCTATTTTGCAAACTATTTATTTAAAAACTTAAATTGCTAAGCATTAAAATAGCTTACCTAGCAAAATTATTAATGCTATAAACTTATTATTAAAAGCTATATATTATTTATTGCATAAGCAAACGTTAATACTAAATAAAGTAGCTAAGCTTTAAGCGGCTAATTATATTTTTAATAAATATTAAAAAACAAAAAATAAGCAACTATAAATTAAAAAAGTATTTATTTAATTTAAGGAAATAAATCTTTAGGTTTTTAAAAAAGGTGGTAATTAAATAAATTAAAAAAATAGTAAAAGAAATAGTCGTTAGGTGAGGGCATTTATGCGCGCGTGCTATTGTAGCATATGCAGCAACACCGGTTATAATGCGCATATTTATATAGTAAATGTGAATATATTTAATAAAAAGGATTTTAATTAATTTAAAGTAATTTAATTGCGTTATAGTTGTTTTTTTTATATTGCAACTTAAATAGTGCTTAAAACTTTTGTTACTTAATGATATTTATTACTTGATAATAAAACACGTTATATTAAAATATATTATTTTTATTAAAAAGCAAAAATATTAAAAAAATAACTTTAAAAGCTTTTATATAGCTTATTTATTTTCTTTAAAGCGTGGTTTTATATATTAATTAATTATATTATATATTTGCTTTTATATAAACAATATAATAAAAAATATATTAATATATTAATAATTATAAATAAATTAATAAAAATATATTATTTTATTTTATATAAAATAATAAATATAAAGAAATTAATAAAAGCATTTAATTTATTTTTAAGTTTTAATAAAAGCTTTTAAAAAAGCTTAGGTTAATGTTAAAACTATTAATAATTTATTATTTTTAAATAAATAAATAAACTAAATTATTAAACCAAGCTTTAAAGCAATTTTTTTAAATTTATATATTAAAAAACAAGGATAATTAAATAAATTAATTATTATTTGCTAAGTTTATTATAAATAATTTTAAATTATTATTTATTAAAATAATTTTATTTTTTATAAATTATAAATATTATTTAAAAATAAGCGTTAAGCTTTTTAAACTTTAAAATTTAAATTTATTATTATATAATAATTAAAAAATTAATAAAGCAAATAAAATAATGAAAATAATAAGTGTTATTTTTAATAAATTTTATATAAACATATAATTAATTTAAAAGCAATATTATAAATATAATAATAAATATAAATTAAATATTTTAATTTATTATTTAAAATAATTAATATAACTTAACATAAAAAATATTAAATTAATAATTATAAAGAAATTAATAAATAAATAAATTAATTTATATAAAATAAAAAAATATTATAAATAAGCTTACGCTTTTAAGCTATGAAAATTTTTCTTTAGTAAATTTTTAATGTTTTATTATTTTTAGCTTTATTTTATTAACGTAAAAGGTTTATTAAAGCAAAATGTTTTAAATAAAAATATATATAAATAAAACAAAAGTTTAATATTAATTAAAGGAAAAAAAAAATATAAAAAAAAATTAGCTTTGCAAAAAAGTTTTAAATAATAAAATAAAAATAAAAAGCTTAAAATATTTAATTAATTAATATTATTATAAAATATAAAAAAACATTTATATATAATTAAATAATTGCTTATAAAGGTTTTAAAACCTTTATATAATAATAAATGTTTTTATTTATTTTAAGGTTTAAAGTTTATAATAGTTATAACAAAAAATAGCTATTTTTATAATAAGCGTTTTATTAATAAAGATTTATGCAAAAGGAAACACTAAGCTTAAGTTAAACGTCCACAATGGCAAATTAAAATAAAAGTGATTTTAAAAGGTTTATAACAATAGCAATAAACAAATTTTAATTTAAAAGCTATGTGAATAAAATCTAGGAAGCATGCTAATATATTTTTCTAATCGCTGTTAAAAACCTCGAACTTTAAGGTAGGTAAAAACACTTGTTGTTGCACGAAGGTCTTAAAACCTTCGTGGGCAACTATTTAACTATATACAAATGTCTCTTTGTACTTTGTGACAGTCGCACATGTGGCCTCAAAACTGTTTCATAATTATGTGATGGGATATGGTCTGGATTAATACTTCCGCGGTTGCCACCTTTAAACGGATTACTTCAGCCTTAAAGCTCACCAGCCAGAATACCAGTTGAGCTACGTCGATCCATATGATTTACGCTAACCATTTCCACATGTCTATGCACTGTCGTCGTGTTGCACTCCCAGCATGACATAAGTGGGCACTTAGATCACCACAGAGAGTCCGATTTAAGCGTGAAGGCTGGCGTAGCTTTAAATGTTGCGGTAATGATTTGCGAATGTAGATAGTGCCGTTAATACTTAAAAGGTAAGATAATAAGATTGGTATAGGGATATCTACGTACCATACATGAGGAGATCTTTTAATAAAAGTTATGTAGCTGCGCTAAGTACTAACTAACTATAAAAATAAATATTTAAAAATAAGCAACGTTTGCTTTAGCGGCTATAGTAAATGAAATTACGCGCGGCGTAGTTTAATGCAAAGACAGGTCGTAGCGCAGTTTATTAAATCAAGGTAGGAGTCGATTATAATACTGCATGTGAAACTAACTATAGTAATTAAACGCAGGTTTTAAGCTAACTACTAATTGTTTAATTTTAGCTTATTATAGCTTAAGTAATTAAACTAACAGGTTTGTTTGTTATATGTGTTAAAATAAGCGAGCCAATTAATTAAAGGTTTAAAAGTGTGTGTATTGTGTTTAAAGCGCGTTTTGTTGTCTTTTTAAGATGTGTACTAATAAATAGTGTGGCGGGTTCACAGGGGTTAAGTAATCTTTGCTCACCCCTTAACATATTAGCTTACAACAATTTATCCAAATTAACCATTAATTTTAACACACTTTTTTAAGGCTAATTACTTTGTACTTTGCCTTGATTTAATTAATGAGGTTATTTTTGTGGCTTTTATGCTTTTACTTTTCCTTTAAATAGTTTATTTTTAAAGCTATCGAGGTTTTTTTAAGTGATTTTTTTTTGCTTTTGCTTTAAAATCCGTGCTTTTACGTTTTTTAACCTTAATTAAGTTATGAATTCAGTTTATTTAATTGCTAAAAGTGCTTTTATAAGTCCGTTTGCAATTATATCGCCTGTAAAAACGTAGGTTATATTTAAGGTTTTTTGTTAAACCTTTTGTTTTAATTAGTGATTATATATATCCACGTATTAAAGCTTGGTTTTTAATGTTAATACCTTTTTTTTTAAAAGCCTAATAATTTGCTAATTATTACACTAAAAGATAATTTATTAACTATTAAGCGTAACTTTTAGCTTTTTAATTAATTAATTAACAAACATAGCTTTTTTAGCAGCTTGCGCAAAAGCTAAAAGTTTCGCTTTTATAGTCGACATAATAACAATGTTTTATTTGTTAGCCTTTTAGCCGATAACTCCTTTAAATAGCTTTATAATATAAGCTTGTAAGCTTTTGCGGTTAATAATATTATTTGCAAACGAAAAGTTGCTGGCAATAATTAGGTTATTATTGCTTTTAAATTTAAAAGCAAAATATTAAGTTTAAAAAAGGTAATTTAAAGTTTAATCGGCTTTGCAGTAGTATTTAAAGCTTAAATTTAGGTTAAATTGCAAAAGTTTTAAAGCAAAAAAAGCAATATCTAGGCGTATAATCACTGCTGCATATATAATAAAGCTTATTTTCTTTTAATAAACATAAATTTTTTTAGCTATAATTAAGCCTTTGTAAAAAAATAACTTTTAAATCTTTATAAAAATAAAGTGCTTTTTTTTTTTAAGTTATTTAGCTTGCTAATTTTTTTAATATATAAAGATTAAAATAATTAAATTAGCTTTTATTAGCAATCTTTAATAATTTTAACTTTTAAAAACCATTGAAAATTATTTTCTCTAGTTAATTAATACTTAGTTTTAAGTTTTTATATTAGTTTTATAGCAAAAACCTTTTTATAGCTTTAATAGGCTAAAACTATATTATTTACGTAAATAAACACAAGAATTTTATCTTTAAAATAACAGCAAAACTTATAAAAAACTGCTAAATAACTTAATTTAAAAAACGTTAAAGTTAATTTTTTCTGCTATAGCAAAAAAAACTTTTTAAGTTTGTATAAAGCCTTTTATAGCTTTAAAAAAGTACCTAATTTACGGTAGCTAAAAGGCATCTTTATATAGATTTCCTTATTTAGCTTAGCATTAACAAAGGTATTAACTGCGTTATATTGCTTTAATTCTAGGTTAAACTTAGCTGCAATTGCTATTAAAGTTTTAAAAGATTTTTTTGCTAAAGTAAAAGCATATGTTTTTTCTAAGCTTAAGTAAAGCTATTAATCTCTTTAAACAATTAGCTATGCTTTACACTTTATAAAGTAGCCGTGCTTATTAAATTTATAAACGTATACCCATATATAGTTAAAAGTAAGTTTTTTGTAGGCAATTTTGCAATTGATTTTACGCCACGAGGCTATTTTTTTATAGCTTTTGAGGTGTAGCTTTTTTGCAACATAAAAACCTTTTTTTACCAGGTGTATATTTAAATTTTTATAAGTTTTTAGCAACAATAAAAGCTTAGTTTTATAAACCTTTTTTGTTAGCAATCTTTGCTTAATATTTTTATAATTTTTTAATTTAAGGTTTTTTTTAGCATTAAACGCAGTATTACCTGCGGAGCTTTTTTTTAAAAGATTAAAGTAGCATTAAAAATAGTTTACCATTTTGGCTTTTTTTGCCTTGCTCACCGGTATACCGTTAAATAACTCTGCGGTGCATAAACGTTTAAAATTAAATATGGCCTTTTAGCATTTTTTACGTATTAAACCTATAGTATAAAAATTAAAAAAATCTTTTTTAATTTTAAATTTTAGTTTATTAATAACTAGCGCAGTTTTTGCAAAGCGAACTACTAAATTAGCTTTTTTAATTATAGCTATAAAAAGGTTTAATAAAGTAAATAATTTAAAAGGTAAAAAATATAATACAAATATTGCTTATATATAAAGTTAATTAAGCTTATATATAAATAATTCGGAGTTTTTAACTTTATATATTACTTTTATATTTTCTTTACTTACTAAGTTTTTTTTTTCCTTAACGCCATTTTTTGCTACTTTTTAAATAATTTTATTATTTAATTTAAAATATAAGTTAATTATTTTAGGTTGGATTTTTTAAAGGTTTTGCTTTGTAAACAATGTTTTAATAGTTTTAAAAAATAGCTCTCTGGCATTTTTTTGTAGGTTTTTTAAATTTCCGGTATAAAAGGACTTTTTTTAAAACTATACATTTTAAGTAAATTTAATATAGTTATTCAAAAGGTTTTAAATCTTATAAATATTAATGGAATTATAGCCAACTAAATAGCCGATCCATGTTTTCGGATTAAGTTAATTAAAACAGTTTTTTTTAAGCTAACTGCTAAAGTTTAAGGTATATGCCTTGCAGCTATATGCTTTTAAATAGGCTTGTTTAAGCTTTTTATCTTTTATTAATCCGTTTTTTAACATAAAATATATATAAAAACGCTTATATAAGGTTTTCCAGTTGTAAATATGCTTAAAAAACCTGTTATAAAGGTAAATTGCTGCTTTTATAATTTTTAGCCACAGGGATTTAAGCAAATTTAAGCCAAGGCGCATTACGCAAGCTTTATTTTTAATTACACCCTTTAAACGTTTAGCCGCTTTATTTTAGCCTTGTGTGTTAGCTGCTAAAAGCTTAAAAATAACCTCGTAGTTTAAAAAAATATCTTTAAGTGCTTTTAAGCTATTTTTGTGCTTAAGAATTTTATTATTACATTTAATTACTTTAATTTTAATTTGGTAACAATTTTATAAGTGCTTAATTAACCTTTTAAAAGCAGCAATTATGCTTTTAGTTTGTTTATTTTTAAAAAAATAATCTTAGGTATATTTTAAATATTTGTTTATAGCAATTATTATAAAGTTATTAAAGTATATGGTTTTTTTAAAATTATAAAAATCGATTGCAATTTATATTTTAGGCTTATTAAGCTTTATTTGTTTGGTTTGTTTAATTTAACGCCATAGCTTGGCTTAAGCGCAGGCATTATAGTTAGTTATAGCTATTTTAGCCTTTAAGTTTTTTTTGATCTTAGCTTTTAAAGACTTTTGCATTAGGTGCTTTAAAAAATTAAGGCCAGTATATTTTAGTTAAAGGTGTTATTTCAAAATATTTGTACGGCTTGGCTTCTTTTTTATATAGGTGCTAAATTGCTCTCTGCGTAAATAAAATGCCTGTTTGGTTAATAATAAAAGAAGGTATTTTAATATAAACTAGTTAAATCGTTTTTGTACTTAATAAGCAATCCCGTTATTTTTTCGCCTTTAAAATACTAAGGGCTTAGGCTTTATATCCCACTAGTAGCCACTTTATTAAAGTTTTTTCAAAGAAACTATGTTAGTTAAAAAGTCCTTATAATAGGCCACATCTAGTAAACACATAACTTCTAGGCCCTTAGGTTTTTAAACGTTAATATCCACTTTTCCGTAGCTTAGTATAAGCACTGCAAAGTTTCCTGCAATAACTATATTACCTAGCTTGGCCTTTTTAAAGTTTAAAAACCTAACTATTTTATTAAAAATATGTAAAGTTTTTTTTAAATCTAAAATAGCTAAGTTTTTAAAAGAATATTAACGTTTGTTTTTTTTAAAAATAGCTTTTCAAGCGGTAAAGGTACTGCTTATAATTTTGCCGGCTAGTTATTTATTTGGTATTTCGACCTTGGTGTTTTTTTTTTTGCCATTTAGCCGGGCTACTTTTTTCGCTAAGTCCTGATTTTTTTTAATTATTTGTATAACTACCTATTGTAGTAACAATTAAAAAGCCTAATTTTTCGGTGCTTTTTCTAATATAGCATACTAATAGTTTTTTAAGTTATAAAAGCTTTAGCAGGCCTTGCATACTTAAAAGTTTGCTTTAGGTCGCTTGGGCTAAAATTATTAGCTGTTTTTGCTTTTTTAGCCTTGGCTTTTTCCCCGACCACGTTTTTATTAGTAGTGGCTGTTTTAACAAATAAGCTTTTCCTATAGGTTATTATTATTACTACTCTCGTTTTATTTATTAATATTATAAGTTAAAAAGGCTTTTTTAACTGCTTTTTTATTTTTTAGCGATTAAATATATATTTTAGCATATTTTTAAAAGCTAGCAGTAATATTAATATAAATTAATATTTTTGCTTTAATTGTTATATCGTTTATTATTTAAAAACTTATTGTTTAATCTAAAATTATGCTTTAAAAGATAAATTTAAGGTTAAACATGAGATTATCCGAGGCTTTAAGCTTTGTAAATTTTTTTTAATTTCTTTTGCTATTATTGATTTTTACTTTATAACCTATGCTTTTAAATCCTTTAAAACCTTTGGCAAAGGCCTAGATACTATTGCCTTATATTGGCTTTTTGCTTTTTGCTTAATACTAAACTAGATAGCCAATTTAATTTTGCAAATGCTGTTATACCATTTATTAATATTTTTTTTAGCATTTAAAAAAGCTAATCGATAATATAAAGCAATAATATCCTGCATTTAGGCTGTTAACTTGGTAATTTTTCTTTAATGTTTTTTATAGTTTTTGTTTTTGTATACGTATATGCTAAGGTCGGCGCTAAAAAAGGTTTTTTTTTTTGTTATAAAGTTTGCTAAAAAGGTAGGCATTTTAACCGTGTTTTTTTTAGGGTATTTGGATAAATCTAGCTTAATTAATTTTGTAGGCTAGGTGTTTTTTGCGGTGGGATTTATAAATTCTTATAAGTCGAGGGCTTTTGCTTTAGCTATAAAGTTACGGTTTTAATCGTTGTAATCTTTAGCTTTAGTAAATGCAGCTTTGGCTACGATCGGTGATATCATCGTTATAACTGGTATTACTGATGTTACTTATTTTGTCCCGAGGGTCGGTAGGGTTGTAGTTGCGTATAAGACTCTTAATTGTTAAAATAAGCGAGCTAATTAATTGAAGGTTTAAAAGTGTGTGTATTATGTTCAGAGCGCGTTTTGCTGTCTCTCTGAGATGTGTACTAATAAATAGTGTGGCGGGTTTACAGGGGTTAAGCAGTCCCTGCTCACCCTTTAACATATTAACCCACAACAATCCATTTAAATTAACCATTAATTCTGACAATATGCACCGCATCGGCAATTTAAAATTCCACCGTTGTTAATATTTTTAAGGAGATAAAGCCGAAATATAGCTACAAAATACTTTTATACATAAAAGATCCGCTTTTGCCCTTAAGCCGCCGGACAACAGCTTTTACCCGGCTGTGCGATTGTTTAAAATGGCATTACTGTTGATCTTCGATTTTTGAAAAACCTTTCCCATAAAAATAATGTTGTCCAGGTTACCGTACGTGAGCGTTAAAAATCCGTTTACGAGATTTTAAAGCTATATAACCTAGGTACTAGTGTTTAGCATTAAAAAAAGGTAATACTTTGCCACAAGTCGCTATAAATTATTTTTTAAAAACGAAAACAAAACAATATTCACATTAACTAACTTGCAAAGCTTTGCAATACATAATAACATAATAACTATGTGAAAATAAATTAACTAATGCTTTTTAGCTTTACAAGTTTTTTATTATAGGGTTTAGGCTCGTAATATAATATAGGTAGCGAGGGGTTAAATATATAAGCAAAGCCTGTTATGTCGGGCCAATTTACACCTTTTGGCTTGGCGTGAAACTATGTATCGAAGTTTCACCTCGCTCTCAAAAAGCGTTAAATCATTGCTAAAGTGAATTCCAGCGAGATTAAAATTTTAATTTCAAGTAATAACTTATCTTTAAACTATTTATAATAGTTAACTCTTGAAAAACTAAACTATTAATTTGAAATTAAAAATTTAATGTATATTTATTGCTAAAAAAGTGAATAAAACGCGACACTTAGTAAATACGCTTTTGCTCGACCTTTTTTATTTTAATTTTCGATTTTTTCAAGTTATTTTATCGCACTTTACCTTAAGCCACAGTCCTCGTATAAAGCCTTTAGCATATATAAGTAGCACTAAAGTTGTTATTTAAAGTATATCGTTTATTTTCGTTTGTAAAAGCTAATATAAATATTTACTACGTGCATTAATAATTCGATTATAAGTCGGTTAATTTAAACGTTAATTTAACATTATTATAAAAAAAAAAGTGTAATAAATTAAATATAGTTAACAAATTTATTATATATAATTATAATATAAATAAAACTTAACGTAATTTAAAATATTATTATTTATAAAAAAATAAAGCGAAAAGTGAAAAATTAGCTTATAAATTTAATTTTAAATTTATAAATAAAAAGTTTAATTACATTCCGCTTTTTTTAGTTCGCTTAATTAAAATTATTTACAAGTTAAGTTAAAGCTAATACTTTATCGGTTAAGTAAATAACCGGGGTAACTAGGTAAATAATGGATTTTTAATCGTATAAAAGGCGAATTAGCCGATTTATTAAATCGTTAACGTTATTATAGCCTTTAAAACTAGTATTTTTATTAGTAGCATTTTTATTAACGCGCTACAAAAGCAAATATATAATACCACATTTTAATTTTATTGTAAATTTCATTAATAGCTTAATAAGTAATTTTTTTATTAATCGTTAATTAAAATTTACCGAAGGATATATTTATAACAATTGGAAAATAAATTAATTGTGTGACTATAATAATTAAGCTTTTTAATAGGTTTTATTAACATAATTTAATATTAATTTTTAGCGTTTTTTTAGCTGTTTAAATTAATATATTTAAAATATCCATAGCTGTTAAATATTTATTTACATTTCCTTTATATATAAGTACGCTATTTTTTAAAAAACATTTTAAGTTTTTAAAAAAGTAAGGCTTTTATTATTTTTAAAAATATCTCACTTAATATCCTTTGCTAAAAATGAAAATTATTTCGATAATCCTTGTTATATGTCTCGAAGCTATAAAGGGATTGCTTTCACCGCAAAATAAGCCCCGTAATTTCCCTTAATGCGGTGCATTTTATTTCATTTACTTATAGTGTTGCGAAATAAAAAAAATCAAAGTTATAAATAACGTTTAATATTAGCGAAAAAAAAAAAGGTAGGTTATTTACTTTTTATTTTAACTTTTTTATTAACTTAATTTTTAAAATTTCATAGGTAATATTTATTAAAGTTAAAACTAATTATTAATTATAGCCGTATTAAACGTAGGTTTATAATATATATTATTTAATTTTAGCTAATTATCTTAATTTCGCATACCTTTTAAAGCTTGCAAAATTTTAAAAATAAATGTGTATAACTTTTTTATAAATTTAAACCGAAGTGTTATAAACCGAAAGCTATAAGTTTATATTATAACTATAATTATATTAACTTATTAATATTATATTAATACCTTATAAAACTTAGCCTTTTACCGATGAAAATAAACGGGTATGTTAACTTTTTAACTAATATTAATTAGTTAATACAAAAACTATATACCATTAAAAAATACTTAAATATTTATATTTATATAAGTGCAAAAAAGCTTATAAATATTTAGGTATATAAAAAAAAGAAATTTTGTTTAAGGGTTTTTAAATCGGCTTTATTTACCTTTTTTTACTATAATTTTTTTAAAATTAGCAAAATATTGCTTTAGTAAGCAAAACTTACCGTTCGTTTAAACTTTTAGTTAAGTATTAACATTTTATCCATTCGTTATATTTAATACCTTAGCATTTTTAAAAATAAAACTATGAAACTTTATAGCTCGAGAATTATTATAATAGTTAATAAATTAATTATATATGTGTGTTAAGCGCTTGTGTTATATGCACGTGCCACTTTTATATAAGTGATTAGGAATAAAATAAATCGATCCCTTAATTAGTAACGTCGGTAACCTATATTTTAGCCATTTTTATATCTTGGCCACTTTAAAACATTAATATTTTTTAATTTATAAAAATATATTATAACAACTTTTTATTAATAATAATATAGCTTTTAGCTTTGCTAAATAATTTAAACTCGCCGGACTTATTAAAAATGCTTTTGCAGTTTTTAAAAGCTAATTAAGCCCGGTAAATGTCCTTAATAGTCGCAAATTTGCTATTTAAGCTTAGCTAGATTTTTTTACGCTTGTAAGCCTAAATATTATTTAGCCGGGCTTAAAGTATTTCGATTTCGCGTTGTTTAATAGCTATATTGGTGTTTTTTTTGTTAAACGCCTTATTAATTTTTTAAAACAATAGCTTTTTTATGTAAAAATCTTTATTTAGCTGGTTAAATAAACAAAGCTTATTACGCAAAACCTTAGCTATATAAAAGGTTTTTTAATGTATTTAAAAAACCTTTTAAAATAAAATATTTAATAGTTTAAACTAAGCTTTTATTAATTTTAGTTTAGTTTTAACAATTAAAAGGTTAGCTAAAACCTTAATAGTTAAAAAAAGCTATAACCCACTACTTTTTTAACTAGCTTTAATATTTAACCCTGTTAAAGTTTTTTTTTAGCTTTTTTATAGCAAATAAAAAAATTCCGCTTTTTAACCGCCGTAAAATTATTTAAAATAAGCAAATTAGCAAGCTTTTTACGGTAAGCTAATTTTAATAGCTTAAATATAGCCACGTTTAAAAGTTATAATACATGAAAAATATATGCGGGTAAATATAATATATATATATTATTTTAATAATATAATTATATAAAATTGTTTATTATATAATTATTATATGCGTTATATATTAATAACTTAGCATTTAATAAATAAAACCTTTTTTAAATGCTTTAAAAAGTGGTTTTTAAAATAAATACTTTTTAAAGCCACTTTAACGCGGTTTTATTATAAGTTTAGCTTTTAAAATATAATGTAAATTTTTAACCGTTGAAAAAGGTTAAATTTAAAAAAAACCATTATTGTTAAAGCATTTTGCCTTTAAAAATTATAAAAAAGTTAAAAGCTATTTTAATAATTAAAACACATTTTAAAAAAAAAGTCCAAGTTTTTAAACCAGGCTATTTTTTACAAATAAACTTTAACTTTTGGCTTTTTAACATTAAACCGTTAGCGCTTTTTTTTTTTATAATGCTTTTTTTATTAAAGTTATAACAATTCTTAGGTTTAATAGCCTTAATTATTGGATTTTTAAATTGTTAAAACCAATTATAAATAACTTTAAAAGTAATACTATTTATTTGTTAAAAATCAATGGCCTTTTTTTTTTAAACCTTTATAGCCGGATATTTTTGCAAAAAGCGCTACACCTAGCGCTTTTTAAGCATTGTAGGGTCGCCGCTAGCTTAAAGGATTTTTTAAGCAAAATCTTAAAATTATTAATAAAAAAATAAATTGCCAATTGCAGCCTAAGTAATAACCCACGTAGCTAAATGGGATTTTTAAGCTTAAAATAGCTTTTGCAAGTTTTAAAAAGCTGAAAACCTAGGCTGTATACCGTTTAGTCGACTTTAAAGGGTTGCTCGGGGCACCCCCTATCGCAAAGCTGATTTTCGCACGCTATAGCCGTTTATAACGTTTTAAATAGCGCTTAAAACCTGAGTTTCATTATACTTAGGCATATTTGCACCTATAGGTGAAGATTCAGGTGAAAAATGGCAGAAAATGACAAAGTTATTGTTGTTAAAAGTTGAAAGGTTAGTAGAAGTGTCAGATATAAGGGATATGATCTTAGCCGGAATATTGGCTAATGGATGTCTGATGACAGACCCATGTCAGGGATACAGGGGCCCCATACATCTCTACCCAGAGACGCGGGGACCGCGTCTGAACACCTTGATAACACAGACAATCAATACAGTCAATTCAACAGCCATCGCTTATTTCTGACAAGAAGCGGTGTGGGTTTTAGGGTGGCCAAGATGTAGGGGTGGCCAGGATGTGGGTCACCGACGTTATTCTTTACCCCTTACATTAATTCTTTACGTTTTTTTCGGTCCTCGTTTAATTCATTGAAATCTTAACGATTTATACTAAAGGGCTGTGACTCGTTGCTCCATGTCACAAATCAAAATCCTTGTGCCCCTGTACCAAGTCTTCATATGAAGACTTTTGATGACCTGATGAACTCAACACGCAACAACTTGTTTTTCATAAACTTATTAGTGTCTAATATAACGAAGCAGCAATTAATTCTCGTTGTTTCCAATATAGACCGTGCGCAACTCCAAGAGGGCAAAGCCCTCACGTTTATTGGGTGCTATGTTACAGACTTGCTGTAAGAAGGCTATCGAAACTTTTGTGGTAAATATCTGAATGTATACAAGTGTTTCTTTGTGTCTTTGAAAAATTTGATTCCTTACAGTAATGATCAGAACACGACATACTGACAGAAAAGCTCAGATCAGCTGTTACATCCTCTAGTCGCAAGAGAGTCGTATTTATCTGCATAGATAATTGAACCGCTTCACTGCGAGCATTCGCATGATCATTCTTTTCAAGCTTAGAGATTAAAATCTCGAGAAGAGAAGTGGCCCATGTCTGTGGACTAGAAAGAATAGCGTATTCGCAATGCGCATCGTCGTGAACGACTCCAAGCATGGAGGAGATAGATAATCTAAGCCCTTGTTATTTGGCTGACAAGAGGGCTCACACGAAAGAGGGGGAGCAGACAAAATGAATAAGGAAATCAATCATTCTTACTGGATAATACATCCATACCAGTTATGCCCGGTAAGCATAGGATTACCAACAAGGGCTATTTATCACCACCAATGGTAACCCTTGAGGTTACATGGACGAGGCAGACTGCAGCCAACTCCCAACAATTATAAATGAGTGCGGGGATCCCCGGCTTAACTGTAATCTAGATTTTTGAAAATGACAGTCATGCATCACATGTTTTTGCTCCTGTACTGAGTTATCTTCTGTACTCAACCCAAACTTTTCTTCTCGAGGCATCCATGGTTAGTAGTCAGAAGGGTGGCGAGCCTACGCGAAGCGCTATGAGCGATAGTCCACCCCAGGATGACGCACTGGATTCGGAATGTCGCAAGGGCGGCTTCATTGCCTGGTTCCAAGTTGCGGGCGCCTTCTGCGTTTACCTCAACACATGGTGGGTTTTACCACTTCCGCTAGTTCCAACAGGTGTTGACGTCTCTTGAAGGGGCATGTTGAACTCCTTTGGCGTTTTCCAGACGTACTACGAGCTAGATGCACTTGCATCGCAATCGCCGTTTGCTATCGGATGGATAGGATCAACTCAGAGCGCTCTTTTTTTCGTTGCGTCTATCATTGTCGGGCCCCTGTTTGACCTAGGGTACTTTAAATCTTTGCTATGGATTGGCACGGCCCTCCTCGTTATTAGCATGTTCCTTTTGAGCGTAACAAGTCAATTCTATCAGGTCTTGCTCACCCAGAGCATACTATTCGGCTTTGGCGCCGGGTGCGTGTTTTTACCGGCGCCAGCTGTTGTCGCTCAGCACTTCGACGCGCATCTGGGGCTTGCAATCAGCATTGCATCAGTAGGGAGTGCTGTTGGCGAGTACTATCACGTCTGCATTCGGGGATCTAAGAACAACGCCTAATACGTAATTTACAGGTGGCATTGTTTATCCGACAATATTCACCCAACTTCTAGCCATCATCGGCTTTGGATGGGCGACTAGAGTGATTGGGTTTGTCGTTCTGGGCACATCACTCTTGATAATTCCTATGAAGTCCAAAACGAAGCCTACGGAAGCGCGAAGCGTCATGGATTGGGCTGCATTTAAAGATCTACCGTACATGTTGCTTAATCTCGGTCTTGTTTTTGGCTTCATGGGGCTCTATGTTGTTATCAACTACTTTCAACTGTACTCGCTTGCTCGCACAGATATCTCAGATTCACTTGCAGAAAACCTCCTAATTATCATCAACGCGGGATCCTTAGTAGGTAGAGTGCTCTTTGGTTATCTCGCGGATGTTACAGGGTCTGTCAACATGCAAATGGCAGCAGCTCTCGTTGCCACCATCTTGGCTTTCTCTCTCCTAGCGGTGCAAACACCTATCGCGTTAGTAGTTGTGGCAGTGCTCTTCGGGGCAGCATCCGGTACCTTTCTTGGACTCCCTGTTGCGAGTATTGTCAGGCTTTCTGACGATCCGAATAAAATTGGTACACGGATCGGCATGACGTTACTGTTTGTTGGGGTTGGCGCTCTCATTAGCTACCCCATCGCAGGTGCCATCATTCGCGATAACAACAACAGCAGCGACAGCTGGCTCGGATTAATCCTTTTCTCAGGCTTGCTTCTAGCCGCATCGACAGTTGTCCTGGCAATGAGCCGCATCGCCAAAGTTGGTAGACAGTGGGTGAAGCCACTGTGACAGAGCAGTTCTTAAATGTCAGGTGTATTAGTCACCAAAGTGGATATAGTGGCCTTACCTTTATATAAGGGGGGTTTCCCCCCCTTAGATATTGGAAGGCCAGGGGCCAATTGACCAACTTCACCCACCCTATGGCTATTGACCCCTTATACCTACCTGCTATGTGACTGCTTCAAGGCTCTATTCACTCTGGAACTACCAAACCTGACATTAAACGACGTTGTGTAGACCAGCACACTCGTCAGGGTTAGTTGTTCTGGAGCGTATTCAAATGTTACGAAATAACCCTGAGCGAGAATCATAACTAGGATTATATATCCAAGAGCGGGTGGGGGATACGGTCGCAGCTCATCCAAAATGGGACCCATCTCAACAGTGTAAATTGTCTTGGAAGGGTAGGCTAAAATATAAACCTGATAGGTGTTATTCAGCCTTATAAGAAGCAGCTGCAAATATGCCACATTATAAATGTAAAGAATATACTGAGATTCTTCAAGGCTTGCCTAGTATATGTCAGAAAAAAGTAGAGAACCGAGAAGATATAGAAAATGGAAAGAAACTGTACCTATATTGATACCGCAACTGTGTCAAGAAGCTCAGCTACCCAGTAGTATGACTGAGATAATAATAGTCGAATGAAATCAAGTCCGTTATTGGATTAGTGTCTATAAAATCATTGCGGTTCGAAGTCTCAAGAGCTTCGAACATTCGGCGAATCTTCCGAGGGTAGTTAACCACACAGACTCTGCGAGCACGGATCTCCTGAAACAATGTGTTAGTATATTACAGACCTATAAGCACGGTCTTCCTATACCGGTGTGCCTCAAAGTTGACAAAAAGCTACCGGGCACGTAACCTGCATATTACCATTTCCAAAAAAGAATCTTGTGGCTTTGACGGTCCTGTAACTTCTAATAGCGTATGATTTTGAGTGTGGCGAGTGGTTATCCTGACGGTGCTTTCGCTTCGCAAACCCTATATTGAAGCATTCCGAGCCAGTAAGTTCCTTACTCCAACCTGGGAATTCCATCTCATCTACTGAAATACAAGCTTTGCTAGGTTCCCAAGTAGAGCTGAAATTTTGCATTTTATCACCATTTAGGAGTGATGTATAATTTCTCGTTCTAAAGCCGCGGCGCAATTCGACACCGAGACTACTGAGTTATGTACTAAGATTTGCAACCGCTTGAAATTGGTGCTGTGGATAATCACCCATACTAAAACTGACAAGGGGTAATCATGTCGGTTTTAGATTGGCTTGAGTCTGGAAGACAAGAGCAGATACTCATGTAAGCCCCAGTTCTTGTAGAGAAGCTTACAATGTCGGATCTAAAAAAAAAGGCCCCTGCAGCGCTCGCTCCTCACCTTTAGTAAAAGAAATTACAATGAGGTTTGAGATCAATTGTTAAGGTCTATGTCCCCTGTCTAGTAAAATACATTTCTATTCAAGTGCGCTTAGCGAACCCCTTCCTGAAGTTCACTTTACTCGCTCGACTTACTTATCTTTACGTTGTCTCTACTGGGATATAGCGTAATAGGGGGGTCTGTCAATCACAACACCTAGGTACTGTCAGGCTAGAGCATATGATAAACATTTGTTGTTGCGGAAGAAACCTAAAATCTATAGATATGAAGACCTCGCTATATGTGCTAACTATTTCTTGCCCATGAGTGTGTCATACGACACTTACAAGTGTCAAAATCACAAGAACCTCTTGTTATTATCTCCCGTAACCTCTGATGCTTTAAAAACAGTGTGTGCTTTTCCACTTGCCACCCTGTAACCAATGCTGCTTGCCACCAGAAGCCAACACAGCATGACAACTACTCCAAAAATCGTTCCGAGTGTCTGGAATGCAACTGATGGCAAGTTCGTGCCCATTGTAAGGGTTGACGTAGCGAACACGCCCAATGGGAATGTCAATGCCCACCAACCAAGACTAAATGGCACCCTTTGTCGTGTTACTGATAATACTGCAAAAAAGAGCCACACAAGGCCGAAGCCCCAAAGTATGATAGCTGTTAGGAAACCTAGCCCATATAGAATCTCTCCAGCCTGGCCAATCTTAGACAGGGTATGTGTAATGGGGAAGACTCGCAAAGCTTGCTCTCCGAGCTTTTGAGCAGCGAAACCGCCTTGACCCAAAGGTCCGAGTGGAAGGAACGTGGATATCATATGCTCTGTCGGGGGAAGCTTTTTGGTAGTAAGCCTCATTAAATAAATAACAATGACGGACAGGGCAGTTGGTAGGCCTGTGCCTAGGATAGCGTAACTTGTTAAGATAACAACTAATGCTCGGCTTGGATCGAGAACTGAAGCAACGGCGCTCCCGGTAGCAGCTGCGACAATTGGCGCTACTATTGGGAGAAGCCACCCTGCCGTCATCTTTTCGAGATCTGTTACTTTCAAATGCCTCACTTGGCTATATGAAGAGCTTAGCATAAGTCATCAAACTCGTAAAAAAAAACTTACAGTAGCCAAGGTATGTATAATGCAGTACCCATACTGACAACCGCATCGAACCACCAGAAAACCCATACTACTTCGACCCAGGCCTGGCTAGAACGGGGGACAACAATATTGACTGTCATTGCAATAAGTGTTGCAAACCCCATTGGAAAAGTGCCAAGGTACATGGCCTGGCCCGGGTCGCTTATCATCATAATGAAAAGTTTGGGGTACAGCCAGTATCGAAGAATGGTTGTGAGCAAGATGCATGTGAACAATATGATGTTCAACACATAGAAATGGATACTAAGCTGCAAGAGTATCGGCTGGTCGTAGATAGTAGAAAATATGAACAACAGTATTGATACGATGCCAGTACCCATGGTACTACCGTACCACTTGAAATCGAAGTTTTGAACTAATCTGAGGAAGCCAGACTCTTCTGGCTTGACTATCCACTGATGATATTTGGGTTCGTGGGATGCCACAGGGGCGTAGTCGTCAGAGGCATCATCGCCATGAGGCTCGTCAGCATACAAAGGCCCTCGCTCAATTTGGTGTTGGAGGGCATGGGAGCTTGTGAGTTCCTGCTGACTGAAAGTGCTCATATTGCCTCTCTCGCCCAGACCGCAGATGAGATGTTTAATAATATGGGATACTAGTTAGGAAGCATTCGCAGAAGTTTGTAGCCATTCATTCAAACATGCCAATACTTGATACCAGAACCCCCATAGACAAATACGGGATAATATAGAAAGCTTGAGTATCGCTCATTGTATGTAACCGGTGTCACGCCACCCGGATGTATGCACCCGGCTCTGAGTGGACATGCCATGAGTACTTGGATAGTGATACGTTCCAGTATAATACCGCCTGACGCCAAATAATACAAAGAAAGTACACGTACCAAGTCCTATGGGGACTTGTTGGCGTCCATACTAGACTAAGCATATAGTACTGCAACTAGGGACGGGACGGGATATGGGCTATCTAAGGCATTTTAGAGCTTGAAAAGCTTCGTGGGGCCTGGGCAGGTACCAAATACAAACGACATGTAGCGAGGTATCTGTATACTAAGTACACAGTAGTTACTCCTCTTCTGTTCTATCATATAGATATTTTCCCCACATGATTTGGAACGGCGCTATCTCGTATAAGCCGGCGATTGTCGGCACATGATATTCGGCCCATAGTGGAGATAAAAGATCATCGTTTTGTAGCCCCTTCAAATATTGGCCGAAAGGTCGGGTATCCAATGCGTCATGTCCTAATCCTAAGTACCTATCCAGGACCTAGGTTTAAACTTATCTAGGTATCCATTGGAGGTTTTAAAAAATACATGGATCTATTCGCTATGCAACATACGTAGCGTTTACTCCACGAGGGCTGATATGTGCAGTGCCGATCTTAGTACCAAACCGCTCTTCCACTAGCTTCTTGATCTGCTCCATGTACTTAAACAAGGGGGCCGGGGGCCGGGGGCCTAAAGCTACCTATTTACCCCGTCGCCCCGAATTCGTGGATACTGTCGCGGAGGCTTAGCGTAGATTTACTAAAATAGTGCATACCCACCCCTTGCCGATCCCGCGGGGAGGTATGAGCCGCAACGGTGTGGCGCAATACTCTTGGTAAATCACAGCATAACTGCATGATGCTCAATTCTTCCAGGAGAGTCTACACCGCCTCCTAGCGATGCACTCTGCCAACCGAATTCGAGCCCGGCATCCATCGTTATCGTTATCCTTGGCGACGCTTGACGGGCACTCCGAATAGGTACCTGTACACGGCTACTGACACGGCGTATTCGAATGCAGGGACCTATACCCTATGTAACCTTAATAAACGCCTGGTTGAGTACCTGGTGTATGAAAGACTTCAGCCCCGCATACTTGCATTAAACTCGGCGATAAAACTTGGCTCAGCATACAATCCTTCGACTGTTTGTCAAATGGCTAGAAAACTTGGAAATCACTTGGCTGTAGATATCAATACAATCTCCAGTCCGGGCGCCTATCAGAAGCCCATGACCAGGCAATGAAATTACGCAAGAACGCCCGCAGGTCTCGTCATCAATAGTCCTCTCTCAGCCCGAGACTACACGTCATGGGATTGCCAGCATAGTTTGATTATCCTGATTTGGGGGTCTGCAAGATTCGCCTTGGATTAGCAGTGAAAGAGTTGCAACAGGTTTGCTACTGATCATTATTTCTATCTTTTGAAGTAGCTTGGTCTAAGGTCTCCGCAGAGAAAGCATCAGGTATCATGTTTGGCATCAAGACTTCGGCTACGTTAGACTCTGCGTCTTCCGAGGGGCGGCAGAGTGATGAGGGACAAGAAGACCAATCTTTACTGTCTGACGGGATAAAGTTGAGTGGCAAGCAGTTTTCGCGATCTCGTCGGTGCACCGACGGTACAACGCCATGGAAGATTGCAACTGCCATTCTGTCGCTTCTTCTCGTGATCATTTCTAGCGCGGAGATCAATAGGATAGCATTTCCGACAAAACTTTTTAGCTATGAGACAGGTTTTAGCACGGACCTTGGTACGTGCGATTGTGTTTAACCACGCGCTAGGTCACTCGCAAATTAACAAAGTCATAGAACCGGCTCTCACTTCAGTCAGGTTACGTCAGCATAGGTTTGCAGGTGCAATCATCGTCAATGAGACGAGTCAGTTTGAACTCGTTCTCGACCCTAGCAATCCTCGTTATGTTGGAAAACCCACCCAAGAACTTGACGATGCATGGGACGCTATAGTTGGTAAGTGTCTCTGAACCCGGATACCTACCAAGTGTACAACTACTGATCAAAGTGCAGGTAGCTATCTTGCCCTCACCGAGAGCGAGGCCCAAAGCTTGCAAGGAAAAGTATCTCGCGAGCGTGGGCAGTATTATGTTGTCCCGCACGTTCGACATAGTCTACACTGTCTCAACTACCTCCGGAAGGTGGCTTATGATAAGTGGTATCCCACCATTCGCACCGAGAACAAGTCTACTGTACCTGACTTTTTCACTCACGTGGGTACGATTACTATCTCAGAGTGAGCTCTACGACTTCATATTCTAACTCACTAGACAGATCATTGCGTTGAAATACTGCGTGAGACGATACAATGTCAGGGGGATCTTACACCGGTGCCACACATATGGTCACCAGAGAAACAAATGTATATAGCCGATACATCGCTTCCCCATACTTGCCGTGACTTCGAAGCCATGACTAAGTGGCAGGATGAAAGAACCGCTGCGTGGAACTCGGGTAAATCGGAGGATTAGTCTTATATACGACAGAAATAGAACAAATAAAACAGAGATCTAAAAGTAAACAAATAGGAATCGAATTACGTATTACATGAGCAAAAAGAAAGGGATAAATGTGCATATGCTGTTCGCATATTACATATTTCTCGTCCTTTCCTCTACGTTCGCATGTCACATCAAGCATCACCTAGAAGATTTTACAAAAGTCCCCCTTCGAAGGGGCGGAATCTTCATAACTTTGGAGAGTCTTTAGTTGGTCGATGACTACCTAGGTAGGTTTATGTGGGGGTTTTGACGTTGTGGGTATATAACCATAGCCGCTAACACTCCACCCCCTCCATGTTTATTCCACCGGCTTTCTTTCCCTGTGTAGTCTGTTATCAAGTTCAATCTTGACAGCTTCACAAAATATAGCGTTTTCCAAATGCCAATTCCGCATACAACCATGTCGAAACTTCACAGAATCGTATTGCTCGCTTTTTGTTTTCATTATCGTGCCGTATCGGCTTTCACCCAGTCCTTGCATCTAGATCAGAGTCCAGATTTCCACCAACGATGCATCGACATGACAGGAAGCCGTGTCTTCGATCCACAGAAAGAATCGTCTTTATCTATCAAGTTTCAGCCAGAATCCTCGGGAATTGCGAGTGTGGTTATCTTTGAACTAGGCGATGAGCATCTAGGCGGCATACGTCGTCCGGGTTCTAGCGAGGTATGTCTTGAACTTTTATGATACGATAGTCCGACATAGGAAACAATAAGAACCGTCTCTCATAAACTTTTATAGAAAGAGGTGCTCTGCACGCCAAGAAATATTGAAGAGGGTCTTTGCACAGCATCACAGGCCGACGAGTTTCTCATCAGCGACGCAGCCAGGTCTAAAGCAAAGTACCCGCTCATCACACGAGCGATAGATTTAAGCGACCCGATCGGGTTGTCGTACCCCGTCAAAGGTCCCGGGTATTACTGTGCTGCGGCAGTCCACGCATCTGGAAAGACATTTTCTGCTACCATGCTGGCCGTTGAGCGAGGAAGGTCAGTTCCTGCCTTCCGTGCAGGGCTTGTCTCCTTCTACTCCATATTGACTCCTGTGTGGATCGTGCTCGCTGTCGTCTGGAGTGCATGGTATTATGAGCTACCGCAATACCTCCGTCGCCGAGAGCGTCTGAACAGTCATTCATACGACACAACCATGAGGTGGCTTGTCCCGCTCTCTGCTGTCCAAGTCGCTGCGCGCTCCATAGGGTTGGGGAGTCATGATGGTTACCAAAACACTTACACTTTGATATTTTATCTCTGCAACCTGGTACAGAACCTGTTAATTATTCGGCATACGCACCGCATCGCGACAGACGGGCGAGCGTCGACTTACAGTCTATGGGTGTCGTATGCCGCTGCCGTCTCACTCATCATTGTGACTGCGGTGGCTAGTTTTGTCGACTACTACGCTGACGCCACCTCTCGGTGCCCAGTGTACATCAATTCTACGAGTGGTTTAACATTGGCTCTATACTTGGGTATTTGCACACTCTGGTTGGGAAGATCTCCCACGCCTATCCATTCAGGCTCAGAGCTGCCGCCTCTGTCGGACCCAGCCACTAGAAAGTCTCGCCGCGAGACCGTGGCGCTGTCGGCCGGATTCGTCGGTCTTGCTACGATGTTCATTATTCTTGCAGTAGTCGATGTATGGGCTAGAATCGCGGGAGGTTCACATTTCGAATTCGCTCACCGGTTCTGGAAGCAGCGATTCTTGATGCTTGACGCTCCCAGGGACCTGATCTTCCTACTGTGGCTCACATTGCTTGCGTTTCACTCGCTCTATCGGGTTTTCGTGGCTCGAAATGAGCTACCAACCGACAAGAATCACCACCAAACAGTAGAGGAAAGGGAATGGCTGAGAAACTCGGTCGAATATACCACGGATGGTGAGCAGGAGTCTGAAGGAAAGGTAGCAGAGTAGAAGGATTCCTAATCTCAGCGGACTGTTGGCTTTCCTCAGCAAGGTCAACAGTGTCGCTAGGGGTCTGTTCTACACAGCTATTAGGTGGAGGGCATGACGGGGATGGAATAACTGATGAGATATGTCACAAGACCGGTCTTGAAGCCTCTGGCTTTGAGTCTAGCATACTCTATTACTGCCTCTGACTTAAAAACTATAACCTAGATTGACAAGAGAATTGATGGTAACCTTGGTGATGGAAAGTTGTCTTTACGTCTTCATATCAACAGTGTTTCACAGGGATATGAGGGAAATTTGTATGAAGGGAAAAGAGCAAGAGGCGTGAAATGAAATACGATTCGCTTCGCCGGCTTCTTTGTATTTTATATATTTACTACATAAACGAAATCTAAATTCAAACGGCATTGCACTCTCCCCCAGTACCATTCAGAGCGTAATTACGCCCTTGCTCGATTGTATACTGTCCCTCTGAGCCTACAACAACGCGTCGACTTGGATGCCAATCGGTAGCATTGACGTTATTGTTCTTGGCCCAATCTAGGATCTTGCTATAGTTCCTACATGTATGTTGATTATCTACGCGTGGTCGTAAACCTTCGACTACATCGCTCCACTGGAAGTAGACAACGCTCACATCAGCACTGCAGAGCAATGCCTGACGAACCTGGTCCAAACAGTGGTCTTGATCAAGATACGCAGCCGTGTTAGTGACTTATTACATTCCCAAAGACTCGGAGAATTACATACCAACATGTAGCCACTTGCAATAGTCGACGCTCCCGTCTGGTTTATAGAAGTGCTTGTCGTACCGGTCGCGGTAAAGACTCATTCTCACGATATCTAAACAGTGCATTTGATGAAAAACATCGAGAGTAATTGCGTATTCTGTTTCCCTGCCGGTCAACGGAAGACGCTCGGTTTCTTCCGGCAAAATACCAGCCGCCTTTGCGTCAATAGTAGTGAGCATCCCGGCTGATGATAGATAAGTTAGCGTTAGGTCGTTTCACTTAAGACGACCGACGGGACAAAGATAAAAAGTCAAAGATTATGAGAAGAGGTACGAACGTTGATAGGACTCTAGCCATGTGCGATCGATTTCATCATTCGGCCAGCCTTGAAAAGGCGTCTTGTCGGCGGCCCGACTTCGATTGAATTTAATAGGGATATACTCGACAAGGTGATTCACCGGAGCTGTTCGTGGGTAAGCAAAGAACCCAAGAAATGGTCAGTCGATCATAATAAGTAAGAGCTATAACTATGAATCATCTAGGATAATATACACACAGTACAGTTGTAGGGACGGGTCGACAAGCGCTCTGGTAAAGAGTTGTATTGTCAACGCCACAGCCGAGACGGTCGTGGCCACAAGAAGGCAGAAAACAATGGCGATTAGCCCAGTTCTACTTTGCCTTGTAGGTTCTGTGCAAGGTTGTCCACAGGAACGACAGAAGTGGTGCACTTCTTGATTTGCTAGCCGACCTGGAGCGAGGAGCATCTTTCCTTCCTCCGCGTCCTCCCTGCCATTTTTGGGAACAAGCTTTGGCTTCATCTGAAGGATAGATGGATAATATCGGCTATTGAAGAATGAGAGAAAAAGGCCCTTGGTCAGGAGTCGCCAACTTCTTTTTGCGTCAAAGAAAGCTACTCGTTACACTTAGGCGTATCTCCCAGCCACGAGTGGGTTGATACCTCCAGGGAAGAAGGAGCTATCAAGGAATTACACCGCCATGTGCGTCGATCCTGTGCTGCTGAATGAATCCGAAGCCCGTAAGGCTTTAAGATTTTTCTTGGATTTCTTAATACCCACTTGCATAGTAACTTATGTGACCACACCTACATGACATGGGCCAAGCATGAATATAATGCGAAAAAATAGCGAAAAAAAAGGCCGAGGACGAGGAGCAGGTAGCCTCTCGCCACAATCATTGCTTCTATTGTAGATCTATATTTATAAATATCTTATCTTCGTATATCATCTCGCTAATTCAGCACTAGTAGGTCGTTAACACATATTTCCCTGCTACAACATAACTTTTAGCACAGTTGCTGCCAGATACAAAGGTGGGAACCAAGAATTTCTAATCGTTTTGGCATCATTGGCTCAAAACCGAGTCTGGTGCCCTGGTAGTACCCTGGGTTAGCATCGTTGCCGAGGCGGCACTTGAAAGGATAGCAACTCGCATTAGTGTGGGATGTGGTGTGGATATGTCGAAAAGCTACCAATGTACAGATACAACTGTATCTATATACATATAAAGTACTAAGTATTATAGAAATGGAGACGCTAAGGGACCCCAGCAAGCTCCACGACTCCATCCGACTTCGTCGGCATACTCTCCACTTTGTGCCGCTGCGCGAACTTGTCCATTAGGCCCCAGCTAGGACAAATCCTTGCAGCGTTGAAATTTATGACTGGCTTAGACATTCCTTCGACCCAATTATAGGTAAGAATAGTCGTATCACGGTCACTATCACGACCAAGTTAGAATACTGGGTTAAGACAGGGTCGTAGTAATAAGATAATTGTCCCACGTATTGGGGGAAAACAGTTGAAACAGTATGAATCGGATGATGCATGGTGAGGTACGAGGTATGAGGACGGGCGGGGTTCGAGTGTAGGAATGACTATGTTTGCGTACCACTCAAGTTTTTGTCTCAAAGTTTCAATACAGTGGTCGACACGCTCGTGCCACTTAACTTGATCTTTGTCGTAGTCTGCCTGTTCTTCGGGATAGAAGTCCCGGTAAGACGCACGAAAGAGGTTGTAAAGACAATGTAGCTGGTGTGTCGCCTCAAACGTAGCTAAATATTTACCATCCGGCAGACGGACGGCAGCCGAGGCGTGTTCAGGCTTGGAAGCGTGGTAAACCTCCTCATCGACACCAAAAGTCCAAGTCTTCCAGTAGTGTTTCCAGGCCGTCTCAACATCATGGCTGGGCGGCCCGCGGTAGGGTGAGGGCATGTTGTAGGTTCCGTTCACTCGGATTGCATGGTGCGCCTCTTCTTTAGCAACCCGTGCGAATAGTTGTAAATCTTGAAATCTCATGTTAGAGATAAACTTATGTGTTGCGTTGAATTATTTAGCGACCTACTTGACGGGCCCAAAGAACGTACTTGGGCTCCGGCCTCTATACCGAGATCCCTACAGCTCTTCCAGTCGGCCGGAGGGAAAAAGACTCTAATTTCCAGTAAAGCAACTAGAAAGCCGGCGATGAAGACAAAGGTATGGGAGATGGTCGAGTCACGCCAGAACATTTTGTCTTGATTTTTAAAATATTAACAATAAGGACTTTCCAGGTACGATTATTGAACAGGAGGAAAGGAGGTTGTTGATCTTATATTCATATAAGAAATGCCCGGGTCGGATACCTGATACAGGGATACAGATCCCCGCTGGCTTAGGTAATTACTTGCCAATGAGATAACTCAGCGCGTTTTGAAGAGAAAAAAAAAATGAAAGAATGTACATTCATTTTTTTATTTGGCTATTTGGTAATTATGATTTTAATGAGGTTCATTAGACTACATACAGCGCAGAAACAGTTTTCCATCATATAGAGCCAGAGTCATTTCGCTCTAAGCTGCAAATTCATATGTTTCATAGTAGCTCGTCTGTTAACGTATATAGCGGGGGTAGCTCTACACTAGTCTGGATCCCATTTTCGAGTGTCCAACTCAATACACTATCGAAATCGCGGCAGTAGTGCAGTGTGTTGAAGTCTGGTGACTCTTTTTGTTTGCGCTCTGGTGTTAGGATAATCAAATAAGGTGTCGTATCACCACTGCACATCAAAATTTGACGCAACCTCTGCACGCATCCATCTAGCCTTGCCATGATACTACTCTCTTGGCCGTTAAAAGCCTCAAGGTGAGAATAATCATAGTCTTTCCTATAAGTATGCTGTCGCAATAGATTCAAACACGCGAGGTTCCTAAAGACCTCTAAGTGCCCTAGGGCCCCGCCATCACTGTCATGACTAGCGAAATTGCTCGGCTCGTCCTTAAGCTGAGCGAGATTAAGATGGGAGACTTTTATTGGCGCCTCTGTAGAAATTTCATTAGTTAATGCAACATTAATTGCGGCGACTGGCTGTTCGGCTATACCTGGAAGAGAGGAATTCCACACGGCCTCGAGTGATGGTGAAGGCTCTCCTCGGTACGGTGACGTTTCCTTGAAGTCATTCTGGAACGTCTTCCATTCGTGGCGTAGCACATGCGATGCTGGTGCTTCATCTGTTATGAGTATTGAACTTTCAAACATAGTGGCTCCTGAGAACTTACACCACGAAGATATGCTTTCAACGCAGTCCAGATCAGTTGGCCTAAGGCCACCCGCGATTACAATCAAAAAGGCCGAAAGCCCAAGAATGATTGTTGATAATAGAGAGAAAATAAGCGGTTGCAATTCCATGTCCACGTCTGTTACAAGTGCACACAAGATAGTAGAGCGACAAACAAACAACACTGGACAGCAGGTACTGGAAAATAACACAGCAGTCGTGTTGAACCAACAATGCTTAGTGTAAAACTTCTGATCTCCCGAAGCGAAGAAGTCAATGAACTCGGAAAACCTTTTCCTGCTTGTGTGCCAGCCCTGAAATTCCAAGTAGGAAGGAGTGGCAGATCTTGTTTCTGTGTACTTGCCACCAGGTGTGACGAGATGACTACAGCAACTTGTTCATATCCCAGGTCTACCTCTATGCTACTTTTTGGCGGAGACATGTGGATCAGTTGATAGGGTGGCGGCCCGTACTTCTCAGGTACATGCAACCCCGAACCGAAGATCAGATCATATATAAGTATGCATACATCCCTGTTGGTGCTACCCTGCGAGCATGGTGCGCAGGGTTCCTGGATTTTCATCTTCTACAGTACTGTATGGAGTTACCCCGCTAGATCTTTGCTGACAATTTTTGAGGGTCCAACGTCCCCGCATCAGGATGTGGGAATGGAATAGGTACTTGCTTGGACCTGAAAGCCACGGCGACAACACTAAGATAGTAGAAATGTGATCGACATGAACGCCAAGCCACCGAGTGCCACGTCTACACCGAAGGTATCGGCCGATGCGGCAGCACGAGTTCGTAGGACGACATGAAGCATAGTACATCATCCTTATCTTCGCGCTACCGAATAGCCGCCACCAGGGCTTGCCGCCGGACAAAATGCAACCGAAGATCATGGTCGCAATCGGAAGCCATGCGAGTGCAAGGCGTAAGCATCCACGGACCAGAAAAGCTCCACGAGTAATAGTTACGCAAGGAGCGACACGAGACGGCTATGTGGGCGTGGAGTGGTGCGAAAAAAAGCTAATAATAAAATTGACATATTGTGTATATCAAACAGGGTCTAAGTTTTCTGTAGCCTGTATCACCAGTTATTGTTTTGGGTTGGGATATTATTGACAGTGTTGGTGCATCAATTCTTGCTATATAGTAATTTATGTCACTCGGTCTCAAACCTTCGAAAATTGTTTAAGCTATCAGTTGATAGTCTTCATGTTGAAGGGAAATTTGTCTTTACCTTACCTGAAAATAATGGCAACCAGTTACAGAAAAGCCTGCTAATCCTAACGTTTCTTTATATACCAGTTTACATGTTTAAGCTGTGTTTGCAGAAAGGTCTCAATTCCATTCTGAGGTACTGTCAAATGTTGGCTAAGAATGAAGGAGAGCTAGTTCAATACGTTTAGTCATCAAGGATAGAAAACTTACCAGGGTTACTACATACTATACTGATTCACCGTGCTGCAAGGCTATAGGAATACCAATTCTATGACTTCCCGTTCTCCATTGCTGATATCTAAATATCCGTACATAAAGACTACACGAAAAGTAAAAATACAGGATGATTGAATGATAACCAGGTTTTATTATGTGAGCTAAATATTCTCATGAGTGGCCATCTTCGTGGGTCGGTTGACGCACTTTATCAACCACGGAATTAGAGTGAACCCAGTCCACTATATCAGAATACACCCGGCATTTTCGAGGATAACTTCTGCTTATGACATTTTCGGAGATACTTGACTTGTGAAGAGTATAGGGAGTAATATCAGTGCTACAAGTAAGGACCATTCTCAATGTCTCAATGCAGTGATCAACATGTGCACGACGGACTTTATCTCCGCCCTTAAAAGAAGGCAGTTGACTGTAATCCCAATGATCACGGTATATATACTGCCGAACAAGGTTCTGAGTATGAGTGTCAGTATCAGCACTGCCTGTTACTAGATGAATTTGACTGACCAGGCAATGTATCTGATGCGCTCCTTCTAAGAGTCCAGCAATGTTGTCCTCATCAATGAACCGAAAGTCTGCAGTCTCAGAAGACTTATTAAGCCCAGCTAAAAGTTTCACCGGTACGCTGAAAGCGCCAACTATAATTTCTCATTAGCTTAATTCTGGATTCCTTGAGCCTTTAACTTACAGTCCCAGAGCTTTCCCCAAGCAGCTTCTGAAGAATTGGATGGATATCCGCTGTATTCATCTGGTTGGAACACATCATTGAATGTCGTCCATTCATAGCGGACTGACTTGAGAGCCGGGCCTGGAAAGTGCTGACTTAGTATACTAGCTAAAAGGCTTGCAATAATGATAGAGGTGCCGAAGGAGAAACCATACTAGGAGCAGACGTTCGATGCATGCAAACGTTATCCGTTATACGCATTCTTTGCTGTAGAATATAGTAGGAGACGGAAAAGAAGAGAACGATGCTTGATAGAACGAAGAGTGCTTGTGTGCTATGCCAACGGCGTGGCTGTCTGTTGTTGATGGTAGGCTCCCCTTCTCCCGTCAATGGATACGTGACGGAGCTCGATCGGGGCGAGCCATCGTCTACAGATTCATCCCTAGATTCTGTGCCTATCGGCTGATACTGAAAGTGCCTCAGAGGATTGAGTTGGCTGATGTTGAGCTTCATGATTGTTAAGTTTGACATCGTGCATTGGCCAGAATTGATGTGTGTAACTGCTTCATGGCATTCTTGAGCGCAAGCGCTCACAGGGTAATCTCGGTCAAATAGAGCGGTTAGTACCAAGTTAGAGTGTTCATTGTGAAACTGAGAAAGCGGCTAGAATCGTTGTGGCTAGGTAGCATGTGATGGTAAGCTCGTCAGTAGCCGGGGCTCTGATGCCATACTTCAGGTGGAGCCTTAACCATAGGATGTCCTATCTATCTACCGAACATGACCTCACCGCCACCTAATGTGTTTTAGCTCTGTATAATTGCTCCGTAGATGTGTGTATACGAGAAGCACATGTTACTGGTGTCACACACTAGGCATGCAACCTGACGATGACCGTCAGGGTCTTCTCAGCTCACTAGTGCGGTGTGAGGGTTGTGGTATTTTTTACACCTAGATGTACTGGTACGAGAGCTACATCTACGTGCAATGTATCTGAAGGATTGAGCTAATCCTCTCCGTAGCTATACTGGCCGATAATGTAGTCTATATGAAGCTAGCAAGTGCATATCGGGACCGACGAGTAAGACTAACATGTGGAACTTCACGACGCTGCACATAGCAGGAATTTGTGATAACAAACTCTGAAACAAGGATTCTTATCAGGTAGATATCTGGCTTTGAAGAATCATTCGCCACTGAATTGAGCAAAATCTTTCCAGGACTAGCAGTCTCCAGTAAGACCCTCAAGGTGAAGGATTTGGTTTAGCAGACACCCCTTGGACACTAAGCCAACCCCTACGTCTCCTTACTCGGTAGTTCGGACACGGATTTATCTAACCATCGGAGTGAATGATTGACTCCACTGATAATGGATAACTTAACATGGTACCAAATGTTATGTCGCTTGCCACCTCGCCGTGGCTCCAGCTTCAGTACTCCCGAGTGGGTAAGCTAATGTTCCTACCAACCTCTAAGATGTACCCAGCCTACTTCTCTCCTTTTCAGTTAATATTGTAACGACATAATCTTCACACTCATTGTGTACTCGTGCTCTCCCCTCTAGCATCTTGTACAGTCTATCTTTACAGAATCCAGAGTCCCGGCTTCACCGCCCCCGAGATGTCTTCGTTGTCTGGCTACGCCGCTGTTCCCCTAGGAAGAGAGTCAGACGAAGAAGACCTTGACTCTAGCTTCGCAGATGAGAAACTCGAACGCCGCCGCAGTTTGTCCAGGACATGTTGGCATCTATTTGGTCCAGTGGCATGGGCATTCACTACATTTCTTTTTGCCGTTTTTCTTCTGATCGCGGTGTCGGCTCTGACGAAAGAGCCAACTGACAAGCAATGTGCCGAGAAGCTGTCGGTGTGGTGTAAGTGGCTTCCCAAGCATTTTAAACAAGCGCGTTGCTGAAACAGACTAGCACCTGCATATGAAGCATTGGAGATAGTCGACGTTCAGTTTCAGAATAGGTTCATGGAACAGTCGATTTATAGAGGTTCTCCTACGGTAGAACGCGAAAACGCATGGCTTGCTCTGTGGAACTGTGAGTCAGCTTGCTATGGTGCCTAGACATGTCTATACTTACCAGAGACAACTTAGTTGGTCCGGTAAACATACCAGAGGATAAGCTGGATGTATTGAACAAGTCGCGCGAAACCAACTGGAAACACACGAAATCCGAGAAAGGAGGTGGCCTCGTGGGATCTTTAGAAGGTATGAATGCATCTAATGGCTGCCACAACACTGACAGTAGCTCAATTACTGACTTGCCCCCAAAGTGTTTCATCACCTTCATTGCCTAGACTTAGTCCGTAGGTACACATACAGAGATGAGTGGGATTACAGCAAGTCTCCAGCGTGGGATGGAACCCCAAAACAAGTCCGGGAAGTGCGTATACCTAGGATAACCGCCCCCTACTGGCATTATACTGATATCTTAGCAGCACGTCGACCATTGCATTAATAGCCTGAGAATATTTCTCCAGTGCAAAGCTGATGTCGTACCATACCTCGTTAGAACCAACGAGAGGCTGCCTTTAGGTATTGATACCGACTTTAACACGCAACATAAGTGCGTGAACTTCGAGAAAATACACAAATGGGCCAAGGAAAATGAACTAGACACGGCGGATTATCAGCATATAGCTCATGCTCATCCTCATTGATGGGTACATGGCTGACTGATCCATAAGATCTGGGGGATATTTAGCATAGAATTGCGCATCATTCATGTATCACAGAGAGTTTGAGAAAAATATTTGCAACATAAAATAAACATAAATATCATAGAACTCAATACTAGACATCGTTGAATGTGAATAGAAATTGCGTAAGCTCCACCATAAGCGTGAAATATCTCACTAGAAAAATGAGAAGATTACAGTCCCGATCATTTCATTATAACCGAGAGGCCTTAGATGAGAAAAAGTTCGGGACGGGGGTGCGTCATAACTGTCACACGGGAAAAACGACGCCGTCAGAATTGTGAAGTCTAACGGTACTTATAAAGGCTACGCCTGAGCGCGGTAGGGTGAATTAACCATGTTATTCAGAATGCTGCAAAATGAATACATAATATAGTTTTCTATTAACATGTTTCCTATGCGCCTGCAAGCCTTCTTCATAGACTTATGCGCTGTTGGATCGCTTTTGCAAGCCTCACACAAGGCTCATCTATCGTCCTACAGACCAAATCTGCTGTCCAAATTGTGATTGATACAAACAAAACATAGGCTATAGAAAACCCCGTCACGTAATTTCGTGTATTATGAGCCCCTATGAAACTCCACGATATAGAGAAAAGCCAGTAGCCAAGAGTATGCATCAATGGCCCATGTACGATATAGAGACTATAACTTATTCTTCCCAGATATTGGGGGACAGCGGAATCCAGAAACACAGATACAAGACTGTTAGAAGACCCTGTTCCAGTTAATATTGCCACTAATAGAATCCCCCCCAGGTTCGGGATGAAACGAAACGGTGCAGGGTCCGAGGATGGGATTAGTCGAGAGAGGCTCTGAAAGCCGGGTGTAGTCTGTACACAGAAGTCGGGCGCTGATAGTAGCCAAAGGCTGAGGCCGAATAAAAGAGCAAGCGCGGCTGTGTACGCTGAAGATTTATAATAGTCTTTTGACTGTGACGAGACGGGATATTCTGCTACGGAGAAAGAAGTATCTGCAATGAGAACTCCGGCGAAGAAAAGGCCAACATCCCATCGATCCAAGGCGTAAACGTAAAGAATAAGACCGGATAGTAATAGTTTTCTTATTCTTGGCTGAATTACCACGTAGGCTGGGAGGATTAGGAAGGTGGCGAGCGAGCAACGGAACTCAGTTGAAATGGTCCAGAGATGTACATCGTACCGGTTATGGAGATCACCCCACCAAAATATATTGAGCATCCGCCACGTCTCATGCGCCCAGTCAGACAGCTGGGAAGCAAATGAAGGGAGCCGCGCAGGGTGTGTTTCATTTATAGCAATAGCTATATCGTTTGAAGCATTGAATATCTTGTGACTGTCCTCAAATGCTCCGAGATATATCACAAGCATCGTAACAAATGAAGAGATGATTGGTAGCCCATAGAGTCGAACAGGACGGCGAATCAATGACGAAGCTACACTCCTTGATGGATCTCCGACACCAACTTCTGCTCTCTTTCGTGACTCTTTCAGAGGCTTGTGAGATAGAGCAAATCCCGACAATACGAAAAAGACGGAAATTGGCCAGGTACCTGTATAGAAGAGGCGTACTATGGGCAGTTGGTGAAACCAAAGGTTGTGGTCATGGATATCTTCGGATCGGGCACACTCAGATGTTGTGTGCAAACCATATCCATAGAACACGAAAGACTGGAAAGTGTATAGTATGTGATAGTTCATGACAGCAACAGCTGCGTATCCACGGAGACCATCTAAATAAGAGGTAGCCCGGCGAGGTTGCTGGACTTGGTTGTGATAACCCGGGGACCGGTGACAGAAGCTGGGTGTGAAGAGTTGTATGAATGCGTGCGATATCTTGGCTACGGCCTTGAGCACCGGCTCGTAATTACCACGAGCATGTCTTCCAACTAGGCTAGAGTGGTTGCTGTTATTGCTGTGAGGTAGCAAGCCTTCTTCTTCAACGTCGAACATAGTTCTGAGCTTCGACTCTACCAACTTGTAGACAAGGTCAAGGCTGATTCAGGATAGCGAAACTCTCAATAGAAACCAGTAGCATTCAACACCAAGAATGTTCGGGGCCCAAGATATTGGCATTTTCCGAGTGTACCTAGGCAGTAAACCAGGACTTGGGAAGCCACTTGACCAGCTACAGCTAAACAAACCACCATTGGCTTGGCTTTAGCTGCTTGATGATGGGACCTGTTTCGCATGCTCGCTATCATGGCCCTTGCTCTCTTACTATTCATACCCTAAGGGGTAGACGTGATACTTTGCTGGACGTGACATAATTGCCACCGTCATGAACCAGTACAGCGAAGGACTACGTACCCGAATCCTGCCCGAATATACTAGGCAGGGGCTGCAAATTGACACTTGGGATCCGCTACTCTTAGAAGAAGAAGGAAAACAGTGCGGCTCATAATAAGCTGATATTGATACTTGCTGTGCAAGTGGCAGGGCTCCCCACTGCGGAACCATAGCGACAAGACTTGGGCTCGGAGACCAGGGTTCATCAGTGCCGTCGAACTGTCTCTGCTGCGCCGTAGGCGGTCCCTCTGTCGATATCGCAGTAGCTAGAGCTCGGCTAGAGCACCTACGCGTTTAGGATAGGCGAGGACGTGCAGTCCCACCACATTCCCCACTACCAACTTCTATACCTTGACGATTCACCTGGAACGTCAAAGAAGCCCTGGATCCTCTCCGCCAAGTCGAACCAAATTCGGGACCGAGGGAGGCGGTCTCGGCGGTGGCGATCTAAACGCGGGGAGGCCTTAACCAGAGTGGCACGGCGGGGCAGGGAGTGTAACTCGGTCAGACCCAGTCTAGTGGGCTCCCGGCAGCCGTACTCCACGCGGGAGAACATTGCGGCAGGGTTCTAACCAGGAAAGTGACAGGGGTCCAAAGATGTGTTGTATTAGGTTAAGTCTAGGCTACCTCTGCTAGTGGGCTAGGTATCTCCAGGGGTCCGAAGTATAAGTACTTAGTATGTAAGGTACCGAGACTTGCTTGCAGATCTTAGCCTCCATAGGAAATTTCCCTATTGATGCAGGTGCATCTTGGGGGACCGGCGAGTGGAGTTCATGGGGAATCTACAGTGGGGAGGGAATCAACAGCTATGTATTGGCGCCAACCTACACAAGAACCTATACTTAGTAAGCGAGTAGAAGATAGTATCATATGCATGATTCACTTGACTCTGTTCGAGTGACGAGTTGCAGTCTACTGTATACTTTACATGATCCTTGATAGTCCTGCAGCCCTAGTGCAACCAGGGCAGTTGTTAGAGTAAGTAGGTGATAATAACCTGTTTTCTCCATTTCTTTCTTGGCAGCCTACAGTAGTTCTTTTGGGTAGCACACTAGATATTCAGGGACCATACCCACCGCTGCAGCTCTTAGGTTCACAAGCATGAGTACAGATACTTCACATGCGTCCCCTGTGACACGTGATCCTTGAAGAACTGCCTCGTGCCAATTTATTCGCAGGATGATGTCGTGATCGATTCGCGAGGCCGGGGGCATAGGGGAAGCAAGGTGCAGAATCCTTTCCATACGCCACACAGTTTGCGGTGAAGCCATCTACGCAACTCTGCATATCGTGGAGAGTGCAGAGCAGCAGGATGGCCGGCGCCAAGGATGAAGGCTGGGCTCAGCATTTAGGAAACCGCGCGGTAGTTATGTCATACATCATGAACGCCCGAACGTCGGGCATAGAGGCTACTCAACAAATCTTTTCGAGGACGCGCATCGCTAGCTATAGCCGTTGCTACGCTGGCACTCTTTGCGCCAAGATTGACCGGGACTAGTTACTTGCCACTTTAGCACACTTGCCGCTTGACATTTTCACACCTGATTGGAGACACGAAGATTGCAAGGTTGACCAAACATCACTAAGTAAGACATTGAGCAGACAAGCAAAAAACTAGGACACGATTTTAAATACCTGAAACCTATTAGCGAAAGGTAATGGTTGACGAATGAGGGTGTCGGTAAGTTCTGATTAAAAAGCAGTCGGTGACGATTTGGACCATAATGTACAGATTTGCCTCTTACTGATTCTGGGAAAGATATACAACGCACAGGAATAAGACGGATGATTGATTGGTAACGAGTGTAGTCATTTCATGTCATGCTATGCAGAGATAATAACAAAGGAAAGTCCCCGCCCTTCCTCCTCTCACACTTTCATAAGTTCATTCATTTTCATTCCGCTCCAAACTTGGTCTAGTGACCTGAGTAGCTGCCTTTGAGCTATGATGTTCTAAGATGTAATACGTTAGGAACTGTGCCAGACCATAGCGCACTGAGAGGTAGCACTTACTTGAGACTAAGACAGAATACACAGCCATGGGGCCGTTGAACAGCTATTTACTGCTCATCTTCGTATTCGCCGTAGTTCTATTTAAGAGGCCGAGTCAATACTTGCCGTTTGTGGTAAGAGGAAGAAGGGATTTTGGGATTTTGCGGGGGTAACTGACCTTAGTCCAGGGAATAGCGCATCGCTTGATGACTTTGCCATCTTCACCCGAGACGTCGAAGCATGCCCGCTTCTCGTACTCGCCGTAGTTCTGTTTAAGAGGCTGAGTCAATAATTGCCATTTGTGGTAAGAGGTATAAGGGGTTCTGTGAGTTTGCAGAGTCAACTGACCTTGGTCCAGGGAATAGCGCAGCGCTTGACAAAGTTGACATCGTCAGTGGACTCGAGGAAGCAGGCGCGCTTTTCATCTGTGACGGGGGCAGCAACGGCGACAGAGGCGGCCATGGCAAGAATGACAGTGAGTGAGAATTGCATGATGGGCGATGGATTTATGAATAACGACGATTGTATATTCGGGTGTTGTGTGAATGTTGTGCTGAATGTTGTGAAAATGCGAGTGGATGATGAGAAGACTCAAAAGAAATTCTTCAAAGCGTGCGTGGAATGCTGTATTTATAAACTTGAGTTTCACTCGTCTGAACTATACGATCTTGCTAAATGAAAAAGAAACGTAGGATCAAACGAAGTCATTTCAGCCGTGGGGCTTCGATAATCTCTTCGATGGCAAGTAGCTGCTAACTGTGAGTGTAAGTGAGACTGCCGACTCCGAAATTCTGCATGCGGTCTGAATTTCTGCATGCAGTATTAGTCATTGATTTCACTTCCAATCCTTTTAGGAAGTTTTATGCACCGTGTTGGGCCCCTGTGGGCTGTAATCTGAATACAAGAGATGTACATGACTAGGAGATCCTGGAATGTGGAACACCTCTGTACTCTGAAGCTACATGGTAACGTTGTATTTGATAAGAGATATTATTCCGGTTTCTATCCGAGTCAGCAACAACAAGATATTTTGCCACGTGACGGATGATCGTCAATACTAGTGCCCAATGCTCAGACGTAGGTGCATAGTACATAGTGCCTTCAAGATCGGCGTTTTTACTACCTTACTCATATGCCAAGTTCACATGTTACAAAACCACCGTACCTGAAAGGAACAACTGAAGTACTTCAAAGTAAACAGAGGCTTACTCTATGTACTATATTTTTCGAAAGGATTTGTGGATTGTGGGTATACTCTGACCTTGCTATAAGCACGATCATGTGAGGGGAGCATTATCACTTCATGGTAATATCACCCTCAGTACACCGCCAGTTCATCGGAGTTGATATTCTCGCCGGACAAAATATGGAGTTCAAAATTTGCCGATAGTCGGCGGTGGCGAAAGGAAGGGGCTGTGAACTCTAACAGGGTGTGAGAGGAGTGCTCGCCCAAGATGTCTTATTCCTTGTTCGAATTTTTCTGCAAATCGGAAACTCCCAATGTATTGGGTTAAGCGCTCTGTTGCTTAGGATCATGGATTTGCAATTGGACAGACCTGATTTGAGCCCGGGCTGTTGCTCGGCTCCAGTGGTGAACCGAACCCTTCTGGAATATGCTTTATAGATTCTCTCCGTACATTACCACAATAGACTCGCGAGCCGTCGAAAGATACACGTTGGAAAATAGAACTGCGTGTAAAGTCAGTAAATCGAAACAGAACAGTTGTCACAGGGTACAAAGAGATGTTTGTGTATCGCTGGATAGTTGTCCACGAGAGGGTTTGAGACCTTCGTGCAACAACAAGTGTCTTTACCTACCCCAAAGTACGAGGTTCCTGACAACAATAGTAGGCCGAGGATGCGATAAGGCTCATAGATCTAATCGCACAGTCAACACATACAAATATCTCTAGAGTTTAGTCTGTTTATCATTTCTTAAACGTAGAGTCTACATATCGGGATGGCATTTTATAGTAAAATGAAATAGATTTACGCTGGCATTTTTATAATACGAAAGAAATGTAATGGGAATATATATATATCTATATATACATACAGTGAAAAAATATTCTTATCGTTGCTAAATGCATCGCATAGTCCAGGCATGATACCTTTTCATGGTTTTCAGTTGTAGATCGGTGTTCTTACATTCTTAAATTGCCACTTCTTTTAAACGGAGATATTTTACAACAGGGTACAGCTGTAGAAAAACAGTGACAGAGTCAGAGTTATGTGTTATGATTTTGGCCTGATTGCCCCAGTCCTTTATTGATGGAGAATTGCTGTCAAGATACCGACTATAGAGCAAAGGCATGAAACGAGAAGCTAAGAACTAGAAATCTAAGATCTTAGTTTTTAGTGCAATAACAAGAATCCATATATACCCCTATGATTGTTTATAGAACACTAACAACTACAAAGATGTTTCGCCTATCAAAAATCCATACGACTGGCAGCTTCCAGAGTAAGAAAATATCACTGACTAATGACCTAAGTGACCTAATACTAAACAATAGGCACAAAGCCGGCCCCTAACCATCATAGTGTTTCAGTGACTGCAAATTCCTCTTGCTATAAACCACTAAATCTGGGGCTTGAATCAGCAACTACTGAATCTTGTATATATATTCATGAACATTGATTTTCACGATCCTTAACCACGAAGAAAATTCTATGCGTATAGTTACAGCCTAGATCACGAAAATGTTAACAACAAGAATTCATGCAAACCCCATACTAAGAGTCCAGGTGATCGATGAAAAACCGGCGAAGTTCACTCTTGATACCTATACTTATTTATCTAACGCATTAACCATTCCAAAATATATAATAGGCAATAAGCTCCAAAGCTGAGATTTTCAGGCCCCATAGTACCACACGGGACGCAATAGAGGCTTGGAGACAGGCTTAATTGACCATATTTTGCTAGAGGGCAGCTAAGTCCTGAAGCATTCGGAAGGCTTCCTGACCCTCTCTCGGATCATGGAGGCTATATATACGTATCGTCTGTAGTCTAGGTATCTGACCTTTAGCCCATTGTCTCAGATAACGAGGGCTGAATATCACCTAAACACGCCCTTCAGCGCATATTGTGCGTATAGATACCGCTGGGACTTTCAGCCTCGTATTCAGCGCGTGGAACACATGTGTGAGATCTCCGTATGACGCATAACCGTACAGAAAATTCAGCCCCCCTTTAGGTTACGCAGGGGCTTGGGTTCGCAGTGCAACCCTCGAGTGATGCTGAGCGCTGGAATGATACAATTGATTCTTTTCCGGATATCTACAGTTTCAAGTACTTCATATATGGTTTCAATCGACTCGTGCTAGATACTATCTAGCTCTATTTGAATTGCATATTGTTAAGAGTACTTGGCAACAGAGAGATTTGTTAAAATAAGGGAATTTTATACGGTCCACTCTCATATCTATATCTATATGTAACTTTATCACTCCCGAATCGTCTCTAGCCTGTTTCTTTCCTCCTAATTATCCTGAATAGAACCATTGTTCTCCTACGTACTTAATTTATGCGGCTCCACTCTCATTAACAAATTTGAAAAAAGCGATATTTTAAGAGACTCATGTCGTTTCAGCACAGCTTGCATTTGTAATTACTAGACAGCCTTAAGGCAAAGTGAGCTGTTTACAAGAGAGATTTACCATATTGAGGACGCTGTAAATTCTGTACCATTGTAAAGATGACTACAGCGTGAGAGTCATCGACAAATCTATATGAATTGCCAAACTATATGTATAGACGTGATAATTACTTCAGATGCTTATGAGATGTAAAGTACTCGAGATACAGTTAAGGGTACTAATATTCTTATTGTTTCACAAATAATTACCAATCTCTTCATAATCTATGCTGTAGCTATATATATAGATACCTTTTGTCTTCAGGATCATGGCATGAAGTTGGCCAGCCCTATGGTTAACCAAATGGCGTCTCGCCATACATTAAAGCTCCTCATCCATCACACTCAAGACAGTAAAAGGAGCGTAGCGGAGAAACCATACTGCTTCTCAAAGTTTTTGATCACTGTGTTTGGCATAATTAACTTTACTCTCCTGATATTTTAGTAATAAAGATTTTCGTGTATCAACGAAGTTCGCAGAGATTTATGCACAAACAGCTCGCAGACTTTAGGAATAACTGTGTCGGAAACTACTTCGAGACCAGGAGAGCTTACTAGTTTGAGATTCACTAGACTGTTTTACAAAATCTCGCATGCATAATACTCACCGAAGCGCTTTTTTTTGCTTTGTAGCTTATAGCACGTCCTAAGTTTGGGCTGTTGTCAGAGGTTATAAACAGCATGTAGAAAGCCTGCAGTAGAATTAATATGATTATTGCCTTTGCGATCTTTAGCTCTCAGGTTTAAGATCAACGCTGCAACAAAAGAAAAGTTATCATTAAATTTAATTATAAAAAGATTATAAACGTAGTTTTTACACGTCTATTTATCGTTGTAGTAAAAATAGGACTTCGCTCTGAAAAAGGATTTGTGAGATAGTTTTCTTTATTCAAGTTTGTATTTTGGAAAAGATTTGCTATCTCCTTGATCTGAACACTGGAACGAAACCCATATTGATGGGCCTTTTTACTATTTGAGATAGACTTATACCAACGTTCCCTAGAGTAGTTGTTAGTTGGGGAAATAGCGATCAATTAAACACAGGGTAGCTGGAGCTCAAAAGAGTGAATGGAACGCGATGATCTAGAGAGTCTTTGATGTCCTACTCCGTAGCTCTTTAATCCATTCTCTCAATCTCCCAGGCACTCCCTTACACTCCACTTCAATACTCTAATCGACGAAGAGATAGTGTAGGTTGAGGGAAAGCAACTGGCAATGAGACGTAATGTCTTTTCAGGCTATTCCTGTTCAAACCACGTTGAACAATCAAGTACCATCATTTTCACAGTTACTCATGGGGGCTAATTATATTCATCTAACTGTCGCATGCGTCAGTTGGCCGGCAGCTGTTCACGGTTCGTTTTAAACCCATCTTTTGCTTAAGCAGCTATCGGAACAGCTACTCCATTTTTCCTACTTATAACTTATTTAATTTAGATGTTTATTCTGAAGCATTAAGTCTCGTGAAAATTAACGTAATAAAACCGAGTTTGCGGTTAAGACTGGAAATTGTGCTGTCTTCAACCGGCCTGCCATTCCGCGCCTAGCTGCATTATCTCGATTGATATGTCGCATGGTCGATTATATCGAGCTTTACAGGGTTTTCGGTGCTGTGTTTCTTTTCCCAAGTATTCAAATTTATTTCAGTTTGGGAGTTTGATCTTGGTCGAGTGCCTTTGTTATTCCTCCGCAAACAGCTATTTCTTGATGTCATAAGCGTCCAGAAGGCGGGGGTGGGAACCTATAATTGGGGACTCAGAGTTGCGGGGTAGTTTACGCGGGGTAACGAATATTTAATGGTAAATCCTTGTCGGGAGTGGCCTACGGCTTTGTTTACCCATCGTGAAATGATGGTTGCCGAGTCCTTTCATCCACTTGGGTGCTTGGATTCAGTGACAAGTGTAAAAGGCTGTTGCAGATATGGTGTTGGGTCTAATTAGTGCAAGGCATGCCTCCAACTTGGGAAATAGCACTCTGTATCATACAACTCTATTAGCTAAAGAGCGTATTTTAAATATCTTCTACTACCACAAGTGTCCGTGATATACCTGTCTATTTAGCATTTCGAGCGGTCCCGTTAGCGACTATATCAAAATGAGAGCTCCTGTAGCCCTTATTCCCCTGCTTGCTACAATCGTACAGGCACAGCAATTGTTCATTACAACGACAGGCTATACTGAGCGTCAGTGTAAACCGTCAACGACCTCGCCCTCGTATTACTTCCAACCATTCTCCTATACCTTGAATGAAACTGTCCGGTGAGCACCTTTCATCTCAATACCTTGCGTGCACGGCTTAGGACTAACAATATCAAGATATGCGACGTCGGCTCCTGCTCCAACTACAACTCGGACATATGGAGTACCGTATTCCAATGCTGTAAAGCACCTCGACTCGACCCCAGTGACTACAACTTGGGGTAACTATTTGCCCCAGCACACTACAATCAATGCCACAGACACGAGTGACATCTACGGCCAGGCCGCATGGTCATCCCTCTGGCAGAATGTCCAGCTTGACAACTACACGACTGCCGGCCTCTATTCAACAACCGTTCAACCCACGCCTATTCCCACCAGTGAACTGGTTTTACCCCCGAGGGACTATTTTGGGCCAACAGATTGCTATAATTTCCCCGATGATTTTATTTTTGGCGTTGCAGGCAGCGCTGCTCAAGTAGAAGGCGCCGTGGCCCTCGAAGGGCGTGGTCCTACTATTCAAGAGAAGCTCGTCGGCCCTACAGAGCCCCAAGATCACGTTACTGCTGAGAATTACTTTTTGTACAAGCAGGATATCGCCCGGCTTGCTGCCATAGGGGTTAGATATTACAGTTTTTCCATTCCATGGACACGGATTCTGCCGTTTGCATTGCCCGGGACACCTGTGAACCAAGAGGGCATTGATCACTACGACGATCTTATAAACGAGGTCCTAAAGGCTGGTATGCAGCCAATAGTGACGCTACTTCACTTCGACAGCCCCTGGCTGTTTGTATCTGGCGACAACTTCACGGCCAAGCCAGACATTGGCTATGTCAATGGAGGCTATCAGAACGAGACCTTTGTGGACGCCTTTGTCAATTATGCCAAGATCGTCATGGCCCACTATGGAGACCGAGTTCCAGTATGGATTACCTTCAATGAGCCAGGGCTATACGCGTTTAACTTTGCCGGTGCCAATAATGTCGTACATGCTCATGCACAAGTTTATCATTGGTATAAAAACGAGCTGAAAGGAACTGCGAAGATCGGGATCAAATTCAACGACAACTTTGGAGTTCCGCGTAACCCTCGAAACTCGAGCGATGTTGAAGCTGCCAATCGATATCAAGAGCTCTATTTGGGCCTTTTCGCTAATCCCATCTTCCTCGGGAAGCAATATCCGGATTCAGCCCTAAAAATATTGCCAGGCGCTAAGGCCCTCAGTGAAAAAGAGCTTCACAAAATAGGTAACACATCCGACTTCTTTGGCATTGATCCCTACACGGCAACGGTAGTATCCCAACCGGCCGGAGGAATCGACGCTTGTGCGGCCAATGCCTCCGCAGAGAATTCCCTGTGGCCGTATTGTGCTGTTGAGGAGACAACCAACGTATATAACTGGAGCATCGGATACCGCTCACAGAGCTACGTATACACGACGCCGACGTATCTGCGGGAGTATCTGAGTTATCTTTGGAATACCTTCCGGCACCCCGTTTTCGTGAGCGAGTTCGGATTCCCGGTGTTCAATGAAGCCGACAAGGAGCTTCCGGACCAGTTGTTTGACACGCCACGCAGCACATACTATCTTTCCTTTTTGTCAGAAATACTCAAGTCCATCCATGAAGATGGGGTGCATGTGATGGGCGCTTTAGCTTGGTCCTGGCTTGACAACTGGGAATTCGGAACCTACGAGGCGCACTTCGGTCTTCAAGTATTGAACCGGACCACGCAACAGCGGTTTTACAAGAAAAGCTTCTTCGATGTGGTTGACTTTGTAGGTGCTCGAACGCCGTCTCCTTGACACAATTAGTACACGATACTTCTGCAATTAGTTGCAACCACGATTCGAAATCTAGGCTTTGGCTTCCTCTTCAGGTAGGTAGTCAGTCAAGTCTCTGTTATACAGCCCCAATTGCACTCAGCCAATTGTTGCAGAGTGAAGGATACGTCAAAGCTCCTACAGGATCGCGGGAAAAAAGTAGAGAGAGGTATTGCTTGGAATATAGCCTTCAAGAAACAAAGCAGCTTGTGAGGTGCATGCCGTAGACTTGGTTATAACAAACCAGACCGTCCATCTACCCTTGTACTGATTGCTTGCTATTTGAATTCATCACAGTCAATCTACGATAACAGAGAATCTTTATACTCATAAAAGTACGGAAAAAGCTTAGGTATCCCCTGTGTCAATTACCACGCCCGTAATACCAACCGACTTTAGACTTGGCGACAACTTCGCCCAGGTCATAAATGCTTTCTTTCCAAGTCCATCTTACTCTAGTGTTTCAAGGATGACTCTCCCTGACGATTCACGTTCTCGCTTTGGCTTTTTATCAAGTCTGGGCTTAGCATAGACTAGGGTCAAATCTCGAAGATTTTTCCCGTCCTTCCAAGCATTAATCAAAATAGACAAATCCATCTCGAGCATCCTTGCATGCATAGCTGCACCACTTCCTCCAGAGTGCTTCAACCATTCGATTGTGACCCTTATAAGCTTTTCACAACGACCAATATCATTATGATCCTCGAGAATTAAGAGGCCCTGTAGCAGTGAACCAAACGCATATGCCTTTTGGAAGTGACGGCCATAACTGGTTGTGCCAGGCTCCTGGACCGCAATCCGGTGAGCTATTCTTTCCATTAAATCAGACAAGCTTTGTCGAGCCTGTATCTCGTCGCCAATGCAGTAGAAGAGGAATGTGACATTATTCTGTAAAAGAATGATGGTCGCATCAGCCTGACGTCCCAATGCAGCTTCTACCTTGCTTAATACGGCTTGACTTCTTACCACGATGTTCATCGCAGGATCAACAGGAAGGCCAAAGTACCAAAAATAATCGAACCAAGCAGTCAGGACGATAGGGTGATTCTTTCCCAGCTTCTCCTCTAGGCTTTCGGCGGTGACTAAGCACGCGGTGCGAAAGACTTGCTTCATAACATTCGGGTTGCTCTGACTCACCCGTGTCAATGATGTGAGCAACTTCACTCGGTCGTTAGATGAGGTTGTCGCTGACTGTTTAAAACAGGAGAGCGAATTCTGGGCTAGAAAGAAGAGAAGCTCGTGCAGCAGACGGAAGGTTGAGTCCTTGACCAAGACACAAGCATCGTAGATAACGTCGCATAAGAGCCAGAGTGTAGTTGGGTGTTTTGGATAGAGATAAAGTTCGTTTCCAGTCATGGCGTCAAAAATTCTGTTCAGACTCCGAAAGGCATCATTAATTTGACCACTCTTTAGTCGAATGATCGTATTCGAGAATGCTGTCTCCGCTTCCATGAAACGGCTCACGGAACTCGATTGCTCGAAGGAAGGAATAGTAGATTTGCTCAGATCAAAAGAGATGCACCAGCATTGAACTTCGGATATGTTCATGGTTAAGTTCCTTGAAATAGATATGAGATTTTCGTGGTCACTGAAGAAATCAGGCGCCCTTAGGCTTTCAATTCGATAAGCCGTTGCTGGTCCTTCCATCCTTTGACTTGGGCAAGGATCTGGATGTTGCTCGTCTCGAGTGCGATTTTTCCGCCATCCCCACCGAGTGAAGCGAATTTTATACATCTTATTACTGTAAGAGCTGGTTAACAACAAATTTCGGCCCAGAGATCAAGATACAGTGTGAGCAAGTTAGGAAAAATCTGTGTCTTCTTGTACATTCAGGAACGCCTGTAAAGGATTAAACTTACGTAGCGGCGAAACCGTATTGTTCTGCCATTATACACATCACAGATTCGAGTGGTAGTTGTTCGTCGATATAGAGTTTATGAATAGTTGGCTTCATCCTATCCCATTCTTCTTGACTGTGTTGTTTGGGAAGCCCAATTTTCCGAGCCACTACTTGTACCGGAATATCGAGACATGGTAAGTCTGGGTCAAATTATAAGTAATCAGATGACATCAATGATCTAAAGAGCTCATATGTTATATCGTCCTTACATAGGAGTTTTGTGGTGGTGTGGGTTCGATGAGCTATTGCCCGCTGGGTTTGTTGTAGTGTATTTGCTGCTTGCATAGCTGTGTTTTTCCGGATAATAAGTAGGAATACAAATCATGATTGATGTGTTAAAAAGGCTGAAAAATAGGATAGTGTGGGCCCTTCCGCCTGATTATTTATATGATTTTACGTAGGTCCTGCGTTGCCTGCTGGGTCATACAAGTGAGCCGCCATAAGCACTTCTCATATTAGCTAAGCCGTGATTCCACGCACAGCCTACGCTAAAATAGAAGGGAAGCAGCCACTCAGGCAACAGTCAGTATTGGAACACAGACGTCGCACACCTACACCATAATGCCCACTCCTCAATATATCCCGACCTCATTGGTCGGAGAACATATTATGCTTATATTATAGCTCGGGTCAGCATGTGTAGAACCGTCGCCCCCAAACCAATCTACTCATTAATTGTCACACATAGCGAATACGAGACAGCAAGTCTCAGACCCTCTGGAGGCGTTACACGCGCTACAACGCGTCTTCCCGTCTATTATTGATATTCTTTCTGATGTCTTACATGAGGCTATTCAGCCTTTTCTTAACTAAGACATAAGCGCCGAAGTCGGAGGTTTACCATATTGCCCAGAGTTGTATATAGATTTGTAGCCGAGCCACCTAAACGGAAGAAAATCCAAACGGTCAAGGTCTTAGGCTACTATAACAGATTATTGTATTCTGAATAGAATCAATTCCAAGCCCTGAAACCAGCCCTTGTTATATTAATATTATAATAGTATATTTTAGAATGTTCCAACAAGAAACGTGATATTGAGCTAGGTAGCTAATAGCATAATGTTACCTAAATGTTAGTACCCCTATGTCAGGTATAAGGGTCGCAGGGGACTAGAAGGAGCCCCGAAACTGGGAATAACTAGTATTATTTCTATATGAAGAGCTTCGTCTCCTCTCCTCGGAGGAATCAATGAGATTGAGCCCTTGGCCTATATTACCACTTGATTGCTTGCTCTCGGTAACTTGACTTCACTCTAGAGACCGGCCTCCCATGACACCCTACGAGGAAGGTCTATGCCAAGGCTTCGCCCCTTGATATATGCATGAAGTCTCGGGAGTAGTCCAGTACTTTCTGAACGCCACATTTTCAATCCCCATTCATCACAGACATAGGTAACAACCCCAATTTTCCGAGGTTATGACGGCTGATAAGATTGCATGAGTCAAGCTGGACGAAAGCTGAGTCGGACAGCTTTTTCAATGGCCAGACTTACCTTGGCATCGATAATGTGTGTTAATTTCTAATCGATCAATAAACTCCTGGTAGTTAGTATTGTATAACGCTAACATGAGTATACCTATGCAACTGGCCGTAATACAATTGGAGCGTTCAGGAATGAAACTACATGTAGGTGCTCTTGCTGCAATACACCTTAAAATTTACGAAGGGGGAATAGATCTATACAATCAATCAGCAGTCTTCTGGGACTCTCTTAGTTTTTTAGAACTATATATACGTGCTATTGATGGATTTAACCTCCGAGGTTCATAAATAGAATAGACTTTGGATTCACTATTAGCGAGGAGCGAAGAGCCTTGTCCAATATATTTGTTAATGTGACTGAGACCTATAATTCGCATCATTCGGCGCGCAATGCACAACATCTTAAAGATCTACCAACATCATATAACAAGGTTATTATCAACCAAAGTAGTGGTGCTTCTAAGCTTCTCATCCTCAATCTTAAAATGGTCAAAGTAGGTTTCAGTTTAATTCTAGCGGCGAGGAAAAGGAATATCCCGAACTCGATACAAAGACGTTTCCTGCGCATTGATGCTAATAGGGCATAATCCAACCACAAAACTTACCTCACTGAAGGATTCCAAATCGTGATAAACTCGAGCGCACGCAGACTCGATATCAACCACATGACCTGCAGCGTTGCAGATCTTGCGGCATTGAAAGATGGAGTTATGGACTGTTAGAGCTGTCGCAATACTGCCCCGTGACGGCGTCTGGCGACGACAACTGGGCAATCCTCATCATGTAGATAAGGCAATGCTACTCTGTGATAGCGGGAGGCATTTTTCTTACATATAGTTATTTCCGGGGCGCCATTGGGGATGGACGTAAATGTACATTTTAGGTAGGTACCACAGATGAGGGGACTCACATGGAGTTCTGCTGCTGTGCAAATTCGGATAGCAATGTCGTTGCGGAAGCGGTGGAGATCTCAGTTGGGGCTCATAGTTACTAGTCTGCAACAGGAACTCAGCGCCGGGCATTGGAAAGCTTGTCTTGGAGATAGTGCCGGCATATGCGACGACATGGAGACCGTCGTCATGGAAAAGTATGTCCGAAGATAGGAAGACAATGGCTACCGATGGCATAATTGGGATTATTGTGTAAGTATAAGAAAGCCCCCTTTATACCATCGTTGTTCTGCTTGCTCACTCAAGACAGGTGACTCGACGACGCGAGACTAAAGATGCACACATTAGGGATCATCTCAGCGCTGGTGGTAACCGCTCATGCGGCACGTCCATTTCTCGAGGAACCTGACACGGGCCTTGACCGCATCGTCGGGGGTCTCGCCGCCGGTGCTTTACCCGACCTTATAGACATGGTCTGTCTACACGACTTCGACTGGGCTGCCCGCAACTACCTGCCGGCCCTCAACTACACCTACTGTATGTCTGCAATGATGTCCGGCCTGTCTCTATCTTATATGTGCCGACTAACACTCGTCCAGATCGCCAGGCTGCTGGAGGTGAAGGTTCATACCGCAACAACATGGAGGTCTTTGCGAATTACCGCTTCGTTCCGAGGCAGATGCAGGATGTCACTCCGTTGAACTCTACATTACCGTACGAATTCTCAGGTTACCTGATAGTTTTGTGGCAAGCTGACTTGGGTTTAGTACTTCTATTCTGGGCTACAACTTCAGTCTGCCTTTCTTCATTGCACCAGCGTCTCGTGGAGCTTATGGCCATCCGACAGCCGAGGCTGGGCTTGTCGAGGCGGCTGGCCGAGAGGGCATCCTATACGCTGTAAGATCCTTACCTTTTACGTGCCGAACCAAGCTTCTACTGACTGGACGTGCAGAGATCTCAATTCGCCTCACTCTCTATCGAGGAAGTTCACGCGCTCAAGGTACCTGGTCAGGTTCTTTTTCAGCAGGTGAGCAAATGGCTACATTCCCTCTGTTAGATCACACTAATGTCCTTTTTCAGTTCTATCGCGCTCCGACACTCGAAGAAGATCAGGCCAATCTCGACGAGATCGCCAAGGTGGGCGCCCAAGGCATCATGTTGACTGTCGACACGCAGTCGTACGGCTCAAGGATAAGGGGTATTCGCTATGGTTTTGATATCACGCACGTCTTTACCGATCTTCCCTCATGACCATCTACTAACTACAGTCAAACAGCGAGAATCGCGGTTACCGGAATGTAACTGTAAGGACATAGCGAATTCAAGTTCCCAAAGTGTTTCGCTGACCTCATATACCACTACAGTGGGACTACTACAAGACCCTTCGGAATATGACAAAGCTCCCGATCGTGCTCAAGGGTATCACCAACGTCCAAGAGGCCAGGGATGCCGTTGCGAACGGTGCGCCAGCCATCTACCTCTCCAATCATGGTGGCCGCCAACTCGAGACGAGCCCTTCGCCTCTCGAGGTGGCCCACGAGATCTACCTGCAGGCGCCAGAGATATTTCAGCAAATTGAGGTCTACGCCGACGGCGGTGTTCGTTACGGATCTGATATTCTCAAGCTCCTGGCTTTCGGCGTCCGCGCTGTAGGCCTCGGCCGCCCCTTCATGTTCGCCAACGTCTTTGGCGTCGACGGCGTGCAGCGCGCCATTCAGCTCCTGAAAAATGAGGTATCTCGTGATGCCTCTAACCTGGGTCTGGCTGATCTGAAGGCGCTCAACACTTCTTGGGTACGGCTCAGAAATTCGCTTGACTTGCACACCCTGCTCTTCTCGCCCCCTTTTCTTCATTTACCCCTATAAATACTGACTTCGTGGCTGCAGATTCAAGCCGTACAGAGTGCCTGGGTCGGATTCCCTTGAGACAGCTATAGTCTGGTGAGTCTAAATAAAGATGGAATGACTCACAGACACTATGTCTAATGTCAGATCCTCCGAGGTGATCGATGTACGTACTGCAAGCATTCGATGGTGGGTGGTGGGCTTTTATATGAGCCACTTATATTGTATAAGGCGTGATTGACATTGAATCCCAGAAGTAGGAGATATGAAAAATCATACTTTTCGTATTTTATCGCCGGTTGCCAAGCTTAATTAAATTACTTGCTTATTCATATATGTTAAATGAATGAATGAAGTATATGCATGCATGCATGTTAGTTTTAGCAATTCTATAAAATATATAAAGAGGAAGAGAAATAGGTAGTAGGTAGTAGTAGGTAGATCATTTAGGTCGAACTGGTCAAGAAAAACTAAAAAAATAAAATTTACTCTCGATCGGGGAATCGAACCCCGGCCACCTGCGCACTAACCTCCGGCGAGGTTGGCGTTGCCCCACTCAAGCAGAGTTTGAACAACCCCTGTTGACAAGCAGGTATCCTTACCACTAGACCAATCGAGATGCGTGACCAATCAACTGTTGAGTTGCAGGGTTCCTAATTCCCCTCATATACTCATTACCTGCAACAGATGCAGGATAGATAGATAAGTCCTCTAAATTCAACCAGATTCCCCAGCTCTCCTCATTGTGCCTATAATTATCTACCTAAAAATTCCCGACATGAATTTCTCTAAAAAACTAAAACTGGAATCTATCGATCGAGCGAACGCGTGCATGCATCCTACTATTGCGCAGGGACGAGCATGTTCCCTCGAACAAAGTACGGGTTCGAAGCGCAACACCAAGTCAAGTGAGAGAAGATATATGAAAGTAGGCATACTACCCCCAACAGAATGACGTTAGCGAATGTGCACAATAAGTGGACGCATTCGAAGCCTAAGCAGATACAAGGTGAGCAAGTTATGTGAGGCGAGAATTGCACCAGCTTAACGAATGCACGAAGTTTGATATAAGGACAGATGACATCAGGTACTACTATCTACCTAGTAGACTATAAGACAGAGCAGGAAAGTACATTAAGCTGTTTTATATCATGGTCTGCCGAGGAAATCTATTGGTGAAGACCAGGGTTTCTGCTCTTGTGCACTAGCCTGTAGGTAACCTACGTACTTAGTGTATGTAGAGTAAGGTGCGCAAACGCCTGTGCACAGCGCTGGCGCAGCGACAACTGGATGCACATCTATCTACAGCCATGCGGATGATTTATAAAAAAAGATCTCTGCTATAAAGATTTAAGGTAAGAGGTACCTAAGGTATTGTACTGCGCAGTTGGGGGGGAGGGTATGTTTGTGGGGTAGATATGTCGGAGCTGCTCGGTATTGGTGATCCCAGTACAGCGGAGAAAAGTCCGAGAGTCGGTTTTCATACGCCGTTGGAATCTCTGCAGAGCGCGGCTATTTGGGAATAAGATTCATCAGTAAAGATATATGGTGCGCAATCAAGATCGACATAAATCGCCAGCGGTCATCTACGTATATATTACTGATTAGCACAAACTAATCCTAGAGACAAGAATCTGGATGAATATCCATCCATCCCTCCCTCCGCGATCGTAGAGCAATCAATAGCCACCACCGCTATAGGTTCGAGATCCGACCCCTTACGTAGCCCCAATGGCGGTGAAGTGGGCACGGATGGTCTACGTCTGTCGTAGGTACATAGATGCTCGTGGCACATACCTCTTTAATCGTGGGTCCAGCCAGCCAGCAATCTAGCCGTCTACCTACTTACACAAGTACTCACTTGCCTGGTTACCAACCATTCTCGAGATACGATACGTGGCGACGAGGGTAATTTTGAACAACAACGAACGAACGTAAATATCTTCCATCACTTCAGCCAAGCTGAGAGAATAGTACCTACCAATGTAGTGTAGCTAGTCTAAGTACACACAAGCGCGCGCGCGCGCACAGAGAAAGCGAGGGAAGCACGCGTCTCGAGTCAGGCGCACAATGCAGACCCGAGACACGCAAGAAGAAGCATGGGATACGGATGGACAAATAACCTTGACTCGATGTGCCAATGCCAATCGATAAGTATGTAGGGGAAGAAGCAGATTGCTTGCTTGCTCGCTTTGCCCTGCCTAGAATTTCCTGGTACTACGTGTGGATTTTATCCCGCTTCGTGTCGTGTAGCGATGTGGCCCGTTAGTCAGTAATGTCTGTGTTCTGTCTCTCGGTGCTTATCCTGATTGCGCTGGGCGTGGGCCGCAGAATCAGCCGGCCCGGCTATGATATGTGGCACGGCACGGACATTTTTTTCTTGTCGCTCTGGGGGCCGAGGATGGTTGCACGTACAGTAAGGGAGTGTGTTGGCCAAGGGCGAGAGTTTGCGCTTAATTCAGCATCTATCGTCACAGCATCTATATGCCATGCGACCTTGCCCCCACCATCCACGGTACCATGGTTAGGCCGAACTCTCACTGCCTGATGCTGGCTTGACTATAAGCTGTCTTGGGAGTTCGCTTGAGAATGATCATCAACATTTACCGTGACATTGCACGTGGAGCGATATAGTGCCTGCCTCGAGAATAGATAGATGATCTACAGGTGAAAGGGGATTATCCATGATGAGTCCGGACAGGATCCCCTCGGTCGGCCTCCATGTACTCTACGAGCCGGAAGAGCGCGAGAGCGCACTGATCGAGTGAGTGAGCATTTGCCTTTCTTTTCATCTTGATACACTTCCGAACTCATTCATGTCTCCAGTGTGGTCTTCGTCCATGGGTTCGGAGGACACCCGATGAGAACCTGGCAGTACGATGGCCGAGACGCGCTTAAACATATTATTATACCGAAGACCGTCCCGCCGGCGACGACGCGTGACGGACCGCTAAAACAATTCCTCAAGAAAACGAGGTCGACGGATGCGACCTCGCGGGAGAATCCAAGACATGTCGAGTTGACCGCATCCTCGCGCGTCTTCTGGCCTCGAGACTTACTGCCCACGGCGTGTCCTGAAGCACGCATCATGACATGGGGTTATCACACGCTTCACAGCGGTAACATGCCGATCTCTGCGCAGCCCGACCTCTTCGCGCACGTGAATGATCTCCTTCGAGAACTCGGTGGTCTGCGACATGATACCGGCTCACAAGATCGGCCGTTGATTTTCATTGCGCATTCTCTCGGGGGCGTCATTGTGAAAGAGGTGAGTTGGGAACCATAATAACTACAAGAGCGTATGTGGAGGTATTGATACTGGGCGTAGGTGCTGCGCGAGGCTGAGTTCAGCATCGCGGAAAGTCAGCGGGCCATCCTTAGCTCTACGGCCGCTGTCGTGTTCTTCGGGTGTCCGCATCGCGCTGTGGAGGACGTGTCGCTGGCGGACACGGTTGTGTCCATGGCTGAGGCGTCCCTGAGCATCAAGACGGAGACCTCGGTGCTGTCTGCTCTATGCGGCGTGAATAATCCCAGATGGGTAGAAGCGCAAGAGTCATTTGTTCGGCTGTGGCATTACTTCAATTTTACGGTTAAAACCTACCAAGAAAGACGGAGAGGCACGGATAAGTTCATCGTTGGTCTCAGCTTACCTCCTATACAGGTGATCATGAGCTCACCTGTTTGTGTAGAACAGCCGTGTTGAGTCGAGTAAGCTCGGCGATGAAAGAGAGGACGCAGAGGAGTTGCCTACGGAGCATCGAACGATGTGTCATTTCAGGTTGGCAAATAATGCCGGCTTCAGATCGCTGTCGAAAATCCTTCAAAATATCGTAAAAATGGAAAAGTCTAAGGTATTATCATTCTATCAGGTTTTCGTTGCTGCGCGTAGCTAATGAGAGATAATAGCGTCAAGGGCTAAGCGCTGAGGAGTTAAGTACGCAAAAATGCTCCCCCCATCCATCTCCTATATCCATGCTAATGAGAACAAGACTGCTTACGGCGACTTGATAATCATCGAACCCACGGCGCTCAGTCGTCTATCACGCAGTGTCCCCTGGGTACATGCAAGGGAATATGCAGCACAGGGCAATTCTGCGATTGGTATCGTCGCCAGGGAGGGAGCAACGAACAAATACTCTGGCTGACCGGTGCGCTAGGCTCGGGGAAATCGACCCAGCTGCGACACGTGAAAAGCCAGATGGAAAAGCAATGGAAATCCGCCACCACGTCGATCATATATTGTACCGCGGAAGCCCAGAGGTTTGACCGAGACTCTGCGTCGGAGCCTGGGCTGGGCAACGTCCGGTGTGCCACGGTGATACGTCGTATTCTCTCCCAACTCTTCGCGCAGGATCTGAATCTCCGGGCAAAACTTTCCAGTCTGTGCCATGACGGCATCAGCGATGCTGATTTAACTCGGTTCTTCCTCGAGGAGTATATTGTCAACAAGCCCCGGACGTTGGCGAGGAGAACGTTTATCCTGGTCGATGCTGAAGATAGCTGCGACGATGCCTATATCCAAGAGCTCTTGTTCTACCTGTGTCAAATGGCACGGAACTCTAGTTTTAGCGTGTGTCTAGCAAGTCGACCGATTAGCGACGGTGCTCCGTCGAATACAACCAAGCTAGAACTCGAAAATCACAACCTCGACGATATTGTGCGGTTGGTACAGTCCCGCCTGAAAGCGGACGGGGAGGAGTGGAATGAAACCACGAACAACATCGCCGAGACGGCCGGGGGTAGTTTTCTGTGGGCAAAATTCGCGACGGATTTCCTCAACGGAGTCATCGATAGCGGACGACCGCGGGACCTCGTGGACAAGGTCTTGCGAGAGCTTCCGACAGATCTATACGGGCTGTATGAATTGACCTTATCAACCCTCTCACCTAAAGAAAAGGCAGACGCTTCGACGATTATGCGATGGGTCGTCTTGTCGCCGGAGCCCATGATACTTAATGACTTAATGATGGCAGTGCGGCGTAAGCAGTTCTCGTTGTCATCTCTTCTCCTTTCAGCGACATTCAGGTTAAGAGTTCCTCTTGGGTTAGGATCTTGCCTTGATAGCTCTATGTTGTCCTCATACATTCATAAAACACGCTTAAGACAGGCAATTACTGATCGCGAGTGTTGTAGTGGGACGTTCGCGTTATCTCCTCTTCCGAGATTCGGAGAGTGCATTGGATGTCGGGCTGCCTTGGTCGATGCAAGAATTGCAAAAGACAGGGAAGCAGTTTGACACGCCGTCACAGTTCTACCAATGGCTCTGCGCCCGTACGCGCGGCCTCCTAGAGGCGAGGCCGGCGGAAAATGAAGGTAAGACGCAGCAATCTCTCGGGCTTCAACATATATACCCGGTAAACGAGTCTGTGAGATCCTTCTTCTTATCTGGCAGGGGTTTCGCGGCGCTGTCATCGGGAAGGGCAACAACCACACCGTTCGATGAGGAAGCCGTCCACCTCTGTCATTACAGTCTTCTCCGTACGATCCTAATGTACCTGAATTCATCGGATCTGTCGCCACTAGTGAGCGGGCATGGTCCAAGGGAACCGGAACAGAGTGTTTTGACGTCGCCTGCGTGGCGAAAGAACGTCGTAGACCAACGCAACCTCATCACATCATCATACCCGTTCCTACGCTACGCAGTAGACCACCTACTATACCACCTGCTCTCGCCAAGACGAGCACGGTATTTCCTCCCGCAACACGCCATCTTCAACATGTTCACGTCTAACAACTGCCGGATCTGGCTGCGCTGGACGGCGCTCCTAGGCGAGACGGACGCCTCTGCCATCTTAGCAAGATGCAGATCCGCCCAGGCGCTCCTGCAGCCCGAGTTCGGGGCCTCGTTCAGGCTGGAGCGTGTGTTCCGGGCGGTGAACAAGATGGCCACTGGTGACAGTTGGTTTGCGCCTCATAAAAGTCTCGGGCTCTCAGTATTCCCGTTCCCGGTGCCTCCGGCTTTTCGTAAACCTGCAGCAGAGGGGGGCGAGGCTGTTCAGCAGAAACCGGGGGTTTTATATCTCCCTTCTTCGCCCTTGTCGCCACGCAGCATCCGGCGAGGACCACGGTCTAGAGGCACCGTCATTGTGGGCTTGAGTAGAAGGTAGTACTTTTCATAGAATGCCTACAGCAATAGAGGATAGGTTTATAGGTGAGGGTGAGGGTGCATTGTGTGTAGGTATTACATTGTATATATTTCTAACGGAATGGGAATCCTTGGATGAATGCTTGGATAGGTGAACAATGCGCTATCAATGGCTCTCTAGCGCAAGGGCCAATAGCCACGGAAGAATGGCAGCAAACAGCATAGACTAGTATACTAAAATAGATCTTGGAGAAGTCAACACCAGTACTGTAAGGCATGCGTCATGTTTACCATACTGTGGACTATCCATTTGTCTCGTCTTGCGTATTGCCGATGAGACCTATCTCCGTATCCCTATTATATAAGTACTTAATGAGGTGCCTAAATATGATTCACTCAAATTGAATCATTACTAGTGCAATGCAGTGTATAGTTTGAGTGGCTAGTAAGCATTTGGGCAATGGATCAAGGTGTCTATGAAAGAGGAGAGTTATAACTATTGAAAAGCATGTGACGAGATAATGAAGCCTAGGGTAGGTAGTGTACTATGTAAATACTAGATTAGAGCGGCCATTTTCCTAGGACCCCGCTATTGTGACACGAGAATGTGAAATTGATCTTCATGATGTTTGCGTTCTAGATTCTAATCGTGTGGGGAGTTTTTCTAGCCCATCGTGGAATAGTGGTCTACTAAGTATTGTAAATACCGCTGACCCAGCAACGGCCGTATTGGCTAGGATGTCTTAGAGGCAGTGGGATGATGCCAACCCGTGCCTTACAGCAGGTTAGGTACATGAGTCGCCAAATTCCTCCACTAGCCTGCCCGAGGACTTTTACTAGCTAGCTTGTAATGGAGGATTCAATGGCTAAGTTAGTTACCCGCCTAGATAAATAGCAAGCCCGTTTTAGGTCAGATAAGACGTGCAGTAAAGCAGAAGCTAAGGCCCATGGATTCCCATGTCTGTGAGAGCTTATTACTGATAGAGTATCAATTAATGGGTAGGCATCGTGCATGCCTTGCTGCGAACTCATCAACAAGGAAGGAGAAAGAAGAGAAAGACAGGGAAAAACGTGTCTCATCCATATCATGTGAATTCTTATCTCTTTTTTTGTTCGACCTCAGCCTTCAACTCAACCCCAGTTTTTAGCTCCCAATCCCAGTGTAAATTCCCGATTCCAAACCCAAACCTTGTTCAGGCTTGGGTTCTTTTTCTGTTGGCTTGGGCTGCACCAAGCATACGATTGGTGTTTCACGGCACTGTCGATAGGAATAAGTTGTAACGGCCCTACCAAGATTACATGATACCGGTACCTACTACATACATACATGACAGACAGACGAGACAGACAGAGACAGTTGCATCGCCGTCACCGCGCATCATACGCAGAGTTCATAGACATTCCGACCATCTCGCAGCTTCTGCACGGTCCCGGTACAAACGCTTCTACTTCATACAACATACATAATTCCAGAACCCTGGGTCTACCTGCGATCGAACCCTTCGGATTCTAGATACATACACCTACCTATATATTGTACATGACCCTGGTCGCCAATCCGTTCTCAACATTGCCTGTTCCATCGAACCCCAATTGCTTACGAGGCCGCCTCCAACTACACCAGCACTGCCACCCGTCGCCTCGCGCATGAGGTTCGTTGTCTCGCCATGGAAGAAGACGAGAATCATGGCGCTGGCCAGCGAGATCAACCAAGCCCAGAGCAGCCGCGGCAGCAGCCTCGACGCTCCCAACCCGACGACACCACCTTCATCGAGACGACCAAGATCGAGGCTGACGACGACCAGCACATCGACTCCATGACTGAGGAGGAGCAGGTGCGAGCCCACCTCCAAGACGTCGAGTCGAGCTTCCTACCCCCCGCATCGCCCACCATCGACATCGCTGGGCCTGACGCGGGCATCGACGATACCTATCTCTTCGATGCCGCGCCCAGAAAGGCACCCAGGGAAGAACCCCCCACATCTGCTGATGATGCAGCGCCTGCGCAGCAGCTCGACGCTTCCGATTCGCAGACCCAGCCAATCTCGCCGCCCCAGTCCCCCGACACCAACCAGCAGCCGACACGCGCGTCCCCCGAACCCACCGCTACGGCGACCGCACCTGGTGCTGGTTTGGTCCAGCCAGAGAACCAGTCACTGCCAGAGTCCCGGCCTGCTAGTGCCTTGAACGGATATGAGGGCGAGGAGGACGGCGAAGACGACAATGCTGACGCTACAACTAGCACCGGCTTAGACGCAGGAGCAGATGCAGGTGCAGTAGATACACATGCAGACACAGATGCAACTAGCACCACATTCGCCTTTGACAACCTATCATCTCCCACCGCTGCCGTTGCTGCTGCCCGTGCAGCGTCGAGAGCGGCCTCTGCTGCCACCGATGCCACGGTTCACAAACCCCCCAGCGACCACGAGGAGAGTGGTGCCCCGGTGCAGGAACAGGATAGCTCCACCGTACAAGACACCGACGAGGATGCATCTTTTTCAACCGGTGCCCCTACCCTCAATCCCACCAATTCAGATATAGCTGCCAATCGACTGTCTGTCGACGCCGGAGCCACTCCCGGCAACTCTCTCAAGGTTGCGAAGCGCCCCAAGTATCTGCGCAGTAGGACTACCAGTCAGCGCTCCTCTACCTCCTCCTACTTTACCGGCGACGACATTGAAAGCGACGCTACTGTCGGCCTGAGCGCCGACTATGCTCTTCAGTCCGGAGGCGCCGCCCCTGCCTTCGGTTTGACCCGTCATGTGAGCAACGATCTCTCCCGTTCCATCAGCATGGGAAGTATGGCCTCCGGCTTCGACGATAGTCTTGACCCGACGCGTACCGGAGCGCTCGAGCCCCTAGAAGAAGTCGAGAGCCCTATACGTGAACACGCAGAGGACAATCTAGTTACCCCTAGGGCTAAGAGGGCGCCCCTCAACGCGCCCACAGACACCATCATTGCGCGACATGTGCGTAACGTCGAAGTACCCGAGTCTCTTGCCAAGGAATACCAGACCAAAGGCGGTCTGTCAACACCAATACAATCCTATCGCAAGCTCTCGGACTATACCCCAGCCCCAAGCACTACGGCACGGGGCGGGCGGAACATGACCCTGAAAGAGCAGTCCAGTACCATTGAACGGCTCTCCAAAGAAAACTTTGATCTCAAGCTCAAAGTCATGTTTCTTTCTGATCGGTTAGACAAACTCTCCGAAGAGGGTATTAAGGAGATGATCTCGGAGAATGTCGAGTTGAGAACCACAGTGGCCGTTCTACAAAGAGACAATAAAATGCTGAGACGCCGAGTCAAGGGATTCGAAAAGCGGCACCAAGATGACGACGGCCGACCTAGCACCGCGCGGAGCGGCGTTTCGTCCGATGGGAGGGCAACACCTACTTTCGGATCAAGTGCCCAGGCTAATGAAGAAGAGATTATTCTTCTTCGCGAAACAATCGAAGAGTACGTACGTGAAATTGAACGACTCAGGTCAGACAATATGGCAAGTGAACTAGAGAAGAGAAAGTTAGTGGAAACTGTCAAGACTATGGGAGATAGAGCTGCAGGGCGTGTAGAAGAGACGCTAGGTAGACAGGAAGAAGCCGACGTCTGGAAAGACCTTCTCGAACAGGAAACAGCACGCCGCGAACAAACCGACGATGAGAATCGGAGGCTCCGCGAGGAGATCTTCCTATTGAAGCAGGATATGAACGGATCGGCACCTGGAGGTGGGGGTCTGCATCATACAACCAACATTTATAACATCACTAGAAAACCTAGGCAAACTTCGCCTTCACGATCGCGTCCAGTCTCCGCCTTTTCAGGGGAGGCAGATCAAACTACTTCTCTGAGCCAGTCGTCGACATTGGTGGAAGAACTCCGCCGAGAGAGCGAGAAGCTGCGCCATGAAAATGCTGAGTTGCGTAGGGAGGTTGGCGCGCAGACTTCTATGCTTACCTCTCGGAATCGCGAGAAAGAGAGGCTGTACCAGGAAATTGAGGACCTCAAACTAGCCCAACGCCGTAATGGGCCAGCGCCATCGACCCTGGATAGCCTTCTAGATCGATCAGCGTCACGAGTGGGCGGCCATGACCGGCCTATATCGAGAGGTAGTGCACGGTCACGGTTAACTATGGCTATAGAAGATCCGGACCGGGAAGAGCTAGAGAACAAGATAGCAGAACAGCGTGATAAAATGAACGAGCTGAAGTTCAAGAATCAGGAACTTCAGCGAGAGCTGGAGAACTGCATGGCAGACTTCGAAGAAGCGATGGAGGGTAAACGGCTGGCTGAGGAAAATGCTACTACCATACAGGAAGAGCTAGAGAATACGGCGAGTGATTTCATGGCCCTTCAAGCTGAGCGAGATGAGGCGCTGCAGGAGCAGGCCGCATGGGAGAACAAGTTTGCAGACCTCCAGGAAGAGGCCCAAGGACTTGTGAACGAACTAGAAGCAGAAGCTGACCAAAAGATCGACGAGATCCAGCGGCTACAACTTGATCTTCAAGATCGCTCGGAGAATTTCGAGGCCCTTCAAGAGGAGATGCGCAGTATGACTGAGTCCCTCATAAGGCTCGAAGACGAACAGACGAAGAAATTGAGAAGAATTGAGCAGCTTGAACAAGAACTATCAGATTCCGGTAAAGAGCTGGAGGATCTTGAGACTCAACTCTTAGAATCTAATGAGAAGACCGAACGATTGAGTGTACAGCAAGAGTCCAGTCAGGGCGAAATAGCTTTCTTGCGTGAAGAGCAAGAAGGGGACAAGATCCGCATTGGTGATCTAGAAGCTGCGTTGGCCAACGCTGAACAAATAATTGTTGAGGAGCGTGACCGCGCCAAGGAGCTCGACCAACGACTTACCAACGAGCGCAAACAGCGTGAGATGATTGCCAACCGCGAGAAGGAAGAGGTACAACAGATGGTGAATGATCTTAACCGCGAAGCATCCTCGGCGAAAGAAGAGGCTAGAATCCTCCGACAGAGCCTTGGCAACAGGGAGGTAGAGGCCACACAGTGGAAGGAGAGGCTTATGGAACTCGAGAATAATCTGCGCGAGGCTCTGGGAGACTTGAATGGAACTCGGTCAAGTCTATTACAGGTAACATTCTTATATAATGGTCTTGTTCGAAGATTCGAGGCTAATGTGTCTAGTCTATTGCTACACTTCAACGCGAGCTCGAGGCAACAGTCCGCGAGCTAGATACCACCAAGAGCTCTTTGCTCGAAAAGGAGCATATTATCAAGCAGCGCGACAGTCTACTCGAATCCCACGCTCTCGAATCTCGGAAATTTGGAGAATTGCTTGACAAAGAACGCCAGGCTCATCGTAACACCAAGAACCAGTTCGAGACATTCCAACGCACTCATCATCACGTGTCACGGACTGTCACCAGTCAGGATTCGCGCATAGTAGAGTTAGAATCCAGTCGAGTATCAGATAAGAGGAGGATAACCCAGTTAGAGGCCACGTTTAAGGAACAGCTTGCTGAGCGCAATAACCTGCTCCTGGTGCTGTGGACACGGCTTTCCGCGCTGTGCGGATCCGATTGGACGCATAACAACAGCTTGATTAATGGTCGAGCACTACCGTCCGTTGAGGCTATATCCACCATGCTTCCTGGGTTCAGCAAGAACCTACTATCAGCTATCAAGATGATCGAGTCTCTGCTGGGCAATTTCCAATCCCGCATCAAATCTGTTGAGCGGGAGCTTTGGAAAGAGTATCAGACACTTGAGAGCAATCTCGAGGTGCGCACAAAGAAACTGGAGCGTCTAGAGACCATCGTACGATCTGGTATCGCGTCTGGGAACTATGATACCCAGACAAGGCTCTCGCAGTTGGAGACCGCGTACCGAACCCTCCAAATCGAGCACGCGACTCTGCAGCGCGCTCAAGATGCCCGCAATAGGAGCGTGGGTTATTCCGAGCGAACACTAGCGAAGAAGTCCTCCAGCCAGGCTTCGAGCGAAGAATACATCCAGGGAGGGAGTCCTTCGCCATTAGTACCCACAGGACCACACGGCAGAGAATCCAAACTCCCGCGGAGCAAGACCACTCACCTGGACACCACCGGCAGGAGCGCAAGCGGCATGACGCGGTCCTCCTCTTCTAATCTGGTCGCGACCGAGGTGGGACGCGCAAACCCAAACTCATCCCACGGGAACGAGAATCAATGGATGCTCAGGCTCCGCGAGCTCGAGTATAAACTCAAAGAGGAGCGTGAGGCTAGGCAGATGGATCGGGCGGCGGCGCGCCAGCGCATCCTCGATGGTGAGAGGCAGAATAATGAGCTTGCGGCTGAGCTGGTGCGTGCGCAACGGAGGAAGGAATAGAGACCTTAGTTGGGGGTGCAGCGGGCCAAGATCAAGGACGTTTGGGGGAGGGTGAGAGGGTGAGGATGAGGGAGGTGCATGCATCTTTATCGCGCGTTACGTGGAATAACACTGGCATAATAACCCATTAAATGGTGTGGTGGTGTTATGTGACCGCACGCAAATGATGATTGGGACACGACATGACATGTATTTATTCTTATTTTTTATCTGTATTAGCCTTGTGATGAGTGAGGGCAGCGAGGCGTCTACAGGGATTCATTTTTCATTCTACATTATGTATGTACCTTATCCAAGAAAACTGAGCAATGGAAGAGAATTGGTTTGCAGCGTCGCTCTTTTCCTTTACATGTATATACATGTATCCATGGATGTATGTTTATGTATGCATGTATGTATGTTTTTTTGTGTAGCGCATTTCAACAACAGCCCCTTATACGCTCTTGGACTGGAAGACAGAAAGATCGTTGATGACACTCTCGACAACATGCATGATAAAAGAAAGCCCGCCAAACATCGTTAAACCTATTATCAGCTGGATGAAAAACAATTTACGCGCATTGCGCGCCCACGCAATCACTCTCTCCTTCATAATGTCTTTCAAGCCCAAGGATCAAGAAATCCTTTGAGACTTTGACTCATACCACCTACCATTTGCAGAGTGACCCCATCTCATCCGCGACGCAGAAACAATGTTGTAAGCACAAGACGAAGATCTAGCTCGTCAGGACAACAGCCCAACAGTTTCAACCTAAGTTTTAAGCTCGAAAAAAAGAGTTCTTTTCCACAGCACGCAACAAACGACAATCGCAATCTTTTGCGACCCCGAATCGGTCCCAAAGTCTGCACACATAAACGACTTTCCAACTCCGCCTCCCAACTCCCGGCGCACAGACGCTAATAGTTACTTGATCAACTGCTGAGAACCGAAATCCAAACCCCATACAAACAATAAAGCATGATTATCTGCTGGTAGCTGCTGCTGATGACCTCCTAGGACACTGTCTTTGGTGTTGCGGTCGCGCTGTGGTCGTGTCTTCTGGTTTAATGGCGGAAAAGATAAGAAGAAAAGAGTTGAGCTGTTTGGTATGCGCAATATGCAGGTTTGTATGAGAAGGGAAAAGAAGAGAAAGGTGTGCAGTTTTTATGATAATATGAGTTGTTTTTTTAAGATGAATAATAAATGATATTTTTATAGTATTTTTATATTTTTACTTACTTGCTTACTTATTGATATAATAAAATACGTGTATTAATATTTAGTATCCCATTAAAGTATTTGAAATATGAAGGTTTTTATCCCTTGTTTCTGAAGTTATATACTACCTTTTAGCCGAAGTCGCTGTTTACGTAACAGTAATCATTTCAGAACGGGCGTGGTCGGGTGGGCAATCTGTTAATTGGTATTTGTTGGTATTTGTTGGCATTTGTACGAATGCGGGCGTAGATGAAGGCAAGTGTATAAAAATATATGTAGGATGATATTATCACATTGCACATGCTAGTTAAGAACCTTTAACGCAAACCTATGCCGATGCTAGATATGACAGGAGTTAAAAGTCTAGAAAAAGTATTGCAATATTGTCTATCCAGTTGCTACCACTAAAGTACAATATATATACAAAGATGTCACGGCGAGCGATTGGTTGGATAAATGTATTCGGGAGAGGAGAAAAGGATGTCGTGTAATTATTAAGCGGCTGATAGGACGGGTCACTTGACTTTCATGATGGTAGAATCAGCATTCCCCGGCGAACTCTACGACTACTCTGAGCCTGAAGACAACTGGATCACCTGTCACTATGCACACTGCTTAGACTTATACCGCTATAGATAGCCATTCCCAACGTTGTGAGTAATAATTTTATCTGGAGTAATTTGCAAGACATTTCATTTGATATAATTATCTCAGTCGGCTGCTCAGGAATAACACAGAAAATAGGTATTACTGTCCATCAATTTCATTGAACAGGAACAGGTGCCGTGTAAATATTGAATTATCTATATTCTAGGAGCCCCAATTATTTACGATAGCTTTATTAGACATCCAGTGTGAATGACGTTGGGAATAAATGAGATGTTATGCGTTACTTATCACTTTTTTATGTCTAGCAGTAAAGCTCTTTCGTACCACCTAGACAGTCGTAGGCTGAAACCTACTTTTCTTTACTAAATGTTTCATTTTGACTTGACGGGTTAATGCCTGATGTGTCACACCATATTCCACGCGTTTGTTGCTCCGGCAGCTTCTGGTCTGCATGCCTCAGTTGTTCTGTATACCAAATAGGCTGAGCTTTCTCATGTTATATATAACCTAGCTACTATTTGCAGAATTCTCTCCGTTCAATCCTCATCTCCACAACGGATTATTCCTGGATGATTCTCATAACAAACCTACTCTCCTTATCCACAAGCCATCGTTTATCATGGAGTGTCCCGGCTGCCACAGGCCTATGATCTCGCTCGCCACGGTGACAGAAGCGATGGTTGAATACAAAAGAACAGCGAACAAGTACATATCATGCATGAGCGCCATTTTTGCGACCAAAGTTTGGGAGGAGTTCCGAAGCAAGAACGACACCTTGCAGCATCATCTCCACCTCTTAAGCACAATTGACAGCGAGTATGTCAGCAAGACCGCTAGAGACCTCGAAAAGGAGCGGGCGGACTGCTGGGCGGACCTTCAAAGACTAGCACCCAGTTCAAGCACTCAAGAGGAGAAGAGTGAGGTGAAGGTACAAGGTGACCAGATGAAGGGGACCGACCAGCAACAAGACAACAAGGCAGGAACGTCCAGCGACGAAGGGAAGCATAACTTTGAGCCCCTTATACTTCGGGAAGCTCGAGAGGCGGTCGCGAAGTATATCGAGATTTGTGAAGAAGAGATCAAGAACCGATCCTATGACTCGTGGTTTATATTGTCCTGCGGCCTAGAGATCATTGACCGCGACTATCAGAAGACGCGAGACGTCGTCAAAAAAGCCATCATGGCTGCCAATGACAAGAACGCGGACGAATCGCAGAATGTTAATAAGGCTGGGGTAGAACAACTTCTGAAGGAATTGCGTAAGATCTGGGAGGATGCGCGATATGTCTTTGTCGATGCTTGGGACGAAGATGCTGATTGGGGCAGTGATATGGATGAGGAGATGGAGCTGGGTCTCCTTTGAGGAGGAGTAGGAGGACAAACTCAACTTAAGGCTTAAGGCCATTGGACACGCAGCACCATAAACAGCGCACTAATCTTGGGTGACGTTTACGAAGATGGCGCTCGTCTAGTACTAACAGGCAATGTTCACGTATCAATTGATGCCAGTTTTACTATCAGGTTGTAGCGAGGCGCCCAGGGTCCTTTTTCTAGTTATTTTGATTAACGTCCATGAGGATACTGGAGATCTAATAGTGGTGTAGAGTAGCCTACCTCGTCATAGGTAGTGCATAATCCGATAGATTGATGTTAGTCTATCCGGGAGCTGGTTTCGAGAACAACACAATATGGGTTTTGCACATCGTCATGTTACTATTTTTTCACCGATTATAATCTCCGATTCAGGAGCATTTATGTCCACCAATATGTGCTACCAATGTGTTGTACGGAAGTGCAATACGCGCTGAATACAAAGCTGCAAGTCTCGGTGATATTTACGGACGTAACACGCGCTGAAAGTGGCATTGACAAGTGTCTCGCATGAGGCTATTCAGCCCTCGCTTATCTGAGACATCTGGTAGGAGGTAGGCGGTTAGAAATACCGACGATATGTATATATAGCCTCGGTTACCCGAGGAAGGGACAGGAAGCCCTCCAAATGGTCAAGGACCCAATTGCCCCCTAGTAGATTATGATCAAATTGAGTCTATCTCTGAGACTCTATTATGCCCCTTGAAATACCTGTAGACCTCGGGCGGTGGGCGAGTTGCCTATAGGGCTTACATCGGTATCAAGGAGATCAATCACCCTCACGCTCGTTAGCCGCCGGGGAACATTCCAGACGCCGGCCTAATTTAGAATCTACAACTTTCTCGACCTTCGCCTGTAAGGGAGGACTGAACAACTTTACACCGAGAGTAGCAACATGCAGAGTTTGACTGTCGCACTCAGGTGTAGCCTCGTATATACCGCTAGATCTCGCACCTCTAACGGCGCCGTATTTTCCAGTGCGAGATTCACTTGGATGACGCATTGCGGAAATGATCAACCTTCTAATTCGTGTTAGTCTTTCCTAAAAGCAATCTGTATATATTCAGGAACAAGCGTAAGTAACTTTTATTTGTTTATTGCCTTGCCCGCTCTGATTGAAAGTTCCATCCCGTACCCTTAACTGATTCACAAATGACCTTATGCATAGACATGACGGGCACGTGCAAGTTAATGATCTACACACTATTACACCTAACTCCAATGATGGGGTATTTTACAGGCTCACAGAATAAGAATATATCGATTATTCAGAAGCACGTATAAAATAGGAGCCTGGCACGTATAGAAAGCTCTTCTTCTCGTAAAACAGTACAATAGGAAAAAGAACTTCGATACCCTACATAATCGACCTCTCTCCAAATCTGTGATCATTTGTGAGACTGGTCCTCCTCTGCCACTTCCGCAACTTCATAATACCCATATATAGTCAGCCAGAGGAGGCGGTTATCGGAAGGAAAAAAGCTCAATGCGTAGCATCCTTCGATCCTAAAGCTGTGTATTCTCTCGCCTGACGTGACGTTGAAAAGAGACATCTTGTTTGTTTGGAGGCTGAATGCTGCGAAGTAACAACCATCGAATGATAATGAGAAAAATTTCGGTGCTTCCATACTCTCGAATACAATGGTTGACACGAGTTCCGGCAGTCTCCCGTTCAGGCAAAAGAACGATGCAAATACCTTACCTTTCCTCCAGGTATGTTTGTATTCGAAGAATCCAACTGTTAAGCTAACCTAGGGTCTCACGGCCCTCCTCATCGCGGACCACCTAAAATTGGAAAAACCTAAGATTTTACACCCTTGTTATAAAAGTGGATAAAATAACTAAAAAAGGCTAGTAAAAGATTTTTAGTTTAGTTTTAATTAAATTTATTTATTAAAAATAATAAAAAATTATAGCTATTTTTTTTAAATTAATAATTAATATTTAAAATTAGTTAAGCATATTATTTTTTTAATAAATTTTTAAAATATAATAAAAGTGGGGTATAATATTATAGCTATTATTTTTATATAATATTTTATATAATAAATTTTTATATAAAATAACGCATCCCTCACTTGGATAAAACATTTAATTAAGCTGGCCACTTTTTAGTTATACTTAAAAGTTTATATAGAAAAACAGTAATAACTTGACGAAAAGTGGGCCTACCGACCGATAATTAGTATATTTGAAATCCTTATTTAAAGATGAATTTAATAATATTTTTTATAAACTTACTACTATTTTATTTATAGGTGCACTTAAAACCACGATAAAGTTTTAGCGTGGTTTTTAATATAGTACTAAATAAAATAGTAGTAAATTTATAAAAGATACTGTTGGATTCGTCTTTAAATAAGGATTCCAAATATATGAATTATTAGTCTTTAAACCTAGTTTTCATCAAGTTATTTAAAAGGGGGGAAAATAATACCTTATATAAAATTACCGGTGCTATATATATCACGTAGGTGGCCAGCTTAATTAGGTGTTTTATCCAAGTGGGAGATACGTTAATTATATTTTTATTATTTTTATTAAATTTAATATTAATTTTTTAAATTAAATTTTATTACTTTTTTTTTATTTTTTTTGTTAGCATTTTTTTAAATTTTTTTTATTATATATTTTTTTATATAAAAAATAATTTTTAAAACATAAAAAAAAATACTTTAAAATTAAATATTAAATTTAATAAAAATAATAAAAATATAATTATTTTAACGCATTTTTTATTTAAACCGGACATTTAATTAAGCTAGCTATTTAATTTTTTATATAAAAATATACCGAAAAAACCCGTGCATTTTAACGGATATTAAAGCTATAAACTAATAATAAATATATTTAAACTTTTTATTTAAAGATAAATTTAATGTTATTTTTTATAAATTTACTACTATTTTATTTATAGGTGCATTTAAAAACGCGTTAAAATTTTAGCGTGGTTTTTTAAAAAAATATCAAATAAAATAATAGCAAATTTATAATAAAAATTAAATAATAATTATTTTAATATTATATTAATATATTTAAAAAACTTAATTTTTTTTTAATAAAATTAACATTTAAAAAGCATAATATAGAGTTTAGCTTTTTATAAATTTTTAATAATATTTTATATATAATGCATTTTTTACTTAAGTTAAACATTTAATTAAGCTGGCTATTTACATAATATATATAACACCGGTAATTTTATATAAAGTACTATTTACCCTTTTTTTAATAACTTAACGAGAAATAAGTTTATAAACTAATAACTAGTATATTTAAAATCTTTATTTAAAAAGGAATTTAATGTTATTTTTTATTATTTTATAGCTATTTTATTTAAGGCTATATAAAAAATACGCTAAAATAATTTTTATAAAATAAAGTTGTATAAATGCACACTTAAATAAAATAGCTATAAAATAATAAAAAATAGCATTAAATTTCTTTTTAAATAAAAATTTTAAATATATTAATTATTAGTTTATAAACCTACTTTTTGTTAAGTTATTAAAGAAAAAGTAAGTAATATTTTATATAAAATTATTAATATTATATATATTATATAAATAACTAGGTTAATTAAATGTTTAGCTTAAATAAAAAATATATTATTTTATATATAATTTTTTATTAAAAAAAATATAAAAATGTTATTAAAATAAATAATATAAATAATATTTATAAATTTATTAAATATTTTTTATAATATATTTTTTATTTTATTTAAATATTTAATTAAATTTTAGCGTAGTTTTAAATACGCTTATAAATAAAATAATAGTAAATTTATAAAAAATATTATTAAATTTATTTTTAAATAAAATTTTTAAATATATTATTTATTAATTTATAGCTTTAATATTTATTAAAATATATAAGCTTTTTTAATATATATTTATATAAAAAATTAAATAGCCGGTTTAATTAAATATTCGGTTAAAATAAAAAATATATTATATATATATTATTTATATTTAAAAAAATATATTTTAATTGCGTTTTTTTATATATTTAATAAAATAATAATTTTAAATAATATATAAAAAAAGTTTAAAAAAATAAATTTAATATTATATAATTTAAAATATATTATTAATTAATTAAATTATTTAATAATATTTTAAATTAAACTTTTATTTTTTTTTAATTAAACTTTTATATAATTTTAATTTTAAATAATTTAATAAAAGCTAATTTTTTTTTAAATATATAAAGCAAAAAATTATATATAATATAATTAAAATTAATATATTTTTTATTTAAGCTAAACATTTAATTAAATTAATTATTTATATAATATATATAATATTAATAATTTTATATAAAATTTTTTTTTTTTTTTTTAATAATTTAACAAAAAATAAATTAATAAATTAATAATTAATATATTTAAAATCTTTACTTAAAAAAAAATTTAGTATTATTTTTTATTATTTTATAACTATTTTATTTAAATATATATTTATAAAACTTTATTTTATAAAAATTATTTTAGCGTATTTTTTATATAGCTTTAAATAAAATAGCTATAAAATAATAAAAAATATTATTAAATTTTTTTTTAAGTAAAAATTTTAAATATATTAATTATTAATTTATTAATTTATTTTTTCTTAAATTATTAAAAAAATAAATAAATAATATTTTATATAAAATTATTAATATTATATATATTATATAAATAACTAGCTTAATTAAATGTTTAGCTTAAATAAAAAATATATTATATATAATATTATATTATTAAAAAAAAAATTAAAAGCTTTTATAAAATAAATTATATATTTAATAAATATCATTATATAAAGCAAATTAAATTATAAAATATAAAATTTTATATTATTAAAGCAAAAAGTTATATTAATGTATTTTTTATTTAAGCTAGCTATTTAATTAAGCTAGCTATTTAAATTTGTATATAGGAAATTAAATGGCCAGTTTAATTAAATGTCCGGTTTAAATAAAAAATGCGTTATATATAATAATAATTATTATATAAAAAAAAAAAAACTTATGCTAAATATTATAAACTTTATAATTAACACGGCGCATTAAAAAAAATGGCAATTTATAAAGCTATATAAATTACTTTAAAAAGTTATAGCTTAAAAAAGCTATTTATAACAACCGTTAAGCATTTATTAAACATTATAATAAAAAATTATAAAGGCTACGTTATAAACTCCGCTTATAATATTAACCTTTAATTTTTTATTATTTATAATATTATATTATTATTTTAAAATTATTTTTTTTAATAGCAAATTTAATTATAATATATAAATATGCAAAAATATTATATAAATAATTATTAAAATATTTTTAAATATAACGTGTTTTATTATTAAGTAATAAATATTATTAAGTGATAAAAGTTTTAAGCATTATTTAAGTTATAATATAAAAAAAACAATTATAATACAATTAAATTATTTTAAATTAATTAAAAATTTTTTTATTAAATGTATTTATATTTATTATATAAGTGCGCGCATTATAACTAGTGTTGCTACATATGCCACAATAGCGCGCGCGCGTAAATGCTTTTACCTAACAACCACTTTTTTTATTATTTTTTTAATTTATTTAACCACTACCTTTTTTAAAGACCTAAAGATTTATTTTTTTAAATTAAGTAAATATTTTTTTAGTTTGTAATTGCTTATTTTTTGTTTTTTAACATTTATTAAAAATATAGTTAGCTTTTTAAAGCTTAGCTATTTTATTTAATATTAACATTTGCTTATGTAGTAAATAATATATAACTTTTAATAATAAGTTTATAATATTAATAATTTTGCTAAGTAAGCTATTTTAATGTTTAATAATTTGGGTTTTTAAGTAAATAGTTTGCAAAATGGCTTTTTTAATAATAGTAAAAGTTTTTAAAACTTAAATAGTAAAAGGTAACTTAGGCTTTAGCAACGGTATAAAAAGAATTAGCGCAATATTAAGCCTTAAAATAACAATTTTTAGGTTAAATGAAATAAAGCTAATAGCTTTAAACCTAAATATAATATTTACAGGTATTATTGCTTAAGTATAAGCTTTAAAAAACGTAGGTAAAAAGTTTTTTTTTAAAATATGCGTTATATTTATTTGCATAATATTGTTAATTTTAATATTATATGCTTTTTTTAACAGGCTAAAATATGCTACGTTTAAAGGCTAAAGTTTATAAAAAGAATATGTAGGCATTATTTTAGTAAAAATATTATTTTTTTAGCAATAATTTTTAAATTTCTCTAAATAATAGCTTTTATAACTATTAAAAATAAAAAAACGTTTTATGCTTATTAAACGCAGTTAAGTATATTTATTAAAGTGTTTAATTTATTTTAAACTAAAATTATTATTAATTTAGCCATTATATAAAACCGCAATTTGCCATTTAAGTGATAAAAAGCTATTGCAATATTAAAAAGCAAAATAGATTTTTTTCTTTAAAATAATAAAAAGCAGTATTAATTAACCTTATAAATTAATTAAACAAACAGCTGTAAACCAATTTTAATTGCTTTGCTAGGCTTGCCTAGGCTTATTCCGCTTTTTAACATTTATTATAACTATATTAGTTGTAATTATGCTTATTATAAACCCTATTTTATTAAAATTATATATATATTTTTTTTGCAATGTTTTAACGCTTAATAGTTTTTTTTATGCGTTTGTAATATATGTTATATTTAGTAGGATCTTTATAGAGAACTTGGCTATAGTTAATCCGACAGTTTAAACGTGTTTAAAAGGCTGGTGTACAGTTTATAAAGCGCGTTGTCTAGCACTTTCCGACAGGTTGGCTACCCCGCTTAGCCAATAATCGGTTGGCTATATTTTAAACATAACACACCTAAAGGGAAAACGCTTTTAAATCTAGGTAAATTATAAACTATATAATCGCTTGCTTTTTAAAGTCGGTTAATTTCAACTTTATATTTTTGCTGCCGCGCCGGGGCGCAATACCGGCAATTTTGCAGCGGAAAGTCTTGTTGAAAACGCTATATATTTTCGCAAGCTTGTAAATAAAAATATAAAAATTGCGTTTAAAAGCACTAACAGCAGTTAATAACCTAGCTTTTTTTAACGCATGATTTATTATTATAGGTAAAAAAAATAAAATTTAAATAATAAAAGGTAAAAAAATTTAAAACTTTTATTACTTAATGATATTTATCACTTAATAATAAAACACGTTAACGTATTTTTTACTTAAGTTAAACATTTAATTAAGCTGGCTATTTATGTAATATATATAACACCGGTAATTTTATATAAAGTATTACTTGCTTTTTTTTTAAATAACTTAATAAAAAGTGGGTTTACAAACTAATAATTGATATATTTGAAATTTTTATTTAAAAAGAAATTTAATGGTATTTTTTACCATTTTATAGCTATTTTACTTAAGCGTGCACTTATAAAACTTTATTTTACAAAGATTATTTTAGCGTATTTTTTATATAGCCTTAAATAAAATAGCTATAAATTTATAAAAAATACCATTAAATTCCTTTTTAAATAAAGATTTTAAATATATTAATTATTAATTTATAAACTTATTTTTTGTTAAGTTATTTAAAAAAAGGGCAAGTAATACCTTATATAAAATTACCGGTGTTATATATATCACGTAAATAGCCAGCTTAATTAAGTGTTTAGCTTAAATGGGAAATGCGTTATATATAAAGTTTCATTTAAATAATTAGCTTAATTAAATGTTTAAATAAAGTAAAAAATACGTTATTTTAAAATATTTAAAATAAAATTAAAAAATATTAAAAAGTTTTCTTAATATAATTTAATATATAATTATTTTTATAATTAAATCTTAATTTTTAATAATTAAAATTAATAATTTAATAATTAAAAAATTTTATAATATTTAATATTAATTAATTTTATTATTAAAATAAAAAATCGTAAAAAAAAATCTTTATAATTATAAAAAACTTTAAATAAAGCTTTAAATAACTTTAATTATAATTAAAAATAAACTTATTTATTATTTTTAAATATACTTTTATTTAATTATATATAAAGCCGTTTATTTGCAATTATTTTAATTATATATATTTTTACGTTTTATTAAATAATAAATTATAAATAATCATTAATATTTATTATAAATTTTATTTTAAAAAAATAACTTAAAAAAATTATAATAATAATAATTAATAATAATTACATTAATTATTAAATAGCATTTAAATTAAAAATAATATAAATAAATTATTTTAAATTTATTTAAAAAAATAGCTTAAATAATAAAATTAAACCAGCACTTTTAGCAGCGCTTTATAGCCTTTATTAAAAGCGTTGTATTAAAGTTTAAGTTTTGCTATTTATTTCTTATACCAGTTGTCTTTATTTATGTGCGCTTCGGGTGTTTACCTAAGGCGTTACTCGGTTAAACCTCGGGGCACCCAAGGCACCTGAGTTGGTGAGACGGGCGCTCGGTAGGCACATTCCCTGGCGCACCTCTGATTGGGTGCACCCTCTCAGATAAGTGGGTCCAACCCGTCACAATTTATAATTTATTAAAAAAAGTAAAAATGCATATATATATAGCAAAATAATGGTTATATTTAAAATAATTAAAAGGAAAAAACAGGTTAAAAACTATAGGGGAGAGATAAAGATACATATAGTTGTTAAGGTGGAGTGTACCTAACTCCCTTACTTCAACACGAAGTATGACCCATCCGGGGAGATCTGAATATATTCTATTGTCCCTCCTAGACCTTCTGGGTAGTATTGCTGGAATCGATTTTGTAGGTGAACGTTGGTAGGTGTAAGTTGCGACTGTGTCTTCAAGGGCTGAGATGATTCCGCTGCTCCGATATTGGAACCGCCAGCTGCGTTCTGAACCCGAGATAGTCTCTTCTGCCCTTCCTCCTCCAGCTGAACTTTTAACTCAGCCGCTTTGGACTCATGTAGTTGTTGCATCGTCGCCTGAAGCCTTTGTTGGTTGTCTAGAACCTGTCCAGCATTGCTCGTTAGTTTCACTAGTGCTGAGTTGGTTCACATGCCTAGGCTAGCACTGCAAGGGATGTAATGGATTTATAGCTGAGACTGACTTGTTGCAAAGCTTCCTTGTGCTCGAGTCGGAGCTGTGTTATGATCTCGGCCAGTTCCTCGTCTTTTGTCCTAAGAGCCACCCTGAGCTCAGACTCGAGATTCTTAATGTCGGTTTTCAAGCTCGCATTCTGTTCTTCTAGCATGATCTTGACGTTTTTCCCCACTTCCGTCTTATCTAGAGATTTCTGACCACCGACCATCTCCTTTTGTATGTCTAGAACTATTTTGGAACCATCTTTTATGAAATTCCCAATCGAGGAGAGTGCGGATCGTCGCGTATTGTCATGTCGAAGGACTTGGCTCCCCTTTGCTTAATCAGCACGTCACGGTAATAGCGGGATTCGAGAAGTCTTACTTTAGCTACCATACCGCCCCAATATTGGGTCGTCTCCTTGAGTTCTTTTTCTCGCTTTACTGCGGTATCGAGATTTTCGATATCCCACATTGTCGTCACAAGTACAACTTTTCTTAAGGCATCATCACCACATAAAGACCTGAACATCTGAATATTCTTCAATGCAGACCCTTGCATTCGTGTTTGGTTGATTCGGTGGCAGTATATGATACCAGAAAGCTTGACGCCACTGATATACGTTGACGTTAACCACGTACCCAGCGTTCGCAGGATCTCGGTATCCTTTCGGTGGGTATCGTCGAACCCTGGGGTATCTACTAGGTATACACGACCGGATTGAAGCGCTGGATGATGGAAAACGTAGGTTTCGATATCTTGTGTGCCTTGTTTTGTTCGCAGATGTCAGTATCCTACGTCCTGTTCCGTCATCCCTAGTACTGACATGATTTTAGGTCGTGGCCTATTGCAACCTCTTGATCTACGCAAAGACTAATCAAAGAGCTTTTGCCCGAGCCCGTCATGCCCATAACTGCAATGACGATGTCATTCTCACTGCATGTCGTCTTAGTCGAAGAAATGTATCTCAGTATACACGGAAGGCTACCCACGTGGGTGTCATCCCATCAGGCAGCACTAGAGGTGGTGTTGTTACCATCTCGATCCAAAGCTTCGTGGGGTCGCGCTTGGTTTGTTTTCGATCGCAAATTTTCCGGTTGAGACGAATTGCAGTGTTAGGCAGACGAGAAAGTCGGATGAAGAGAAGGGACCGGTTTTGTGGCTCTCGATTGCGCAATGGCGGGTTGCTGCTCGAGATGTATGCAGGCGTTGGCTCACGGTCGCGAGCTCGTCAACTTTTAAGTGTCGCTCTGAATCCGAGCGGGATTTGAAACTCAGCGTTGCATTATCTCACCCAGCCAGCAAGAAGTTGTGGCTGAGCAGAGGAGGCGGTTTTCTACTGCCCCCAATCGAATGCCAGATTTGGATTTCAGCTGTCCAAACTGCGCGAGAATTGCCACATCCGCTTCCCCCTCCTTGTTTTCGAAATACGTCTTCTTTACATACAGATCTTCGTTGAAACTTTGGTTTATTTCGGAGATTGGATTGTCTCAATGTCTGACATCTTCCAAGTCGAAGTTGCCAACTTTATGGCTTTTGTTGGGGCTCGGCCCCCGAAGTACGTAATCCACAGCGTGATGCTGCCCCTCCTCTATGATTGTTAATTAAGAAGAATTTGTAGACCAGATTCGGTTTTCCTCCTCGTCATGGGTATATTCTGAGATGTTATCCTGAAGAAGGTATTGTGGCCTAATTTGTTTCAGGAATGACAGGGTCCGGCAAGAGCTCATTCATTGCGGACTGTACTGGGAGAGAGGATATCATAATTGGACATGACCTAGAGTCGTGTGAGTAAAGACATAAAAATTGGAAGCAGCATAGCTAAAACTCGCACAGGCACAAACTCAATTGCTATTTTTTGCGAGGAGCTACATGGCCGCGATGTGTATATGATCGACACCCCAGGCTTTGACGTAAGTGGTTTACCCCCCGGCCCATATCTCAATAGGATGGGATATCAATAAACGTTTCTAAACCACAGCTGAAGGACACCAACCGAGAAGACGTCGAAATACTTACAGCAGTGGCACATTACCTCTCTGTATCTTATGCCAATAATGTATCGGTCAATGGTATTCTTTACCTTCATCGGATTTCTGATCTGCGCATTGGATCCTCAACCAGGCGAAACCTTGAGATGATGAGGGCTCTTTGTGGTGAGGACGCTTTTGAAAATGTCACAGTAGTCACTACAATGTGGGCTTCTAATGAGTCTAAAATTGAGATTTCTAAGCAGTGTAGCAGAGAGCAGGAGCTACAAGACCTGTATTTAAATGATATGCTCAAAAAAGGCTCTCGAATTGTCCGCCATGATCGATGCCAAACGTTGCCAGAAAGACGCTCATCAGCAAGAGACATTCTTACACGAATGGTGGAGCTGTGGAAAGACAGTCAAGTAACACTAGAGATTCAGCATGAGATGGTTAACCTCAACATGACTCTTAAAGAGACATCAGCAGGAAAAGTGCTTGAAAGATATATCAGAGGTGGCCAAGACACTTACGAGAATAATCTGGAAAGGTTGGGCATTTCATCAAATATACCGCATCAAGGTAGTGACTCGGTTACATCCATCAACACACGTACTGCACGATATCCATCACTCGGGGGAGATCCAGAGGATGCTTGCAGAGAATAACGAGGCACTCGAAGCTATGCGACTCTCATTGGTTGAGATTCACAGTAAACAAGAGAAAGCATTTCTTGACAACGTTTCAGTGATGGAAAATGAATGGAAAGAATCGCTGAGACAGAGAGAAGAGGAGTACCGCCGTAAAGAATTGGAGTATAATAGACGTCAGAGAGAAGAGGAGTCTCGGCTTGAGGAGCTTGATTATCGCACACGCCAGCTAGAGGAACGAGAAAAGGCTTTTGCAGAGAGAGGAGCCAATGCGCGGGAGCTTCAAACTAGCTCAAGACCTGTAATGAGAACACGAAGTGTCATACGCAAAAGACATCAGCTAACTCACCAACAGGAAGTCACCCGACAGCGGCATTCTAGTCAGGAGGACAACAGGCGGCATGACAGGCCCAGAGAAGTTGAGTTGGAGAGATTAAGATTAGAGGTCGAAAAGTTGAGACTCGAGACAGAATTAAAGCTAAACACGACGAAGAAGATTAAGCATGAATGGAAGGGACCTCTACTTGACGGCCTTGTCACAGGGGGGCTTGGACTTGGTAGGTCTCAGCACCATATTTTTTCTTGTCAGCATAATCCAACTGATATTGTATAGTCGGTACTTGCATTACTGCTGGTAAGTTCCCACTTGGAGTGAGTTCTTAATAACTAATGTAACATGATCCAAAGGAATGCTATGCTGTGTTCAATGATCTGACATACTTGCACACTTACGGGTCATCTACGCAAGCACACACACACACACACACACACACATACACACATAAGCACAATCGCGGCAGAATTATATAGCTATCGACTTTAATAATCAATAGAGCATGCGATCTTGGGACTTTTACTTATTGACGCCGAATAAAATATGCTTCATGGACGAATAAGAAATAGGCCGAGTGTATGAATGGGTTAAGCGGATAAGGAACAACACACTGGGACTGAGGTAGTATGACGAGAAATCATGAATAGTTCGAACTTTCGGATTCACCAAAGCCCGTTCGTCCAATCAAACGTGTCAAACGTGCCAAAAGTGACCAATACTGTTTCACGACCACTCATAGAGACGCACCTTACTGACACCTAATGCTAGTCGCTACTTACGCTCCACTATATAAACATTAAGACCCCCGACGACCCCACGGGATTACAATAGAGGCGTTTCATACCCCCTATCAGGCCGGTTCGTAGAGAAGCAAACAGAAAGCATAGGCTTCATAACCTTAACCCTCTTTAAATTTAAGTTGCAAAAGCAGTAAAACCAAAGTTTTACTAAGACTTTATATAAAAGTAAATTGCTACACCTAAGCTTTGATAATCCTTCATCAAAAATCCTGATGTTACCAAAACACTCCAACCAAGTTTCATCATTCACTAAAAGTGAGAGGCCATCGGGACGATGCAAACAACTCCTTCCTAATCCTCCATAAGACTTACTTTTAACAATTCCCGCCCACTGTCACCTCCTTAGCTCGTAGATACCATGCTTCTTCTCCCGGAGACATGAAGATACAAGATTATAGAGGTTAAAAGACCTAGTGATACCGCCGGTTCCTGTTGTATTAATTATTACATCTTTGGCAGTTCAGATGGTGACATAGACGGGATGATTGATCTCATCAAGCAGCTACAGCGACTATTAAGCACGTTCAGCGGAATCAGAAATCGGCTACCAAGCTGCACTGCACTAGTAGACCTCAACAGGGCAATATAAATACTTAAAGATCAGCACCCAACAAAGCGCTGCGTTATAAAGTGAGCTTTCAGTGCTTCATCCAACCGAGAGTTGCGTTACAAAGTCTAGGGTACTGTCAGGTGAATTAATCACCTATAGTGGAGATAGTGGCCTATGGGTATATATAATGGGGGTTTTCCCCCCTTAGATATTGGAAGGCCACGGGCCAATTGACCAACTTCACCTACCCTATGGCTATTGACCCCGTACTACCTGCCTACTTTTGACTGCTTCGAGGCTCTATTCACTCTGAAACCAATACTCCTAACAGGTACACAGAAAACATATGCCATTGAATACACTTAGCAAAGCTAAACTATCAAGAGCATTGTCCTTTAAATAGATACAATAGTTAAAAGGTTATATACCTTATATCTGATGATATGCGCTAGCACAGTGCCTTGTCAGCCGAGAGTAATCTTAGTTTATGTCTCGTGCGTGAATCGTAACTCATGATTAGACTAACTGACTAGCTAGACATCTAGTAACGACCGAATAACCACCAGGTTGCTTCGTATAGCAACTGCCTACTCACCCCCTCTTAGCCGTCCACTCCTCAACATAAACATCTGTTTCAAAGTAAATACGGAGCATCCAAAACTCCCCACTCCACTCAAATCTTGCAGCTTGGCACCACCCACATGCTATCCTTTGGGGAAACGGAGCACATGGGGCGGATTGGTTATTTGTCTATAAGTTGATACTTAAGGCAGGCTTGAGTATTCGTTGATGGCTAGCGTGAGGGTAGCGTCAAGAGAGTTCGCGTCAGCGGTGATATCAGCAGTGGGATCCTGGATAAGTTGGATGAGGCTGACGGCAATGCTCTGGAATTCCACATCAGTATATCTGCTTCCAGGAAACAGCCTCAATAATCACTCACATCAACAACGGCTTCAACGCCTCGGAGAGCAGTAGCGACCGGCACGCCAACGCCAGGGACGAGCGAGAAGAGACCAGCTTTGCCGATGAGGATGTTCAACAGGGCCTGGTGGACAGCAACAAACTAGACATTGGTGGCCTTGTTAGTGACGTCGTGAAAAGAAAGAATATGGCGAAGAGCGCCTAGAGACAAAGAGGCGAGAGAAAGATGAAAAGGGAGTAAAATATAGTGACAGCTTACATCAAGGAAAGCAGCGCGGACCTGCTGGGCATCAGATCCACGGGCGATCATGTCCCTGGGGTGCTCTCTCTCGTCTGTCTCGCTTCTCTTCGTGATCGGCGCTGTCCCGGGCAGCTCATCAATGAGCGTGTTGGCAGTGCTCACAATATCAGCAAAGCCAGCAATAATCTCAACGAATGGGCCCTGGCCAATAATAATTAGGGCGCCGTTGGCCAGGGTGATGCTCTGGGCAGGAGCCTCAAGGGCCTGGGACTTCTGAGTGATCAGATTAATACCGTCAGAAATCTGCTGAGGGGTGAGGGAAGCGATGGCCGTGTATGCCATGGCAGCACCAGCGAAGATCTTGGAGAAATGCATTTTTGGTAACGTGTGGTGATGGCTGACTGAAGTCAAGAAGCGACAGAGATCTGGAAGATGTTGGAAGTACTGAAGGTGCTGTTGGGGCTTTGGGAACTGCTGATGGTGGTGAGGACAAAATGAATCCATGTTGTTCGGGGGATCTCAGGTTTTTATATCCGTAGTGTGTACTCATACAACCACATTTTCGCAGACAACAGCTTGGTAGGTAGTGCTGTAAATTGACGATGAACGTGAAGTCGGTACTCACCATTGAAGCGACTGATGAAAACGTGGGGTTCATCTCAGCTTGCACACTGCAACTTCGTTTCTACACTTGTTGAGGTCGATCTGGATGAATTTTCATACTAGCCGAGTCTGCCGCGGGTCTGAATTACCGTCACCGACAAGGGTAGACATATATGAGTAATTATCATGTGAGTGATATGAGTAGTGAACCAGCTTTTCTATGAACTGTGATGCTATATACCCTGTCAATGTGCTGTCTTCCAATGTTGAACCATGGTTTGGTGTAAATCAAATTGCCTGCTCGTTCAGTGTGGCCTGAACTAGGTTGGCACATGTAACGAAAGAGTTATTATTTTGCAACCTCATGTGGAAAAATCAAATACCCCCCTTCCCCCGCAGTATTCAGGTACACAGTGTAGTATAAAGGCACGCTACTTGTTTTATTTATTGATTTTTAAACCATGATATATAACTAGGTAACTTCAATGACTAGTAATGATGTCGAGTATCTTAGTATTATGATTATGATCATCATCATTTTCATCACCAAGACAGCCAGTCGTGTATACATAAATTCCTCAAGTAAACCCATCTGGAGGGCCTGCTGGATGCAACTAAATGAAGCTCGCTTGGTTGCAACTTCGAGATATACAAGAGTCAAATATCATACTCATACGTGACTAAACATATAGCAAGCACTCTATAATAAAAGTCACGAAAAATGACTATTTGGAATTCGTTCTGTCGAATACAATAGAGAGACTGTGGTGCAATGGGCCGCCAATCAAAAACCATAATCGAAAAGATTTATACAGGCAGAGCAGCATAACGGCCTACAACTAAGCTTCTCGCTAGACTACAGTGCAGTTCTTCTTGCAGTGATCGACAAGGATTATGATGAAATGACCTTTTCTCTGCAGGAGAGGACAGTAAAAAGGCGTTGTTGATGGAAAGACCCCGAACCAGCGCCAGCATTCATGTAGGGTAGAGCCCCCCACAACAGCTCGTAGCGGCGCCACCTGTGCCTTGGGATCTCAGTTTAAAGCCTTTTGTACAGCATTTACTTCCTAGATATAGATAGGTACATTATGGCTGACTTAGTAACACGTCTTCTCAGCTGGCATCCCCAAAGAGACTAACGGTATCAGGATAAGACAAATACTGAAGGCTGAGTCTACAAAGGGCCACCAATGCGGGTCAAGAGGCTATAAGACTCTATTGGCGTCTCATCTCCATGTAAGAGAGTGCTTGTTAAGCCGAGATGGAGTTAGTTCCGAAGGATATAGATGCATAGTGTAAAGGTAGGCTGACCTATGCTTGATATTCGCTTTCGGGACCGATAAGTTGATATTGGTCTTGATCAACAGTGATTTAACTCGCTGCCTCAGTTCTCTGTAACTCCACGTGTATCGGTATCATACCCTATAGGATGAACGAGTCGCATACGCTTTGTATAATGGATGCCTGATAATTTTCACAATTGGTTCGCCTGTTAGTAGTATTGTTAACTTTAGGTAGGAATGCAGTATGCTAGTATGCACAGGTCAGCACTGCAAGAACCGTGATCGTGTTTCTGGCCCAGTTTATATATCTCGTAATAACGTAGCATCAGCAGATACTTACTCATCATAATAAGATTTCTCTCCAAAACCCCTGCGGAGATGATTCCCCGCTGGATTCGGCACACCGCAGTAGGATGGTAACCTGCTGCCGGGACTTGCTTGCATGAACCGATGCTGCAATGTCGTGATCGGTAAACATGACAAGGGGTCTACCCGCAAAGCTAAGTTTGAAATACTCTATACGATGGGGCCGATGGAACATAACAGATTTTCGCCTTATACTGCAAGAAGGCAATCTAAGGGCATTCATCTTTTGTTGCACAGCATACATCAAATCCCATACGCCACCATTTTTCCAAATCGCGTATTTGATGACAGCTTCCAAATTGATCAATCAATAATACAGTCAACGATCTGCACCTCGACCTACACATTCTGAAAACGAAGACAGGATTAGAAGCGTGAATTAGTGATACACGCCGAGAGAGGCTAAGCCCATAGTCATATTTCTACCTATACATTATACTCCAGAGGAAATCGACAACAAATGCTTGCCATGAACCCCTTAGGCTTCATCAGTATACGAAGTAGTATTTCTTCTCTACGTACATATATGCGCTGACACGGCGCAAAGCGTCCGGTATACCAGAGAAACAATTAAATTGACACCACTTCGCAGTTTGCTGCAGAGTGAACCTCCTACTCGCCTCTGTATATTGTGGCATGGTGTCACGACAGCCTCGGCGAGCTACGCGAATGCTTGAGTGCGCCGAAACGGGGAGTCTGCAGATCCCGAAGAGGGACTCTGGCATCCATCCGGCAGCTCATGCGCCCACCCCATGCGTCGTGCGTGGGGTCTGGCCCTTGGCAACTCCTGCCGGATTACTTTATTGCTATGCCTGCAGTCCCCACGTATTACACATTCTGGTTATGGGTATTATGGCATCCTGTTGCATTCTTCTGCATACCGCTCTCCTCGGAGATGTAGTGTATTCGACGTTCGTGATCCGTAGCATCCCGTGTAGATCATCTGACATAAATATTGGACAGCCTTAGAAGTGGTTCCGGTGAAATCTAGTCACCGCCTAAACAAGGGGGGCAAAGGAACCTGTCACAACGGTAGTGTTTCCCCGTAACAAATAAGGGGTCACGGGCTGATTTGAGTTTGCAATCGTGGTGATTCCCCCTTGTGATCGCAATCGACGGCTCTCTCACCATCACGGTTACAACAATTCTATTCTCTATTATATCACTCCGTGTACTCAGTAAACGTTCGCGTTGTCATAGCAGTGTCATTTGGACCCCTCAGTTTTCTCTCCATCAGCGCCCAATTACGGTGCAGACCAACTCATCCCCTGACTAAGAAAAAGGTGGGACTTTGGAGATCTTACAATAGGTATGCCGGCTGACTTATTACTACCACACCGGCTCTGCCCTTCTCCAACCGCCCCCATGTCGTAACTGCCCACGCCTTGACTGCACTTGGGCATCATCGTGATTCCTGTCGTCGCCTTCCCGTGATGCTGACTTGGAGAAGCCTGTTTGCGTCATCGAGGCGCTGTCTTCGTTGAAACATATTCAACGACGAACGTTGTAAATCTCGATAACCGGCTAGCTTGGAAGATGAAAATCCACGTCACAATACCAGGATAGTCTATGCAGGCGCTCAAATTTCGACAGCAACGGCTTGTCTTTCGACGTAGTGTGATTGCATAATGCTACATTCTCATCCCGTAACAATTCGGCAGTAGCTAGTAGTCAGGACTCGGAGGTGTAAAGGGGGTGGTCTCCTATCTTATCACCTTGACTACCATAGCTACTTTTACTTGCTACAGTAAGTACTTAAGGTCTGAAATGAGTTCTGGGGGATCTCTGAGCTTAAGAGGCACTGTAGACTTAGCTTTTAGCTTAAAATTGTGATAGAAACGTATCAATGTACATTTAGTGTTGATACTCGAGACCTAGGGATGTCCAGCTGCCTAATTGTTCCTTAACCTATTTTCCAATGCCGGCTTTATTAGACATCCTATTGTCCTCTTATAAAATCACACTATATTACGCTTAAAACAACACTCTCCAATCCAGTGAGTATCAAATTTTGAGTAGTTTTTTCGGCTTGGGATTGAGGGCTTTCAGCCCTACGAATGAAGCCCCTTGTTTTCTAAATATACATGCGCAGAGGCGGACAATAATACAATGCCTTCGTTCTTAGCGCATAAGTTACGAATAAGGAGAACGAACAGTTGTAGGCCCTTAATCTATACTGCGACCTAGGTGCTACCCTTCAGTGACTTAATTACACTCTAGATACCCAACCCCGTGACAACTTTAGCTTCATAAATGGGCTTGGATGAGTATACACGCGCGCGGTCATTGCGCAATATCACAATCTTAAAACGGGTAAGTAAATATAAGTAATATTAGTCTTACTTTCATGGTCTTCTAGTCTTTTGTTAAGAACGGGGGTTCCCAATGACCCCGCTTGAGGCTTCATAGCATTCATTTTGTTAAATATTTAGTACACTAGAGGTATGGAGATGTATAAGCAAACATAATCACCAGCAGTCTATCTGTCTGTGAAAGTAGGTAATTGAATCCAAACTTCCTTGTATTAAGTTCAGTCCTCGCTGCTTAGTGTATCATGTATGAACCGATGTCTCCGTATTTAATACTAGGTATCAAAGATCCCGCATCTGTAGCACAACACAGCGGCGACAACGTCTCTACATACGAATGAGTGTTCAGTACACGACGGAAGTACAGGTATTTAAATCACGCATTCGTGCTCAAGACGACATAGCACCAAGACAAGGCAAGACGATGGGTTGCGAACCAGTTGCCCTGCCCACATTTGCTGCTGCGCCGCAGTTGGGGGCCAAGAAGCTGCCTTGCCTGCCTAATATGTGGAGGCCTCTCTTCCCATCCCCAATTACTGGGCTGATGCTACATCTCGTTCGCGGGGAAGTGAGATGATAGGATTGTCCATAGAAAAAGTTTTTAAAAAAGGCAATAAGAACTAAAGAAACTAAATAAGTTTTTTTTGACACTTTCTGCACATTCACCTGCAGGAACGTGGGCTAAATCAATCATGTCCATGCGTCAGAATCCCAATTACACTAGGGGGGTGCCCTGGCCCCAGGGCCCTACGAGACAAAGGACTACTACGACTCGTCCGACGCAAGACAACGGCCCCGCGCGTTCTCAATTTCCCGCTACCAACAGATATAGATATGGTCCCGAGCCAGTAGTCTTCAACAATCCAATCCCGTTTGACAACGATGCCGTGTACCATGCGCTTACCCGGCGAGACTCAGATGCCAGCGTCAGTGTGCATCTGGCACTTAATACTACCTTCGCCAGCACCGGCAAATTCCCCGGCGGCATCGAAGAATCTGGTTTCGCATATTCCGGTTTTCCATTCTCTGAAAATGCGGTTTACATGCCCAGTATCGCAAGCTCTGTAACAGGCCGCTCGACGATCTCGCGGGCCTCTTCTGGGGACTCCGTGTGCTCGCCCGTCTTAACGGAACCTACGCCGGAGCCGTGTAGTGGTGGTTCCAGCTCGTCGCGGGTCCCGAGTCCCCTGCGTCAATGTCAAACCACCACGCAGTCCCCAAACACTGTTGACGTGTCCCAAAGAAAGAATACACCTGCGGAACAGAGCGGATCAGGAAAGTCTCATATATGCTTATGGGGTGCCAGAGGCGGAGTATGCGAAAGCCGCGGTTTCAGTTCACGGGGCGAACTAAACCGGCACGTCAAGATGGAGCATTTGCTGGAGTGTCCTGTCCCCGACTGCACGGAAACAGTATTCGAGACGCGCGATCTCCTCACTTGCCATATGCAATGGGATCACGGCGGTAAAGACAATGCGAACACCAGTGTCTGTCGTACATCAAATCTTCTCGGACCTGGTCTCGCCCAGCCGCATAACGCGCTGCCGATTGATTCGCCGGTGGAAAAGGCGGTTGTGAACAGACTTGATGCGACTGAAGACAAGGTCCTTAAAATGGAAATGTCCATTGGGATTTCCAAGAAGAGATGTCGAGAGCAGCTGAGAACAGTACTCGAGAAGAGGCTACGGCGGGCCAATGGTAGGTTACAAGGACTGCATGAGACGAGATGAGCTGACGACGGACAGGACTGCCGAAAAGTGCGGATAGCCCAGGCGTAGCAGTCGAGACCCGGACGCTAAGACTGTTCGAGTCCGCCAGCTTTCCAGTGATCTGGGAACACGGAGTCCTCCCTTTCCTAATCGAGTTCATACCGAAGTGGTGCGGGCCTGGCCATATAATAAGCGTGATCCGTGGACGGAAACCCAACACGCGGCGGATCTGCTTTATGACTCGACGTCCGGTGACAACGGCGCGGAGAATAGTCATCGCAGCGCATATCCGGGATTTACTTCCGGAGACACACCGCAGCGCAGTTTCATTTATCTTCTCCGTCGGCAAGGTAGACCGTCTCGTCTGGTCGCGGGGTCTAGGCAAGGAGATGCCGGATGAAGTATGCATGCCGCGAAACCCCTTTGCGTATATCAGTCCGTGCATGGGAGATAGTATCGGCGCCTCTCTCGACGACGGGGAGGAAGCGACAGCCACACTAGGCCCGTGTGTGACAGCCGAGGGGGGAAGCTACTGGCTCGCCTGCTTTCACCCCTTTATAGGCGCAAGCCAACGGACGTCCCCGTTGCTCATTGAACATCCCTCCCCACAGGATCAGGCTCAATGTGCGCAGGAGCAACACGACGTTCTTGATGTCTTGGACCACCGCATTGGGAACTTGACAGCGACCTCGGGGTTTAATTTAAAGACGACACGAATCACGCATGATCCGTACTGGGATGATTTTGATAAGGAACCTCCTCTCGTAGTTACCGATTGGATCCTCATTTCCTCGGGTACGCGACAGGCTAATCTGCTGCGGAAATTTCCCCATGTCGCGCAACGTCGCGAGACACCGGTTACGGCGACGAGTTCGGTGCCGCCCGGGGCCAATGTCATCTCGACAGGGCGGACGTCAGGGTTAGGGCGAGGTCAGGTCTGTGAGATCCCAGCGTATGTCGACAGTCAGGATAACGGGACAGGCAAGGCTACACGCGAGTGGTTCATCGAGGAGCCATTCCCCCATGACAACGAGAATGAGTGGATACGAGGCGGCATCGGCGTTGAAGGCGACAGCGGCGCGGCCATTATCGACAGCGACACGAACGCTCTGGTCGGGCAGCTCTGGGGCCGAAACAAATATTGGGGGCCGGGACCTCGTATGACTTTCTTCACGCCGATATCCGACATCTTCGACGACATACAGGAAAAATGCGGGATGTCGGCTCGGCCTCAGCTCCCGCAGTATCGAGACGAGGCGGAACGATGGCCAGTCTACCCCGTCTGCAGACAATGCTATGATGTCCGAGAATATCTGGACAGCAGACGGTCCTCGAGAGAATCGCTGATGTCTATGATCGGTGCGCATGACGTGCGAGGCGAGCACGACAATGACCAAACGTCGGTATCGGAGCTGGCAACGCCCAAAGACCACTCTTCTCTGCTTCGCCATATCGGTCCTGAGGAAATTTCCCCATCGTTCAGTGGTGGCAGCAGCGTCGTTTCGCCAGCACCAATCCATGCATTCTATCCCTTCTCCTCGGCACCGTCCCCTGGAGTATCGGAGCTGCGAAGCCCATATCCACACGCTCTCAGCGATGAAGATCTATATGAGTCAAGCTGCCCACAGGCAAGTGAAGCCGCATTGGGCAAGCGGCCAGCTCTTCTCCCACCGCAGGGGCAGGGTACCACACAACATTCAGACAAGCGGAGAAGGCCTATATATGCCAACCGTGTTTAGATAAATAATCTGTCACTCTTATTAAGTATGAGGCTTTAGCGTCTTAATGTGCGCTCATTTTGCTGATTTCATCAGCCCGGAAATCCTCCCCGGCTCATCTTTTTGGCGCGTTGGTCACGCCGGTTATGATTTGCTCTAGAACCCTTGTTTGCTTCCTTTGATTTTCTCGCATTTTCAGTTCCTTTTTCGCCGGTAGGTCCCGCGACATTTCCTCCACGACCTCCGCCTCTTCCTTGTCCTCTCCCTCGACCCCGACCTCGGCCACGGTCATGGGATCCCCGGGCACTCACCCCCTCGCCGCCAGCATCGTCTGATTGCTCGTCGGCCGAGGGAGCACGCCAGGCAGTCGAAGCCAGCACAGGCTGAGCTCCGCTGGAAGCGCTATATTTCATCTCTAGTTGTTTCATCTGCTGAGGCGCCCGAGCGAGCATGACAGCCCAGCCTTCAATGGCTTCATCTGTCATACCAGTCTCCCCCTTCAGCTTTATTCTTGCGTTACTCCTTCTGGTTGCAGCGCCTCTCTCAAAGAATTGAGGCTTCGTTTGGTATGCTCGGAATAGTGCTTCTTCATTAAGGTCTCTTCTCTTCTGGTCATCGGCATCTTCCGCATGGCTATCGTTCACAACGAACCCTGCATCAACAGCATCATATGTATCATCTCGTTCATCATCATCAGCATCAAAAGCTGAAAGCGCCGAAAGAATAGCAGCCTTATTAGGGGCCGAAGAACGATCATTGAGAATGTCATCAGTAGTCCGCCCAGGGTTGCGCTTTCCAAAATGGAGTGTGGAAACATCGACATTCAGCTGATCCAGCTCGTCGTCATCAAATACATTATGACGCGTGGGAAGCTGAGGGGGCGTAGACCGGGGTGCAATATCATGGCTTTTCCTGCGCGTGCGCTCAGGTGACCTGGATATATGTTAGCAAGCAACGTAGTTTTATAGAGCGTATAAATGAAAGAACTAACAATTCCTTGTTTCGATCAGCAGTAGCTAAATGAGGTGGTAGCGAATCTTCCAGTAAATGCGCTATGACTTGTTCCGTATTATCACCATACTCATCAAGCAGCTGTGAGACGAACCGCGATCCCAAGTCGGGGAACAGATCCTGTATTTGAGAAATTTGACTCATTCGGTGTACTCGCATCTCGCCTAAGGAGTCATCTTGGCCTTCCGTCATGATACCTTTGCCCTTATCGATCTTACGCTTAATTGTACGTTTTGGCCGTGCACTAACACCGGGTTTGATATATCCCTCTAGAGCAGTGATGCGAGGTTTGACACGTGCGAGGCCAGTATCCGAGTGTTCAAGACGATGCCGAATCTGTTTCAGAACAGGCGTTACCGTTACCAGCTCGGAAACCATTGAGTCATTCGCGTTGAGTGGGCCAGCTTTGTGAGCATCGGCCGCAGCCTTTAGAGAATAGAGCTGATCAGCGAGCATGGAATGTTTTGGAGAGTCCCCCTCAGTCAGGCCAATGAGGCAAAGGTAGGTCATAGTGATGATAGTTTTTCGTAAAGGGGGATTCATGACCTTGAAGCAGGTGACAAGGCCATCGAGAAAATCGGTGCCAGCCAGAAAAAAGGCAGCCACATGCGGTGACACATGTATAAGATGGTTGAGCCTCTTCAAGCGTGAGTCGAGAGAGACCAGATCTCCCTGAATGCCGGCATCAAGAGTTTGTATAAGTGACTTTTTGAGAGCTTGCAGAGAAAGCTCGGCCTGTGGCGTTTGAGACGCAGCTTGAACGTGTGTTCCTGCCTTCTTCTTGCCGTAGAGTCGACTAAAGTCAGCCAGGAATTCCCAGGTTAGCAATTCAGGCGGTGCAGACGATAGATGCAACAGCTTTGAAGATAATTGGAAGCATTGGCGGAAAAGAAGTGAGGCTGCTCGGGAGGATCCGAGAATGACGGTGCCAGAAGCGGCGACTTCAGTGACAAAGGATCTCTGAAAAGATGGAATAGATTCATCATGTTTGATGTGGCGTAGGAGGTCCTGCTCAGACAGAGGCAAATATGCTTCAGTTAATGCAAGCCATGTTGAGAGGCAGGCTTCCCATTCGACTGGGACGATGTGATCTCTCCAGGGTGCCTCGGGGAAAGGTGCAAACGAAGGCAGGGTTGGTGACATGATGGCCGACAGGTATCAAGATCCGGAGTTGAGGCTATCGGTGGCACTATGATGCATTGGCGAAGGTAAAATAATAATTAGTTGATTGTTAGCTATTTTGAATCAATACCGGGCTCAAAAGATCAGTCTTTGAAGCTAGTATTTCATAGAAGGGGGACATGACGATGAGTGAAATGTAATCATAATGAATCAACGGCCAATATGAGACCCATATCCACTATGTACAACCCCCAACTTACCCAGCGTTCACCGGATGACTCTGTTCTACCTAGAAAGAAACTTGACGGCTGTAATTGGTGCATGAATTGATCCACATCGGGTGGATGCCATCTCGACAACTGAGATGGAAGTACTTAGGTACCTGCTTGATTAGCACCCTCTGCCCTTATCTTATCGGCCCACAGACATGGAAATTCGAACCAGCAACTTTAACGACAAAGCCCCACCAAGCCGCCATTTTCGCGATCTTCCGTCGACAAGTCTCCCAAAAACTTCGTTTCTGAACAATCATCAGCCTTCATCACGTTACCGAAACACAATACGTTCGAGGTGAGTATCTACTTTACGAATAAGATGTAATACCAATATCATACATGGTCGCAGCCAGCTAACATGTAATCCCAACCACAGTCGTGAAGGCACCGCCAATTAATTCCAGCCATCCATCCATCCCATCATCCATCGTTCCTCGATTCAACCATCAAGATGTCTTACAACAAGCAAGAGAAGGACTTCGGGTAAGGCGCAAAATACACGCAATCTCTCTCTTTAATCTCAACTAACAAACCCCAACAGCGAGGCGCCCAAGACGCACAAGATCCGCATCACCCTGACATCGCGCAAGGTTCAATCGCTCGAGAAGGTCTCCCAAGAACTCATCGACCGCGCCAAGAGCAAGGACCTGCGCGTCAAGGGCCCCGTCCGCCTCCCCACCAAGACCCTCAAGGTCACCACCCGTAAGACCCCTTGCGGTGAGGGTTCCAAGACCTGGGATTGCTACGAGATGCGCATCCACAAGCGCCTGATCGACCTGGTCGCCCCCACCGAGGTCGTCAAGCAGATCATCGTCAACATCGAGGCCGGTGTCGAAGTCGAGGTCACCATCGCCGCTTAAGTGCGCGCGTGTGTTCCTCAAAACCAACCCAAATCAACCAATCAACCATGGTCGACCTGATGCGATGTGCTGAGGAGGTCCACTTGGTCTTACTCTAGACCCGATATTCAATGGATCAGTACTAGACAAGACCGTAGTGCAGGCTTCTCAATCAATACAAAAGAAATGAAGACAACAAAAGTGCGAAAAGGATTAGACAGATCCAAGTATCACGTTATGGATGAAGTGAAATATGCCTGAACCTTGCGTGTGAGATTCATCTCTTGGGTGGGTATCTAATGCGTGAAACCAATCATGATATGCTGAGCTACGTCAGTTCGTTCGTAAACCAAAAAAAAAAACACCTTCACTGCCAGTGCCGTGCTAATGTGATGCCACCGTATAACTCGTACACTTTCTATATAAGCTGCTCAAACACAACCCATCAGAATAACCAGACACAATCTTCTCGCATAGGCGGCACCTCAGGCATAACACCCCCCTGAAACCGCCCCGTAGCAGCCATCTGCTCGTACACAGCCTTGACAGAGGCATCGTACAGCGCCGGATCCGGCTCCGTATCCTTATTATAAGCAGGCGGGCCGGCAGGAAACAGAATCTTGCACCACTTGCCATCCGGTTTGCGGAATCCAGGAACCTGCTGGTCTAGACTCGGATTCTCGGGGGGTTGCTCCTGATATCTGTCTCCGACCTTCCATCTGAAGACGATCGGCAGGTTCTTGAAGGACGTAATCTGTCCGTTCATCGCCTTCGTCGTGTAGCTTTCTACAGGCGGGTGTTGTTTCGTACTACCCGGCGCATAAGGACCGGCTTTATTCGCTGCTGCGGAAGACTGTGGTTGGTTCTGCTGCGTCCCTAGACTAAACGGGTTAGGGGCCGCGTTCGCAGTACTTCCAGGATTCTGGTTCGGGAACCCAAAGGGTTTTGGTTTTCTCTCCTGTGGCGGAACAAAACCGCCTCCCGGGTGACCAAAGACATTAGGCAGCGTGGCTGCGGAGACCGAGGTGTCCATGGACTGATCCTTGGACGCCGCAGCAGCTTGGGCAAAAGGGTTGATGGCTGCAGGCTGCTGCTGTCCAAAAGGCGAAGCAGTCGAGGGTGCGGCCCCGGAAACTTGGGCGAATGGACTAGGCCCTGACGCCGCGCCACCCGGCTGGCCAAATGGGTTTGCTGATGGAGCTGATGGAGCTGACGGGGCCCCGAAGGGGGACGGCTGCATAGAGACAGCAGGCTGACTGGCCTGTGCGAATGGTGAAGGTCCCGCGGCCGATGCTGCGGCGAATGGGTTTGCTGTCTGGCCTAGCGCTGAAGGTTTTCCGAATGCGGGCGCGGATGCTCCCATCTGTGATGGCTGTCCGAAAGCCGGAGCCGGAGCCGGGGCAGCGGCACCCATTTGTGACGGTTGACCGAAGGCTGGGGCGGCGGCGCCCATCTGCGAGGGCTGGCCAAACTGGGGATTCGGTGCGGCTCCGAATGGATTGGGTGGCCGACCGAGTGTTGATGGCTGACCGAAAGCAGACGTTCCTCCACCGCCACCAAAAGGGTTGGTCTGCGTCGTCGTCGAGAAGGGGTTCTGGTTGTTGCCGGTATTAGAGGTCAAGGGGTTGTCTGCGAAGCCCGTCTTGACGGCGAATAACCCCGTCGTGCCCCCGTCTATCGTGTTCTGCTTGCAGATGTCTATACGGTTCGGGTGATTGTTCGCGCCGGCGAGGACAAACTGGACGGCGCCGTCCAGATTGTTCAGAGTGGTCTGTATCTGTTGCTCGGCTTGGTCGTGGAGTACCTTGACCTCGGAGATCTAGAATCGCGTCGAGTGTTAGTAGTCATGTCGAAAGAGATGATCAAGGCGACAAGACAGCTTAGACTTACCGCATGCTGTCGATTCGCAGCGCCCCTGATGTGTATCATGACCTCCTCGAGACTCTGTTCGCGCGGGTATCCGCCGAAGAGCTGCTCGGGGGCTTCCTTGCCCGGGCCATAGCACGACAGAATCCACGTCGGGCGTTCATTGGCGAGGTCTATTTTTATCGTCTCTTTGGTGACTTTGTAGGGATTCGTTTCGTCCTGTGGCCGTGTCGACGTCGTGTTCAGGGCATTGAAGCGGTTGGCGCCAGGAGCACCGAAGGGATTTGAATTGGTGTTGGCGCCCGGATGTTCAAATCGACAATTCGCTGTTTTGTCACGATCAGTCAATACTTATTCACACCACTCTTTATAGCTTCTGACCCTACCTCCATTCCGACAGATGCCTTGTTGGTAGAACTTGCAGAGAGGCGCCATTTATGTGAAGAGTCGCGCGGTGGCTTATCTGAGATTGGCGAGGACTGAAAAAACTCGGCGACAGAGAAGATCCCCGAAAGACTTGGCCATGCAGATTCATGCACACAACTGCATTGTACTGTTTACAGTAGTGAAGGAAAGGGAGTAGGCATAGGTAGGTGGGTATTTATTTAGGTAAAATCAAGAGATGCGAGGTTGGTCAACAAAGAAGCAAGGCAAGACATCACGCTTTGGAAAGTTGCTGTAGGCACTTTCAGCTCTAACAGCCCCACTTCGTCACTTCAGCTACCCTGCAGCAGCTAGCGGCAGAGCTGCTTGAGGCGCCTACCCGTAAAGAGACTGGCTGGGGTGCAGGTGGCAGAATAGTGTGGCCAGTTAGAAGTGGCTTAGCCTAACGGTAGCTGCCCCTAAGGCCAAATCCTCTCTCTTGGCACTTGTCGTATGCTCAAACCAACTTTGCTTCAAGTAGTTCCATCGTAATCATCGTGAGAAAATTGGCATATCACGCTGATTTTTGTTATAGCGTTGATCGCGTACACGGTTTAAAAGGGACTATTTATCAAATTCCTTATGCTATCAAATGACCAAGAGCCGATAGGCGCATCAAGAGGACTGCCACGAATCATTCGCCACGGTTTATATCGAGCTATGTAGATTCGTTCCGATGAGATCAGCCGGTCAGCCACAGTCCCACGGGTACCGTTTGTACCGCTGCTAATGTCTTGTGTCTAAGATATAAGTATATAGATGGAAAATCTCATTGACGTACATAGGGCTAGACAATAAGCCAAAGCCTATTTATTTACGTGGTTGGATATCAAGAGTAAAATTTTATTTACATAAGGTATATATAAGAAGGTGATTGTGCCTCCCAGCCACAATACCGAACAAGGCTTGTAAAAGGAACTCAGTCTCCGCCCCAGCGCGGGCTACTCCTTAACATGCGTCTTACAAGCTCTATAAACGGTTGAGAGATACTGCTATCCTGCAGAAATGAGCACTCGAAGATGGCGCAGTTGAGCTCCTGAGCTAATGAGAATGACGACTCGGGAGATATAACGTTCGACGAATTTAAGTCTACCTTATTGGCCACAATGACTACAGGTGGGCATTCGTCTGGTGGTACCTGTTTTGTCTGTATGATTGCGTCATGTAGTGATTGAATCTTGCAGAATGAGTTTCGGTCGGTCACCGAGTACACGAGAACGAATGCTTTGGCATGTTTGATCGCCTCGTTCACCATGACGGCGTAATCGCTCGTGCCTAACCCTGGCGTGTCGGTTATTCGGAGACGGCATTCGGTACCATCAACGTGAGCGCCCGTGTAATAGTCGAGTCCTAACATAGAGTACTTCTCGGATAGTTCTGGATCGCCATAGCAGAACTAAAAAACATCATACGGTCAAACATGGCAAGCTAAGCTTTATAGGGGCGGATAGGACGAACCATGTTTATCAGTGTAGATTTGCCGACTTCGCATTCTCCTAGAACCGCGATATCGTAGTACATTTCGAGCTGTGAACTACCTTCAGATACTGGTGGTAGGTGTATCTCCAGCGGGCCAGACTGCAGTCGAGCAGAGCCGTTGTACCAAGAGCTATTGGAGATATCGTTGAGGGTTATTGGAAGAGCGATAATCGAGATGTTGGAGATTTGGCCCAGACTCAGGCCAGAGAGCATACTCCAGAGGCCACTTGTGAAGGAGATATCACATTCAGTACGTCTCACTCGTGCGTAGACCCAGGACTGTGCAAGCTCATCCTCGAACGGCGCCGGAAGCCCAAGAACAGCGCCCACTGAAACTGGCAAGGATGCACTATATCGATGAGAAAGACGTGTAATTACAGAAGATCGCTCGGATTCGATCTCCCCAACGATCAACCCGTTGTCAAAATCTATCCTATCTGTTTCAGCTACTGACTCGGTAATAGTGTGCGCAGCGCCTGGCCGCCCGAAAGTGGTGGCTATCGAAGGAGCGGCGTCGATAAGTAATGAACCCAACTCATCTACGCGGGTGCGTAATTCTTTATTTTCGCGTATCACTCGTTCCATCATCTCTTGCAACGAGATCCGATATTGTTGAGCATCTGTATCGGACTCGCTTTCCAGCGACTTAGAGCTTTGCTATCGAGTAAAAGCCGTAGGATCTACTCACCATTGGAGGATGTTGAGCACTAAGCTTATGGAGACTTTGTTCTCCTGCAGTCGCCTGTTGATCCTTGATATCCTTTCCTCTACATTAATCAATTTCCATCGCTGCCATAGTGATCTGTGCGGCCGTGTAACCCATGGATTGACGAGCTTTTCTAGTTCGGAAAAAGAAAGTACCGCCTGCGTAAGGCATATAATCAAATGATCCAATTGCACGAGAGCGCGGCGTTTCGGCGGATATTTCAAGAAATTTTCGATTAGATCGGATACTGAGTTGAAGACTATGCGCATCTCCGAAACGCTGAGGAGAAGAACATGCGCGGATTGGGGCGGATGCGCAGCACGCTCCACGAAATCACCGATAATCGTATAAATGCTTCCCGATAAGGCAATGAGACCTGCAACTGACGCAGCGATGCTCAAGGGGTCCATGGTTGAGCTTTGAGCCGCAGACACAGCCCGTCCGTCGTGTGAACGTGTTAGACTGCAATCTGCGGCTTCCGGAGGATGGGGCCTTAAATATCAGAAGAGGCCAGACTTGGAGGGGGGAGGGCAGTGCTGGAGCTTCAACTCGGCTGGCTGTGTATGCCTTGCAGGGCGAATGCTACCTAGCTGCCTAGATTGAAGCTACATCGACCAGACGTGGGTTTCATTAGGCGCCTTAATGCTACTACACTTTCAGGAGAGCCTAACTCTTAGTTGTACAGAGAGGGCATCGAGGCAGACGGGCCAAGGGTCGAGCTGACTTATTGAATTGGTGATCTCTGAGACCGACAGATATCGTTTCGAAATGATACCTTTACCAACGGTTCAACGAGACCATCTCTGAACCGTTCAAATTGCGCCCTTCATGGTCTTGGCATTATGTATAGTTTAGCTACCCATACAGCAATACCTTTTGAAAAATAAATACAGCCTACAAAGGGTGTCCATTCGTGACACGGCGTTGAGCCCACTCACCTTGAGTTGCAATGAAGGACTACCTACATGTATGTATCCACTAAAAGTATTTAGGTACATACTGTTCGTGTACATGATGGTTAACTAATCTATATATTGAAGGGAGTGGGATGACCGTAGCTAAAATAGTGATATTTAATGGTCTCGTCCAGCGAGTGCTGTAGCTAGCTAGAAAAGAAGATGTACTCCGTAGAGGTAGCCTACTTATACAGCCCTAAGCTAGCCAGGTTATTCTTTTATGCCCTTGTCCGTTTGCACCCTTCCATATTTAACAACTTGTTATGGCCTGCGGTTTCCCTTATGATAAAGCTAGCTATCTCTTCTCCGGGGGAGTGTTGCTTAGATAATCTTGTCGCTGGCTGGTGGTGATATCTCCTGGCTAGCAACTGGTCGTAAAACCCATCCATAACTCCTCCACACATAATACCAGACAAAGGATTGAGTTGCTGCAACTAATTTCTGTGTTATTCTCCAGCTGAGCGCATGCATACACATATATAGCTGCACAAGCCTAAAGTATCTACCGCATGACCAAACAGGCTGCTTAAAAATGCCTAATTACTCACCGTATTCTTAACGAGCGGCTTGAGCCCGCCATCAATATACGACTGCGACCGCCAAGTCGACCAGTCATGCGACAGCAGCCCCCAGCTCTCATCGTAGTCCTGCGTGCCAGAACGAATATAATAGCTACCGCTAAGCACCCAGATGAACCAACCCGCCTTCTGCTGAGCAAGATAGCTCGCGATGCAGGTGGCATAAACCCTCTTCCACTCAGTATCCGTCTGCGCGAACCCGAACTCACTAAGCACCACAGGGAACACATTAACAGTCTTAGCATCCTCCTTATGCAAAGCCTGGAACCCGTCACTGTAAAGCGTGCTCTGCAAGCTCGAGCAGCTACTCGCATCATTGTTATAATTATGCACCTCGAGCACGAGCTTGTCCGCGTACCCCGCGAAATCACCCGCGCTGTACTTCCCCGTGCCGGGCGTCAGCGCCGTCCCCTGCACGACGGGGGTGATCCACGTGTCGAAGTCCAGTCCCGATAAGAAGATGAGGATGTTGGGGTTCGCGCCGTGGATCGCGCTGCTGCCTTGTCGCACGTACGTGTACCAGTCGCGCCAATTGTACGACTGCGATTTCAGCGTCGGATTGCTGTCGGGGGAGCGCAGCTCGTTGCGGAGCGACATTGAGGTTAATGCTGTCCAGGACTTGCCGTGGTTCGCCATGAATGTTAGACCCCGGATCCAGTTGGAGATGTTGTAATCTTTGTCGCCGAACCAGGCGTTGCCGTCTGTTGTTGAGCAGCACCATGCTGCTCGTGACATGTGGTTGTCTAGGTGGACGTGGATCTCTGTTGACTTCAGTATCCGGTATGAACTGCGAGGTATTCCTGACTGGGAGCAAACAAATTGACATGCTTACTTACGCTGCTTGGCGCACTCCGCAGCCACGGCATCGAACACATCCAATCGCGTCGTGCTCGCATTGAAGGACGGGTTGTTAGCCAGAAACTTGGCATACACCTTTGGACCATTGGTTGAGCCGAGGGCAGTGTTGAACGATTGCTGAACCGTGGTATCCTTGTTTCCATTCGCGTAGTACTGGTCGATCAATTGAATAGCGTAGGTCAGACGGATCGCGTTTAACCCAAGGCTCTTGATCTTAGAGACGATGGTCTGGATCGACTGGTATTGCAGTCCCTCGGGAATCACTGTGATATCTTGAGTCAGCTCCATCAGTGCTGCAGTGAGCAAGTAGATTCATTCTTCTGAGAGGTATTCAGGCAACCCTCACTCTCGAAAGCAAAGTAGAGCTAGCAATCAACCCGGGTGTTACTTACTAACCTCGGCGGCACCTGGCCAATTCGCACCGGCGTACACGATAGTCTCACCACGTGAGTCCTTCATCTCTGCGCCCGAGACTGTAAACGGGCCATAAGGCCAAACAGCAGATTGCCGTGATGGCAGCGTCGCAGCCCATGCCGAAGGTATGAGGAGCGAGCTACTCAACGCAAGTAGAGGAACCAGCGACGACCCCAGTAATCGCAACATTTCGGGCGGATTTGGATTGATAGGCACGCTCACTGTTCTCCTTGCTTGCCTTCTTTCGTTATCCCCCTACTTGTTCGCGCAACTGCAGGCCATAGGCCTTATGAAGGACGATGGCGCATATATACCTACCATGTGCTGTATAACCATTACACATATCTAGAAGCGAGCCAATCCGACTCGACAGGCGGATAATTGCAACAAAGTAAGTGACCATCCGAGGTCCGCTGCAAAGATACCAGATCTAATCGACCCGGTGATAAAAGGATGTTATTACCCAGAATCTCCATAATTACAGGCTCGATCTTCATCTCATAGAAAAGGCCGATATAGCCAAGACGGAGCAAGGTGCTTTCTGGGAACACATCTTTGCACCGATCGGCCGAGATTCAACCACCTGTCGGGTTCTCTCGCCAAGATAAACAAACTGGCCCCCTTATATCAAATGATCTCGTATGTATAGTCTCCTCACTCTACTCTGCTGTGATTATGTATGTTAGGTGGGGATAATATGCTCGTTGTCGGGACTTTATCTATCAGCGCTAATTGACTTGAATCTGCCGACTCATGTGTAACTCCGCGCATCTGTATCAGTGGGCCTGGAATTTTCTTGTTAGTTGTGTGAATCAATACATGTGCAGTGAGTTGACAGTATAAAACTGTGATGTATTCACGTGACGGTTGCGAATAAAGGCAGAGACGGATACGCAAAATGAAACTAGGGGAGGGAATTTCGAGGGTGCAATGAGTTGTATGCGACTTCAAAGCTGTCCAAAATGATACTCCTGAGACGTGAGTGATGATAGCTAGACTGAATCGTCACGCAAGCCCTACTCAGCCTTCATCTTTCACCCCTATCTCATTTCTCATAAAGCAGACAATCAAAAAAAATCCTTACGATATCAGAGTCATCAAAAACGCACCAGGCCACAATTCAGTAATCTTATTTTATCACCCCTATCGAAAATAGATGCATAGTCACATCACAATATACACCCTATATCCGCCTCCGAAACTCAACCATAGGCCCATTCTTAAGACTAGTAAACTGATCAAAAAGCTGATACTCCCCAACCCGCTGCCGTCCCCACTCCAGCTCAGCTCTCCCCTCAGCGGGATCCTGTCCCGCCCCAACAGACTTTCGCAAATCATACGTGAACAATACTCTTGCAAGCGTGGTCATGAGCTCAATATACGCAAGTCCCTTCCCAATACATCCGCGCGGCCCAATCGAAAAGGCACAAAACGCGCTCTGCGCGAGCGCCACATCACGCTCACATATCACATTGTCTGTAAGCGACATCTTCGAGGTGGCCGGGGAACCGGCCATCCAGCGCTCGGGGACATATGTGAAGGGGGAGGGGTAGTACGAGCCGTTGTGGTGGATCGTGTAGTGCGGGACGCCGACGACTGTGCTGGCGGGGATGTGCTCGCCGTCGATGGTTATACCGCCTAGTAAGACTTCGCGGGGGGCGATACCGCCTACTGAGGGGGACATGCGCATTGCTTCGTCGATGCACGCGCGGAGGTATGTACAGGCGTTTAGTTGGGGGCCTTGGGTTATTTCTTCTGCGTCGGTGAAGGCTGCGCGGACTTCGGATGTGGCTTTTGCCAGGGCTTGGGGGTTGCGGACTAGGTAGAAGAGGGTTGCGGCCATGGCTGTTGAGGTTGTGTCTGAGCCTGCGATGATCCTATACACACATTAAAATCAGCAGGCATTTCCCTTTTCGCATTCATTACCCGCGGCGGTAAGAATTCGCGGTAGCATGGGTAAGGTTTAGATATGGATATGAAGAAGGGGGGGGAATAATCTTACAGCAAGTTAGATTCTCCCCATAATTCCGGCATCGCGAAACCCTGGCCCGTCTCCGGATCGCGCGCTTTGAGAAGGTGGTAGAAGAAGTCACGGCGGTCCGTGTCGTCGCCGAGCTTCGTGCGCTCTGTGAGCTGCGCCTTGCTGTAAGCCATATACTTGGCTCTTCCGGTGGCGATTTTCCTGAACAGGACTTTATCCAAGTTGAGTTTCTCGACGAGACGCATGGTTCCGCACTATTTTCCATTGATAACATTGTCAACATATACTACCCTCCCTAATTTTCGAAATATTTTCGACATATTACGTCACACGAAGAAGAAGAGAGAGAAACGAAAACAGAAACTTACAATTAGATGTCGCGTCGTAGCGAGCGACACGAGCTCTAGAGCATACCGATTATCCGGCTGCTCGAGCATGTGAAAGGCCTTGCCGAAGCACAGGTCGCCGAGGATGTCCATGGCGAGGTAATTACACCAGTCCGCCATGTTTTTCGGACCCGTCCAGCCCTTTCTTTCCTCACTGGCGCCGAGGCCGACCTGCTCGCAGAAGGAGCGCACGTTAGACAGGATGTAGCGCTCCATCTCCTTCATCGCGTGGTCGGAGAAGGCCTGCGACAGGACGCGGCGCTTGCGGGCGTGCACATTTTTGTCGCGGGTGTTGTGCGTGTTCGGAACCGGATGTGCGAAGGCGTCTGTTAGTATGGTGAGTATGTTGTTCTTCAAGATGTTAGGTTGCCTGAATTGGTGATGCTGGACTTACCGTAGAATGCGGCTTTGCGCACATTGGCCTTGAACCCGTAGATATCCTTCAGGGCACCGTTGGAGTTGAAGGAGAGACTGTTGGGTCCGAAGCGTACGATTTTACCTAGATGGTAAATCCGAGTCAGTTATTACTTTTTATTTTCCCCTTTACCTCTCTCTTTTTTGTTCTTTTTTTATCCCTTTCTCTTCGCCGCTCTTCATGCATATCATCTGTGCCACAAGACGGGAACACGCACCATATCGTTCGTGCTGGCGCCAGAATTCCAGATGGCGGTCTCCCTTCCAGGCATGATAGAGCTGGTGGGCATCTGTGATCTTGGCAAGGAAAGGACCCGGGTAGTTGGCCAGTGGATGGAAGAAAACCCGATACACGACTAGTCCAGCGACCTTGGAATGACTTGTTAGTCGGCTGTCACGCGTTTTACGAGTGTCTTTTGGAGTCGCTGTTCTAACATACATAAAGGAGGGCCAATGCGACTGCACCGGGCAGCAGGTAGCCAATATGGGCGAATGCCATGGTTGTCTCGTATCCGTGGTGTATGTCTCGGGTTCAATCAAGAATGGTCACAATTCCGGCCCCTCGCGGCTTCGATTACAAGTAATGAGAGGTTCATATACACCCAGTCGTGCAAACAGTTTCATAAAACCGTTACAATAATACCCACAGGAGAGAACCCCATTATCCAGCACTTATAAAAGAACAACAGCAGCGGGATGCCGGCTACCTACCTCCATCTATATGTAAGTGCATGCTGAACCCGCAGTATAAAAGAAACCTGCACGTCAAGTGAGCGTTTCCGCCTCGGTTTGTCGCGGGCCGGGCCCGGGAATGACTTTAACAAAGTTCAACTCGCGGTGCTCTGACTGGCTCAGGATGACGCTGGTGTTTCCCCATCGGGAAGTAACCAAAGCCACGGTTACTAACGGATAGCCTCGCCCTGACCTAACGAATATCTACCAACCGATAAGCCATTTTCTTTGTTTTTATTACTGATATGATTGTTGGTGTTGGCACGAGACTTCTTGAACAGAACTTTCAATGTTATTGCCGACGTGCTATTACCTATTGAAAACCGTACCCCGCGCGGAATGGTGCCGTTGAGTCTCGACTAATGTAGACTACACTGCGCTTGAAGACAGTATTACGTCAGCTAGGCTCGGCATAGCCTTCAGGTAACGTAATATAAATACACCAGGTCTAGATCGAAGATGTGGTTCATAACAATTCTGTGTTATACGATGGTGTCAGTATGATCGAGTTCACCGGATGAAATGAGCTGGCATGCCTACACAGCCTCTAGTGCCACCCGACTCCACTAGCTGTTCGCTAAGTACACTACAAATAAGTAACTATACCTACCTTAGGTAAGCACCTGGGTTAGGCTAGATAAGTTAGGTATTTTCTCTTCATGCAATCTCCCGACCCTTCACTCCAGGTTTTGCATGGGACAAGCAGAAATTCAAGCTTTTTGGTTTCATGAGCCAAGCCTTGATCCCGCAACACCCCGCGTTTCCATGCATCGAACAGATACCGGTAGACCTTACCATCCTACAATAAATAATAAATACCTGGGCACACACCTTCTTGTCTGCCTTTTTCTTGTTTATTATTCCATTCTTTTATTTTCTTGGTCTTTGGTTCTGCACGTGTGGTTAGTTCTTCGTATTGCTTGCTTCGCTTTCCGGGCCTTCCGGCCGGTGGGCTACATGAGAGGTACTTATAATTATAGCTTGTGCCACATCAAACGCCGTTTTACAACACCTGTATACAACCAGGTTAGGGGGTTCTCTCAAAACAAGACTTATATACTCACCTGACAACGTCCTAGTGTACGAACATAATAATCATGTCATTAAATGCATTTTGAGATACAGGCAAAGCATTTTCATAGTGTTAGCTACAACACATTTTATGTGCATCCGCATCCCGGTGTGTTAGGTAGTGGTATTGTTCTAGACCTACACGTATTTAAAGGTACCTACATTACTACCATATCCAGTGTAATACGTCAGTACCTGCAAACTGAAATAGAGCAGCGCGTGCTACACGAGCTGATACACCAACGAGAGTGCTAGGATGATTAGGTGCAGTTCCCAAAACAAGCAAACCCAGGGGCGCAGGACACATGGGCCAATCAGAACCCTTGCTGTACCAGATTAGCCTGCCTTTTAGGGCATCTTCTGTAGGCCGTTGGAGCCCGCCGCACCAGGCACTGTCGATCCAAGCTCCATTCTTGGCCAAGGCGATACAGTAACAACAACATGGCAGTCTGACCTCATTCCAATTCTTTCATCCCTTTCTTCCACGCCCCATGTCTGCCCATGTCTGCCCATGTCTTCCTTGTCGCTAGCCCACGTTAGGCATGCTACACTCCTTGTACTAGTATGTAGTTGGACACGATAACTCAAATTATACCCGTACAACCATTCATTCTGCCGTCCATCCATTCATTCAGTCATTTACTCGCTTGTCCTGGACATTCCTTTTACCGCGATCCACCGTCAGCCTGTTTTGGGCGTCATCCATTTCCTCCCAGTTCTTACAGATACAACCTCTTCTGTGCCATTCTTTGCGTATAGCTTCCCTCGACGAATTGATAGACACTTCGATCGGCATTCTAGAACCTTTTAATCGCCAATATCTTCGCTCGCTACCTCAGTATAGACGAACTCTGCCGATCCCCGATACAGTTTCAATACCCCAAGTCCGTTACAAGCAGCCAATACCACGCTGCGATAAGACACGGAGAGAGTCACCTCCCAACCCTTCTCCTGTCTTTTATTAGATAAACCCTCGCCGGACGAGACGACCGACGAAACGTAATATCAAACCGGACCTTCGTCATCATGACTATGGATTACACCGCCGCCGCCGTCAGGTTCGGCAGGATAGCCCGACACCTGGTCATCCGTGACGACGACGCCAAATGCCATCCTCAACCTGACATCAATCTCTGCGAAAAACCCTCATCTTCCGACAACTCAACCGGCGTCACCATTGGCGTCACCATGTAAGGATGATTCCACGCATTCTCCGCTACTGTTCCGGTAGGGCGTGCTGGAGCAATACCGAGCTAACACACAAAACATAGCGGCGTTATCGTGTTCGTCACTGGCGCTGTCCTTACCTTCCTACACCTCCGGAGGAAACGCAAAGACGAGAAGGAATGGCCTAAGAATAACCAAGAACTCGAAGACTACGGCTTCGACGTCCCGTCCTCAGGCGTCCGCCAGCCGCAAGCTGCCGCCCATGGTCAGGCTCCACACCAGCAACACCAGCAACACGACCCGTACCAGCAGCGCTACGACGATAAAGAATTCGGTGCCCAGAAGCCGGCGCGAAGCTCGCTCGATAACCTCGAGCGGTCGCTTAACGGACACACGACCGGTGCGTTTAAGCGCCAAGACGAATTCGTCTCAGTTGACATGAAGCCCGTGGAACCAACAGATCGGATATGAAAATGAGCCTGGTTGCTTGCCTGACTGCCTGCTTGGGTTCTTTTCTTTTCTCCCTTTCGGAGCGAATAGAATAAATGGGGGTGCATTGTGATATTATAATAACACGAGCTTTCTAGCGTGGAGTTTGTTCTTCGATATCAAGTCGTTGCTTGATATTTTGCGCCTGTGTTCTTTGTCATTTATTCATTCCTGGTTCCCGAATCGATCCAGCGTTCCTACTATTGAATCATCGATACAGTTCTTGTCCTCTACCGCCACACACTATCTGATGGTGTTGTAGCTAGCTAGCTCTAGACAATTCGCTGGTCTTGGTAGAGCTGTTCCCGTCTTGTGGGAACAAGCGAAGCGTGGAATCAACTGGCCCGTCAGATATGCAGTTTAATGGTTAGAATTCTATTCTCGCGAGACAAGATAGATAGAATTAGCATAATCAATCTAATGCGTACCTTTCTGAATGCCACTTCATTGACCGGTCCATTTAAGTCACTCCTGGAAGAGAATGAAACTAGAATTTTATGAAGTGTCGTTAATTGTTTGCTTAAGGTATTATATGAAGACATCCATCTGCCTACTCCTGGAGTTGGTGTTGAATCCGGCAGATTCATTATGAGCATGCTAACAACGGCTTTCTTTTCAAGATGCCACGTGAATTTATTTGTAGCGCATGCGCCAAGCTGCAGATGACGCATATGTACTCACGAAAGAACGGATCTAGATAGTATCATGCATACGAGGGCGTGGCTCTCACGGCTAAGATTACTCGCTAGCTAAACAACCAACATAGTTGCTACTCAGGTATACCTACTAAATTAGTCTCAGTATCGGAGTGGGCAGATGGGAATCCTCATTATAAAGGATAGACCTATCTACGCCTACACTTTCTAGGGAGAATTAATATTTAATGATGAACCCAATGATCTCATCTCCACCTAATTTTAGTGTTCTATCTAGACTGTCCTATAATTCCGCTATACTACCCCTATCTTCATTTTTTCAATTTTTACATATAGCTACTATCTGCTTAGAGTGAGTGGCTTAGCCAGTTACTTTCTAGCACTCCACTTACTAAGATAAGACTAAGGTTGGGCAGTTATCTCTCAGTGTCATATGTAGAAAATCTCTAGGATGATGGACGGATAGGAGTGGGTTTATATATGATAATGATAGTGTCAGGAGCCTCGTATTTTGGGATGGGTAAAACACTTGTCGTTGCACGAAGGTTTGAAAATATTCGTGGGTAACTATCCAACTATACACAAGTGTCACAGGGTACAAAGAGACATTTGTATATAGTTAGATAGTTGCCCACGAAGGTTTTGAGACCTTCGTGCAACAACAAGTGTCTTTACCTACCCTAAAGTTTGAGGTTCATGACAACAAGTGCTTCTTTGGGCCGTGTGGCAGATGGAAAGTAGTTTGGGTTTTCATACAGAACAGGTCTATTTTTCTGTTCATTTGTTTTTCTCATTAGGGATGACGGAGATCCAATGAGGTGGTTAGGAGACGAATAGGGGTTCTTGTTTGGCAACGGAGGGACTGAACGACTAAATAGGCACACAGGTATCACGTCAAGTCAAAGATATTGCGAACAATAGATCAGATCCAATCGCATTCTAACTAATTGATAACTACCTATGTAAGTATATACCCAGTGACCTCCAAAGTACGAAGTCCTTAGCGAAATGACCAAATAACGCTAGGAATTCTAGACGTAAACTCAACAACGGCCTCCATATCTTACTTCATATCTGTTGAAGTAAGGGAGTTAAGTACACTCCACCTCAACAACTATATGTATCTCAATTTCTCCCCCATAGTCTCTGACCTGTTTCTTCCTTCTAATCATCCTGAATACTACCACTATTCTGCTACGTATGTACGCGTCTCCACTCTCTTTGACAATATCCATATATCTAGACAGCTACTTGGTACCTCTATCTCCCCTAGTGATAGCCGTCACTAAAAGCATTCTTTCTCGCAAGACCCCCCTGCCGAGCTTCCATGGATCGCTGTCCCTCCGCCAGAAACTTCGCCATTGACTTCCTCATCTCTATCCAGTATTCCGGATCCGAGAGTCGGTTCGAGTTTATCTCTCTGAACAGCTTTGTAATCTTATCTTCGTCTATGCGACCATTTTCCTCTAGTGGAGGGGAATGAGAACGAGGGTACTGCGGTATGGTCGTTCTTGTCCTGCGAAGGGTTCTCCCTTCTCTGCGCGCCGCATCCTGGGTCGGCGTGGAGAGTCCGGGCGGATCCATGGGTGTGCTCGATGTGGAGGGGGGTAGAGGGAAGGAAGAGCTGGTGAATGACGACTTTGGGGTGAGCACCGCGGTTGAGGATGAAGACGAAGGTAAAGACGGGTATGGGGGAGGCGAGGATGGCGGGGGGATCAAGGCCTCGGATGAGGAGCCGTGGGGGGTGACGGTGACGGTGCTCACCACAGTGGTCTCCACATGGACGGAGATTGTGGCGGATCCATTGATAGTAGACGTGTCAGATACAGTCTTTTCGGTCGTGGTGTTCCCCTTGACGTTCCTTGATATGGACTTAGTTTGGGTCGAGTGGCTGCGGGCTGGTGTTGCAGAGTAGTTAGTGAGATCCTCATACGATAAAGTTTGTGAGTGGTGGAGTTGACTTACTAGGACTATCGACATCCGCTGGGGTGAGATTTTCAGGATTCATGTTAGACATGATGGCTGGGTTTGTAAATTGTTATGATTTTGAAATGGGCTTGATAGTAATGTGATTCAAAGTGGCACGAGAGAGAAAGGGGAAGAGCTTTATCTATCTAGCTAAAGAATATGTGGTTAAATACACTTATATGAGGATACTGGGCTGAAGTAGCTTGTCCAAAAACACCAAATTCAAAGTTTTCAGCACAGGAGTGTCTGTGAGTAATGAGCTGAAACAAAGTTGGTGAGGCACCTTATTTCGAATGACTTGCGTTTACCCCTGTTCGTTGAGATTTTCCGGTAGCTTATCTTCCCTTGTGTCTTTCTCTTTTGTATTTGTGCTCAGCTGATAGGGGACTCGGTTTGTTCTTTTACTTTACTAGCAGCTCAAAACCTCTCTACTTATATTCCTCAATTGGGTCCCAGCACGCAACGTTGGGCTGGACCGTCTTCGTACACAGCTGATACGATTGCGCAACACTTTCGACCGCTATTTACAGGCTAATCAGGCATCAACCCGGACCCGGATCGGAGATATCGATGTTAAGCGGCCATGGAATCAAGGTGCGGACCGATGAGGATGAATGTAGGCCCGTATGTGCATTAAGTTACAATTAGAAGCTGCAGATGCATATTCCCGTACGAATCTCTGCAGGAGCCAGTTAACGATTGATCAACAATCACTTGGGAGCTTGAAAGTTCTACCCCGTCAGCTAAGATATTTTCTTAAGCGAACGTTGAATATAAGAAATAGTTTGAAGTGCTTAGACGTGGAAAATTGCTCAACTATTGATAACCGCCGTGGGGAAGATGGGTAGGTAGGTAGGTTTTAGTTGGCTGCTGTAACAGTTACTGTATTAGCTGCTTGATTTATATGCCCATCTATTTCCCCTCACAATAGCCCTTGCTGTTGCGTGCACCAGGAAGGTTGTAGATGTACGTACTAAGTACGTATTACCTGTTAGCAGTTGTAAAAGCGCGTACATCGGCATGAAAAGCTTGCCCAGCCTGCAGTTAGTTAGCTGATCAAGCACGTAACAAGCTTTCAGTATCAACCATGCTGCGTACATGACGTAGGGCGTACCGTGTAACCTAATTCAGTTGTTGGATTTTATATAATTGGTGGTAACTTTATTTGGCGTTGGAAATACGGCAAAGCTGGTGGCGTCATAGAGTACAAAGAGACATTTATATAGTTAGATAGTTGCTCACGAAGGTTTTAAAACCTTCGTGCAACAACAAGTGTCTTTGCCTACTTCAAAGTACGAGGTTCCTGACAGGCGGTGGTGGTCTGGTTTGGGTGTACGCGTATGTAAAGTTTTGGAGAAACACGGGCTGACTGAGATACCAGATTTTCTCTCAATTACCATTGGCGATGTTGCATGGCTAGGCTTGTTATAATACATGGACTGCCGGGTAAGCGTGTAAGAATTTCTCAACGTCGAAACTGGTCAGCGTTTATGGTTTTAGCCATCAACAAAGCCAAACCATCAGGTCACTACCGAAAAAACTTGAACTACTAATCAACGATTTATTGACTGCGACTTATTTATAGACGATTAAGATATTTATTAAATAGAAAGAAATAAAATAATTATATAATATGTAAAGTTGTAAGCTTTCTATATCTAATAAAATAAATATAAATTACATATTAAATAGATGTCAGCAGTGTGTATGTTAGGCACCGCCTTGGACGGTATAGTTCCAATTAGAGAGTCTGAATAACTTACACTGTATGTAATCTCAGCCTGCGTAGGGACAATCGTTCGTGACTGTCGCACGGCTTGTGCGACAAGATATTACATCAAGTGACACTGCATCGTATACCACTTAGATGCCGATCGAGCACATTATATACTGAGCCAATAGGGGCTGAACTCACGCAGAGCTGTAATTAGATACTTGGAGTGCAAAAGGTGCACCCCGGTCTTAATGGGGAATGGCTGAGATCCGCTACCGATAGCACCAGGTATCTAGCTTCTCATCCGAGGGCTGAAGGCTTTCTACACATAATTACTATATTTACTTACCGATGTAACAGCGACTACGGGAGTGGCTGATTGGTTGCGTAGGCTGCGAGTTTCTAGTTCGTATTTGCCAACGATAGGAGGGAATGTCTGAGCCTGGAGCATGTCATTGTATTCCTGTCGTTCTGACATTTGTCATCGTTTTTCATTGTATGTGAAAGCTAGCGCCCAGAAAGCGGATGGATTTTGACTGCTTGAAATGCATGAATGAACCCTGGAACTTTGCCCATAAGACGCCTTATTCGGTCATCAAATGGGGATCTTAGTGTATCACCTCGAGTGTATGCAGGGCTTGGGAACGGAGGGGCGTCTTTGAGTCATCGGTGAGATGAGGTGTAGGTCCGAAACATGAGTCTTGCGAGTCATACACCTACTGGGCGAAGCTCGACGCCTTTTAAATGTCAGGGTATTATGGTGAGTAATGACTTAGGGCACTGCTGCCGTGACACCGGGACTCAAAAACGTGTTCGAATAGCAAGCAAATACCGACAAATGGAATATTGAAAATTAAAACTCTTAGTTAGAAGATGCAATATAGCGAAATGATGTGTTTGCTTATGCTTCGCCATAGAGGGACCTTATGTTACACATCTTGAAGTCTGCAATGAAACATCTGGGTATAAGGTTTTGTTGTGGCACCGCGACTTTCCGAGACACGCATTTAATAATGGTGATAACCCATTTCATTTATACTGTGTACCTAACAGTACATCCAGTATGTAAATTAACTCATTTTACAGTATCTAGACGCATCGCTCTCACCGGCTGTTTATATTGTCTGTAAGCCCAAAATATAACTTGTCTCTCAGCTCTCTGGCCATTATAGCGAGGGTCCGCCTAAATGTTTGATCTCTTCGTGAGTGCCTGCGTTTTTCTTTCTAACTATATATCTTGATGTTCCGCATATACTGTCTAGATATCTGTGCAGCATTTATATTCTACTTCTCTCTTTGTCCACGTCTAATATCTTCAATGTCTCACAACTCCAGTATTCAGTTTGATAGCAACCTGGAAGACCGACGAGATGATAGCGGCCTTTTCGCGGTCTTGGTCCTCTTCACATCACTAATCAGTTTGTCAACCACTGCACGGATTGCCACTAAGCTATGGCACAGTATCAGGTATGGACTTAGTGATTTATTTATTCTTATTGCCTTGGTAAGAACCCTTTACCTTCTTCCTGGTCACCTTATCTAGTGTGCTGACCTTTTCCCAGGCATTCAACTTGACTGGCAATATTCTTGAGTTCTTGTCACTCCGTCAGGGCTTTGGCCGACATCTCCAATTTTTGACTAGAGACCAAGAATTGACTCTGCTGATGCTGGCTCAATTCACTCTCCTCTTCGCTTTCATCTCGATCTGGGCTGCCAAACTTTCTGTGGCATTCTTTATTTTATCCATCATTCGGGGCACCCACCAGCGAACTCGCTGGGTGTGTTATGGTTTAATAGCCCTCACCACGGCAGCTCAGTTTGCTCAAGTGATAATATGGGCCCTCCAAGCACGGCCCATAGAGAAACTATGGAAACCAGAGATACCAGGAGTCGTGGCATCTTTGAATGTCATCGCTGATGCAACATACGCCCTCACTTGTAAGTAGTAGTTCTTTCGAATATGCCGCCACATTTGATAACCAAACCAATTCTAGGCATTAATCTTGCTACGGATATTTTCTTCGCCCTACTACCTCTTTACGTCGTTTGGGATTTGAAAATGGATAGAAAAAAGAAGATGATTATCTTTGCCCTAACTAGCTCTGGCCTATTGTAAGAATTCTATACATCCTATCCTATTCTTCCGGAATCTACCTTGGCATATCTGACTATGTTAGAGTGGTTGTTGCTGCCAGTGTTCGGTTGGCTTACCTGAAGAATTATACAAACCCAGATTTTAGCTGGTACCTACCTAGTGCCTATATAGCTACAATTGTCGAGCGAAACCTCGCCGAGTTCATCGCCGATATGCCTGTTTTATATCCAATGCTACGCAAAGCATTTGAAAAAACAGGCCATTTTCTAACCATTCTTAGACGCAATGATAGCAAAGCCACTCATCAACCACATTCTCAGAAAAAATCGGAAGGCGGCCGTAGGACACTGGTAACTATTGGTTCCGCCGGCAGACAAAAGCCCAGAGATCGATATTTCCTTGGACTTAGCTCGGCCGGGTCGGAAGACCAGATATACCTACATGACATAGGTCCTAGTCTTGACGAAGTAGAACACGAAAGCCAAGGACGCTGATTTACAGGATTTGGAACACTTCTATTCATTACAATATATGCTATCTCTCATCCCAAGAATACTTGGTACGTCACTCAGATCTTCGAGGACGTATAGATCCGATGATCATGCGTCATATTGCCATTGAAATGAGTTATACTATCTCAAGTTATCTAACCTCCCTAATCATCGTGCTTCTATGACGCGTATAGACTGTGATCTTATCTCTAGCCATATTAAGTACTGCCTCTGCTCTCATTTTATCCCGTTCGGTATTGAAATGTATCATATAGGGTAGTGTAGATAAGAAAAGATTTGTGAATGCTATCACAATATTGTATTTTGGTTAATTAGACTTCCATTTGTTTGTGCCAAGTGCCGTTGGAATATTGTCAGAAAAAGGCGAAATGACTTGGAAATAGCTTTGCCAACGCCATGAACCTTGACAGGAAACTAGCCGACTGAAATTATCGTGGAATCAAAGAGGGGACTCAAGTAGTACATGTACGCGTGCCACGACTTTTTGCCTCACCCTCTCTTAAGATTCCCACATTACCGGTATATATCATCCCCAGTGAAGCCTCTCACCTAAGCACGCTGTGTTACGGAATCACTCCAAAATCTCTCCGCATTATCTGTACTATTCCTGTTGCATTGCCTAGTGCTTACTTGAAAAAGCGGAAGGATGAGGTAGTGTCGAACAGTATACCGCATGAGGTAGCTGCATTGTAAGCTCAGCCGACCTTGTCGGGCTCGGCAAAATTGCCGACGGTATTCCTGTGTAACAGTTACAGTATATGATATACTACATGAATAGTGGGAAATGTTGTCTCGGAACTCAAAAACGAATCAGTCCTGACATTCACGTTATAGATTACCCATTGCTCCTTCTGGAATCGCCGGCGGTACCCAGCCACCAACCTGCAACAATCTACGGGAATCCGTCAAAGATACTAGCGCCGGTGATAATGTTACAATGGTACATGCATTGAAGTTTAATAGTCCTGCGTGTTTTAAAATTGGTATCGTTTACGATGTTTGTCTCGCTTTGCGCCCCATACAGCTCTGGAATTCTCAGCGGATTCAGTGCTCGCGAACTACCAAGCGATGCTATCATACTTGCGACCAATAACACAGAACTTGACTTGCTGGAATGGATGGACGTAGCGGTCAACTGTATATAGCCGAGAATTGAATAGTTGCCAGTGACATAATCCTCGATCTGAGAAAAATAGAAGACCGCTGTTAAATCTGCCAGACGAATAAGGAACTCTGTAGGCTGATTACTCATTGACTCCTTAGGATTGTTAGCTCTGAGACTATTAGATCTCATGTATCATACACAATATGAGGAAATTGAGCACTTAAATAAGTCGAATCTTCGTAATTATAACTTGTTACTCTTCCTTCGGACCAAACCCGAGACTAAATGCTCCTTCATGAACGATTGCCGGAATTGTCCGGAACTTCGCACCTTGGAGGAGTAAAAGACAATTGTTGTTGCACGAATGTCTTAAAACCATTACGGGTAACTAATATCTGGCTATAAATACATGCTAAATATGAGAAATGGGTAGAATACATTAGGCTGTCAGATTGAATTAACAATGACCCCATATTACCTCGTAATCGCAAAAGCTGCACCTTCAAACTTCACTGATGTTACATACAATTTCCTCTTGAACCTAATCATCACTTTTCCTTCAAGTAAAACGAGTCACCATCCCAGCCAAAGTTTTTAGTCAACCTTCTGCCATAGTGACGGGCCATTGTAAATGGGATCTTTCCTCGAGGATATGGCTCATGAAACTGAATCCTGCTCTGATCTCCTTTCACCCTCTGGAATTGCCAGGCAGACCCATACAGCTTTTCAGCCGAAAATAAACCAGTTGAAGTCATGGCGTGAAGGAAATCATTCCATGAGATCTCTCCAGGCGAGGACGTCACCGCAGGGTTGAAGAAAAGGACGCGGAAAACCTTGAGCGCACGGCCGTCTACGGGTATGGAGATTGACGCCTGTGGTGTAGGATCCGCCGAACTGGCAGTGCTATGCTGAGTTTCACGATGCCTCTTGGAGCTGCTGGCTCCTTTCGGCTCGTCAATAAAGATTACAGAGAAGGGTTTGGACAGCATTTCGACATCGGTGTGCACAATGGCTTTCTTTTCACATTTCGTCGCAGAAGGGGCGGGTTTCACCCATTCGGGAGTCCGTCTGATCCTATTTGCCTGGTTTAAAACAAGCTGTCGAGCCGAGAATTCCATGAGATGCTTGCATTTGGCATGTATGAGACGATCCACCGCCTCCCAAAAGCTATCAAGATTTTTTTCAGCCTTACGCAAGGCGTCAACGCTCTGCTCGGTGCGATGCTTCTTGATCGGGTAAGCGAACTTCTGATCGGAAGGATTCCCATGCACAGATATTTGACTGAAATTCTTCTCGTGGAGAGCAGCCTCTAGTTTAGCCCAGTGAATAGTATCCTGGGCGAATGATTGCGTCAGACCCTGTTCTCGATCGGCTAACGCTGACTCGAAGCCTCGAGCCCAAGGATGATAACTCTCGATTTGAGCTATGCACCGCGAGATGATGGCCAAGTCACTGATGATACCTGCCACTTTTGCAGAGAGAAGATCGTTCGCGGGGCGGTTAGTCTCCAGAAAATTTCCTAGCTGGTCGAGGACGAGGGGTAAGCCGAGGAGGAGAAGATTTTTATTGTCCTCGCAGAGAACTTTGAAAAAAGACAAGATGTTTAGTTCATTTCCGCTTAATTTGATTCCCTCTCTTGCGCGGACATCAATTTGGGTGGCCGGGGCGTCGACTGAGAGATCGATTGTTTGCTCGTCTTCTTCGAGGTCAAATGGGGTGCACTGCGTGGCCGTGGCGGGCTTTGGCGGTTGGCGGACAAAATAAGATCGGAAAGGGGCAGAAGCGGCAACGCAATATTGAAACACGCCCAGGGACATTTTTATTGCCCGATACAAATAGAGCCGAAACCTGAGTAAAGCGCTAAGGAATTCCTCCGGTAAGCTTTCGGTGGGAATTATGTTGGCTGCATGCTTTCTGTGCAACCGCTGTAAAGCCTGTGCCTGTCGATGTAGCTCTGCGAAGAGTTCCAGCGACAAGTATGCATCAACGGCTAGCGTGCTACAAACACGAGCCCAAAATCGATTTTGATTTTTTGCTTTTAATACAGGCTCAGGGTCACCCTTTTCATCGTTGATGAGCTCTCGTCGGTGTTCCTTCTCTTCAATCAGCTGCTCCGCAAAGTAGGCCGGATCTTCCCGCAGCGCCCATAAATGGTCTTCCGCAGCGCCCAGCCTACAACCGAGAACACGTACTATTCGGGTTAGGTCTAGCTGAGAAGGTGGTCGGTACGGCGCCTCTGTTACCATCACGACTAGTGAATCAAAGCCGCTGGACTGTTGTTCAGTCTTCAGGCGTGGTTCGGGTTGGGTCATGAATTTAGATGCCGTGAGGTCTTCAGGTGGGATATCGCTCAATATTTGCTTGCAGCAATTAACAAGAAACGCCAGGAGTCTCTCTTGTGCCTCAAGCACAAGAAGGCCTTCTCCAGGGCTAAACTGCCTTTGTGTGTGCATCCAGTCAAAGGCATCGGGGTGATCCTCCCATAATATCAGCGTGCCGTATTCTTCAGCGTTTCGTGCGCCGTGTAAGAGCATGACATGCTCGTCCAGGTGTACTGGTATCAGACTCATTGATGCGAAGCCCAGATACATGGATGCAAAGTCGTCACCGGCAAAGGCAGCTGGGGGATTCCGGCCCCGTGCGTTCAGGAGCAGCAACAGGGTCTTGGGCATGACAAGATCCTCTTGGTTGATATGCGGCCACATGTATTGGTCCTTGAACTTGTTTCCAGACACACTTGCTTCACCATCGCGCGTATTTGTCTTGCGAAAGGCCAAATAGTCGGGGCGGTGTGTAGATGACATGCACGGCCAGTGGTCGAGCAAGACCTTCAGCCTCTGATGTCGCGAATTCTTGGTCCATCGTTTCTGAATTGTTAACTCGTGACGGAGCAAGATGGCATGCAGAAGGCTATAGCTGGCATAGATATTCTCTGACCTCAGCTTCGCTTCTCTTCGAACCTCTTCCGGGGATACTATGTGTAGTTCGGAGAGTTTCTGTAGGATAAAACATTCGGAATAGGGCAAGTTCGGATTTTCTCCAACCAATGATAGGGAAGAGTGGTAGTTCGGCCTTTTTCTAGCCAATGAGGACATCTTCAATATGTTCTCTACGATATTGTCTCCGGGTTATCTTCAGAAAGATGGTATTAGCAGGCGATAAATAAATGAGAGAATCTGCACATACTTAATAGGTTAATAGGTAGATAGGTAGGTAGGCAGGTTGGTTGGTAGAGTATAGTGTTATATGTTGTCATGGGGGTTGATCTCTAGAGTGAAGTCAAGTCGCCGGAAGGTAGCAACTAGGTCGTTAGTATGGGTCAAGGTCATTGCTTCCTGATCATCTCTCTTCTTAAAGAGGGGAAATTCGGTCCTTTATATAGACATAATACTAACTATCCTACTTCCTAGGATCCTTCTAGCCCCCTGTGACCATAGGTAGTACCTAAGGCATCCGGGGGTAAAGTCTAATACAGGCCCAACTGCAAACTCGGACTTGTTAAATGCAAGATCTACGCCTAAAATAAAACTTTATCTCCTTGAATATCTATAGTCAGGACGAAAAGCTACAAAGTCTGTTCGGTTCATACCGGTCTAGCTCTGCGGCTATAGCCAATCACACATTATGAAATGACGCGGAGTTTATAAACCATTGAAAAATGGTTTACGGGGACAGAAACTTAGATTACTCTAATATTAACTTTGTCTCTGGGCAAAGGTTTTATGCCGGAAAGTTCCCAATAAAGTTTTCTTAGTGATAAGATCACTATAATCTGAGTCACTTTAGCGGTGTAGCTATGTCCTTCCTACATCTAGAGTGTCGCCGGCCCTCGGGAAAGTACTTGTTGGCATACTCATCTCTGACTATTGCGCCATTGTGATTGGCGTATTTCGAAATATACACTACAAACAGCTAAACCACTAAACAATGGGTATGACTCCTCTAGCGGATCCTCATCTGGGTCACAGTCGTCGCAGCGTTGGCTGCCTTGCCATATTACAGGGATTGTACTGCTTCAGTCAACCCGCCTGGGACAGTACAGACATCATTTGACGAAGGACACCCGGGTTTGACATTGAAAAGTTGCGTTGGGTTTTCGGCACATCGTATTTGATAGGGAAGATCTGAGTTAGCTTGTTTAGGATAAAGTTAGTTTCTCAATCGCTTTAGGCTTTCCGTAATTCTTAGGAAACCGTAAACTCACAAACAAGGTTGATGTTGAGTTGAGTGTGCGCGTAAGTGATAAGCAGGTTAGTACCTAATTTTCCCATGGGGTTATGCTCTCTTTGGGGAGAGCATCACTCCTTTATAGAAGCAACTCCGTGTTGGCACATTCAGCTAAGAAACCTTGTATATAGCTGAGATGTTTTACTTCGTAGATGTGCTTAACAACTCTACACCTAGCGGCACACTCGACTCTACCACCATCTCGCACATCACATCTGCCGAGAAGGAAATCACAGGCCAAGATGAACCCGCAAAGGGCGGTCCGACAGCGATGGCTCAGAAGCATGCCGGCGAGCCAATCAGCAGTCAGAACTTGCATGATATTACCGAAGGTGAGAAAAAGATCACCGGCGGCGAGCGCATCAAGGGTGGACCGACCGCGACGGCCCAAAGCGAGCTTGGGAAGAGTCGCAGCTCTTAGGACGCCTATTCTCGTGGAGAGTATAGTTAGTTGGTCGTTGCACCGATTGCCTTGTTTCCGGCCATCACAAGTCACATTTCTTTGGCTAAAAACGACGGCATTCCCGCAAAGCAAATCCTCAAGTCGGTAAATAAACACATAAATATACTATATAATCCCTAAATAATTCCACTCTTTTAACATATTCAGCAAACAAGCCCATAGGCAGCCATATATAACCTTCGTACGCAATTACAACTGCCTAGGTAGGTCGTTTCGTAACAAAACAGGTGCTGATGGTAAACAGAACCCGGACCGCCGCATCACGACAATGAGTCAGCAGACGCCTTCGAACCAACTGTTTTAGATATAATCCAATGAAATTCTTGTATCCCGTATTGCTTACCGAACACAGCCCCGCACGATCCTTCGATGGACGCCTAACAACTACCCTATAATATGTGCATCCCGCGCTCCGAATTTACAATACGTTTCTTTCTCCTCTGATTTGTCTTGTTTGCTTAATTTGTTTGTACGACAATGGCAACTATGGAAGAGCAACGACGAGCGGAGATCGAGCGCATCATGCGCAACTACGACAAGAAAGGGCGGCCCGTGCGTTATTACTCCTTCAAGATCGGCACCGCTCTATTTAAATACGCCATCGGGTATCCCATCTGGGGTGTCCTCTGGGTACTCACCATGTTCTGTTTCACCGGTCGTCCGCCGTTCAGTTATGGGTGGTGCGGCACCGGCAGGCTACAAGCTGAGCAGCGCAAGAGGATCACCACGAGAGTGAGGGCTAATTTGCCGCGTCCGCTCTATCGGCATACGAAATCTAAAGAACGCTATGCTGTTGATGAGGCAGCGCTGAATGGAAGGCGTCGACTCTCTTTGGGGGAATATGATCAAGAGAAGCCCAAGAAACTCAAGGGACTGCTTAGCCGCGCAAAGCAGGCTGTTTTGCTGCGCCGTGGAGGGACTAAACCACCGCGGGAGCGCAACCGTCTGCTGGAGCTTCCAGCAGAGATCAGAGTTCGTATCTGGCAGTTCGCTCTTGGGAACCGGACAATCCACATCTTCTATGGCGAGCCCGTCAAACGCCAACCCTTCGTCTTCCCGCTAAAGACCAGTCTTTTCCCGCTGCGAATCAAGCATGTGAAAAAGAGTAAGAGGATGATCCGAAGGCTTAGCTTTGTAGAGTGCGTTCACAGAGCGGATCCGAATGGCTGGGAGAATCGACATCCCTTGCACTCTGGCTGTCCAGACTGCGGTGTGCTATGGAATTCATTTAGCGAATGCACTGGCAAGGTGCAGTGGGCAGATACACCGGATGCAGGTTGGACCACATCGGACAAAATGGTTTCTATCGTGGCTGTGGAAAGGGAGTGGAAGCCTTTGGCGTTGCTTAGTACTTGTCGACAAATGTAAGTCTATGTTTGCCGTGTTACGTTCTAAGAACACAGCATCTCTAACCGTGAAAAAAGCTATAACGAAGCCATCGACCTCTTATACAGCGACAATACCTTCCACTTCCCGCTCTCGTATGAGAATTCACATTTCTCGTTCTCATACATGCACTCCAAGTCAATCCGGGATTTCTCAAACACGATCTTAGTCCAGCGGTTAAATCGCATCACTCGCGTCTCCACAACCACATTCATCAACTCTCCAAAATTTGGGAATCTTTCCGACGCATTAGCTCAACACCTACCAGGCCTTCGATACTTAGAGCTGCAAGCGTTGATGGCGGAAGACCATGTTTGGAGGCACATAGGTCCAGATATGGCGGCCCTCCCAAAACTTGTAAGGGAGATGAGGAATAGAGTAACAGGTGCAAGAGTTATATTAAGAGCCGATTTAGATAGCAGAGTCCTCCCCGTGCTGAACTTTGAGCTGCCGGATGGACTGGAAGTCATTACAGTGCCTGAGGAAGTGTGGGAAAGGAGGGCAATGATCGTTGACAGGTTCCGCAGCGTTGACCGCGGTAATATAGGCCTTGTGTGAGCTTATTAAAGGCAATGTTAGCAATGTGGCGTGTATGATTACGGGTATAAGAACCCTGGGCTGGTCCTGAAAGGTGTAGGATATTACGAACACGCAGGGCTCTCTGCATTGGCCTGGTTTGCCTGCTGCGACTGTCAGGAAGGACCTTGGAAAAGGAGGAATTATTGGGGCCCAGATGCCCAATCTTGCAAAAAGGCTCTGCGACATCGTTTGACTAAGATTGGGTACCTCAAAATCCTGACAAGCTAAGTGAGTGAGTTGGTGGTGGGCGACGTCCAAAGTAGGTAGGGGCGTCACTGATGAGGGGAACTCGGACCTCAGAAGATCTGAACAAGTGTGAAAGGAGGGTGAAAGGTTTACCTACTAGCAATTATACGATTGCCAAGCGAGCGAGCATTTCCCTTAAATAATGTCCAGGACGTGATCTTGAAGTCGCTGATATGATTGACTAGTTTAATCACGCGAATGAAGAAGACAGGCCCAGTCGTTATCACCGCCTTCCACCACCCGGCGCAGCAGAACCTATTTCCTCCCACTGAACACCCGCCCATTCCTCTAAATACCCTACTTTCCCCTCGTCGACACCCCTCGCCTGGCAGTCCCGTTCGCACACTCCCACGATGATCGTTCCCCAATCCATGCCCTCGAGGGACAGCTCCTCAGCCTCGAGCTCGGTGATGGCGTGCGGGCAGAGTTGGACCTCAAAGGTGCGAGTACCGCCACAATTAGGGCAGCGAGGTATACCCTTAACCCCTCCACCCGAAGCAGTGGTCACGCCCACCTCATTAGGCTGCGAAGGCGTAAGGGCCTTACCCACGGCATCGATCTTCGAGTACAGCAGTGGTATGCCGCCAAACTCGTAGCGGATGGATTGTTCGGGGTTCTGCGCTAGCCTGTCAGCGAAGCGCTGGAAGGCGGCGTCCATGGTCGACTCGAAGACTTCCTTGTCTTCTTTACCGCCACCCGACCCAGCGCTGTCGTCGACGTCCATCTTCATGGTGGCTTGTGGAACGGGCGGCGGTGTGGGATCCAGGGTTTCGTATTCGGCTTCGGACAGGTAGGAGATCGGGTACGGTTTCGGCTGCGAAGATTCGGGCGGCCAGGGCTCGGGAGGCACCTGCGGGGCGGTTGTCTGCGAGTTATTGAGGGATAGCGTCTCGGCGAAGGTCTTGGGCAGGGCTTTTATGTCTTCGCTGGTCGCTGTATCGGCTTCTGGTTGGGGGTCCTTGGCTGGTTCCGCAGCGGGCTGGGGTGCGCTGAACGGGTTGCTGGAGCTCGCAAATGGGTTGCTAGGTGCGCCTCCAGGTGTGGATGTCGCGAATGGGTTCGCACCCGACGCGCCTCCCAGAGTCTTTGCGCCGAATAGTGTCTCCCCCAGATTACTGGGAGGTTTTGATTCCTCCTTCGGCTTCGGTTTTTCCTTTTCTTCTTTCTTCTTCTTTTCGCTATCCAGGGCTGCAACCTTGCTCCCCGGGGCAACACGTAAACTCCTCAGGGCACGGATGCTGCCATCTCTCCGCCGACACGTCTTCTTCTGGCAGGCAAAGATGTAGAGGCGCCGCTCGTGGCCGGCAAAGCGGTCGGGTAATTCGGCGTTGAGTTGTAGGAGCAGGACCATGAGACCCTTGCACACATTGCATTTCGCTAGGGCTGCCGACGGCGGGGTTTCGGGGTCGATCCATTCCTGCACATGGTCATGTGTAAGCAACTCTAAGTCCCTGCAATATCGTCCGTCCCTGTTCACTGGTAAATCGAAGAAGGGCTTACAGGCCGACCGCCCAGGCGACTTATAGCATCATCATCGGCATCTTTTGAGGCGTAGCCCAGCAGCACGTTGGTCTCGGTGTAATCTTCCTCCTCGCCTGCCGAAGAGTCACTATCGTAATTTGCCATTTGATTTTTCTCTGTAGAGATCAAGTCCGATTTTATTTTGTATTCGATTTGGTCGCAACTTTTTTTTTTTCTTATCAACTTTGGAGGGGTAGGTTGCATGTACCTCGACTGCATGTGAATTCGTTGGAGGGGCTTATCAGGTGCCTAATCCATATCTGTACTGGCCCGTGCGCCAAATTCCTCCTTTTTCGCACGCCCTACCCGGTTGGTGCCAAGTTATCTGATATCGCAGTTGGATCTACTCTGCACACACACTCTTTTTCTCGCCTTTTTCTCCCATGGCTTTCTATTTCTTTCAAGCCGTATTGTTTTGTTGTATGCCGTAGGTAGCTAAAGAACATGTAATCAAATTGATTACCCCCACTCGCATTGTACTGTCTCACCTTAAGATACTAAGAAACTGGACCGCATGACCGTGTTACGTCCCGCCTTTCCTTTTATCAGATCCAGGAGATATTTAATTTCTATAACCCAACATACCTGTCATAGTATATATGTGCTTTATTAGCCCTAGAGGACTGAAAGCGCAAACCTTAATTACTGACCTGCGTAAATCTCAATCCTTCATAGCTCATCATTGATGTTAGCAAACAAGTCACAGCTTAAATACATTGCAAACAAAATCTCTTGAAGAGTTATCAGGCCAATGAGGTTGCCTGTCTTTCTAAATGTACGTGTAGTTGGTATAATTACTCTGTGTTTCAGGCGACTGACGTGACGAACAATCTGAGAAACCACTCCGAGCTCAGCCAATTAATGTCCCGGCTTGCCCAAATCCAAGCGCACACCACACTCAGCCTTGATGCAACCAAAATATGCCCCACGCTTTTTGATTCAACAATATTCAACAAATATTCAACAATTAGTTAGTAGGCTTCAGCGGCACACAAACTGTGAGGGTAATCTGGGTACATACCTTCCAACAAACTAACTCCCCAAAAGCAACTATAATGGGATAGAATCCTTGTCTCTGATATCACCAAACTAGTTGTTTTCTAGTTGCTAGTGTATTCCAAGGGTGTTAGAGGCGAGGATGAAGTGTTCACTTTCTTTCAGCCCGGCGAGTCCATATGCATCACTGCTCAAGTTGCTCTCTTCACTTCTAGAAGTTTCACAAGAAAAAGGACTTACAAAGAAGCACAGCTCAATTACAGAACAGAGATTATGAATACCACACCACCATCTATCTCACTTCACGAGTGACAATGATAACATAACCTAGTCTCAACGATTTTGGCATCGAGTGCTGGCGTTGTATGCGCGTGATATGCTTACAGTGATCTCCGCATGATCCAATGTTAGTGCCAGAGATGCCATTTGTTAAGACATTAGACAGTTCAGCAGCTAGAAGGCGGTTGGGATTAAACTGCAGTTGGTTGTTTAGGTGAGGATTATATATAGTTACAGCACAGGGGCACAGTGCGGGTCGACTGGGAGATTTCTCCAGCCGTATTGTCGGCGACACTTTTGAAGGCTACTTCACAGTGCGCCATTGAGGATTCTTCTAAACCCAGACTTCTCATAAATTTCCATTACACATTCTATCAAGCCGCTCTGCCCGTATACAACCACAAGACGATAAGAAGATAAACGATAAGGAGCCGTCACCGAGGCACGTCTTATCGCGGACAAGATGCCCCCGACTAAGAAAGGTCACCAAAATGGGAGTGGCATTGTACGCCAGACTGTTGATGGCATATACTGTACTCCTACCCTGCCTTTTCCTTTACCTTTTCCATTATCTTTTTCATTATCTTTTTCATTATCTTTTTCATTATCTTTTTCATTATCTTTTTCATTATCTTTTTCATTATCTTTTTCATTATCTTTTTCATTATAATTCTAAATAACTGCTTTGTCTTTGGGGCCTTTATAGTACTAATTTGAAATTTCGATTAGATGCCAATGGAAAATATCAGTGCAAAAAACTCAAGAATGGCAGAGTCTGCAATAGCGAGATGAAAGCAGACAAACACAACATCAGCTCCCACAATTCCCATATCCACACTCAGAGCTCGTACCAGCAACAAATGCTTCCGCGCAATCATATCTGCTACTTTGATGGCTGCAATCACCGAAGCCGGACGTACCCAGCCATCCTGTCACACCTTCGTAGGCGTCATGGTGTTAGGGGATCTTCGAATGCTATCAAGGCTCGATATGGAAGTAAGTCAATAATGAGATCATATCTTCTTTTGGTGGCACTTTGATCGTACTTCGACGAATGTTTCATTGGCTTTGTATGGCTGTAGAATAGTTGAGATTTTTGTTGGAGATTTTGATCGCTGACTGAGACCATTACAGTACCTCTGGGTAATAGAAGAAATAACGAAGAAACCGGAGAGGAAGTCAACGGAGAAAATGCCGCGGGTATCAATCCGGGCAGTCCTGAGGAAGCTCTCCATGAAGTCGAGAGCGAGACCAATGACAACCAAGCCGGTCCCAGCAACCAAGCCGGTCCTAACGACCAAGCCGGTCCTAACAACCAAGCCGGTCCAAGCAACCACGAGGTTCCAAGCCTCGAAAACTCTGGTCTGATCGATCCCGCCCTTCTTCTCCCATTTTATCTGTACAATACCAACTCCGACAACGGTGGTTCTGGCCAAAGTGGCTCTGGTGCTGATGGCGAGACGCCAAATTTCGACATCTTCACTCACGGTGGTTAAACACCATTAGGCTAGGTATTGGGTCGTTGGATGAGATGGGGGCTAATGTTTACACTTCGGGGTGAAGGGAGACGGAACAGGATAATGCCGATAGGGCTTTCGGCCGTATTGGAATCGGAGAAATGGCTCTGAAGTTTGGGGACCCGCCTAGCAACGTACATGTAGGTATTCCTGTTAGCCATGGAAGACTCCATAGCTGTATTGGTTACCTCCGTCTTTAGGCATTCATTTGTCAGAAACCATGAGGTAATTAATGAAAGGTGTACGAGCTCTTGGACTCGCACAAACAGCCCATCCCCGTTCCCATTCAGCCTTCGGGTTACAAGTATTCTCTTTATTTTAAACGTAGTTTCGTGACATTCCTCATCAAGTAGCTACGTTTCCTCCTTGATACCCCGCCGGTCAGTCGGGATTTCCGACTGGATGGTGATGAGGAATATGCTCGAACATGGGAGTGAAAGAAAGAGAAAAGTCAATATCAAAATATAGGGGAAGACAGCTTCGTGTTTAAGTACCTTTTGTTAGATGTTTATGACTGCGTTCTCGTTCGGTGGCAAATGCAACGAAGATGTTTTCAAACTGGCATTGAAAACCCACGCTTTCCATAGCAGTTACGCTATTCTTCCAGTTAGCTACAGACACGGTCCCTCATGGGTGGGTGTCCATAGAGTAGTTTACAAAGAAATATATTAGGTAGACGAGCTATCTGAGACTTGGTCTCTTGCCCGAAGGGATGCGGCGGGCTATAAGTTCACGATCGGGGTAGAAAAGAAGTCATTTTTCTACTACGGCCAGCGACCATTTTCTACGGATGGCTGACATCTTATCAAAGTGGGCTATCTTATAACTTTGCCTAGTCCAACTGAATTTTTGAAGCTTTTCTAGATCATTACCTATTCCATTTGTCTTTATATCATGAACGAAAAATACTAAACTGTCCAGAGCTTCACAATTGACGCTGCTACAATGTCGCCGGCCTTACTAGCAAGGCGAACCAACTTCAGTGCCTGACTTCCAAGGAACACTGGGGCCTTGAGCCTTTGTGCTTCATCCACGGCCCGTTGGAGCCCTTGCTCGAATACAGCGAGTTGTTCAACACCCGGGTCTGCAGCCCCCAAGGTCTCTCCCTGACCGCGTCTCTAAGCAGGCAGAAATGTATTGAGGCCCTTTATCGTTCACATGAGTCCGTCATTAGATACTCATTTCGTCAATATACCGAATAAGATTATATCCCTCATATCTGACAAGATGCGGGGTGGGCCTGTAGCAGGTGGTCGACATTAAAGGCAGCCAGGAAGCGGCGAGACTCACTGGTTCTAGTGGCCTGCTGTATCCCCAACACCAAATAAGGGGTAGTTGAAGTCGTAGATACCTTCCGACGGTGCCGTGGTGTCAAACACGGAGCTCGAGTCGTGCCTAACTTGAATGTTGTTACAAAAACAATCCAGGCTGTGCTCATTGGTTTCGTCGTACGATAGTAGAGTTTCATCTCCACCGATTTGAAGTGTGTTCTGAACGCACGCGACCGTGGGATCATCATCCGCTACCATGGTTCTTTCGTTGGCTGAACTGCTTTCATCTTCATCCCCGTCCCCTAGTATATTCCCATCCTCATTGTCACCTTCGCTTTCATTTCCACTGTTGCTCTCAAACAAGGAGAAACCGCAGTCAGAATAAGCACGAAATTGCGGCTGTGCGGGGTCTTGTAACAAATACTTATTTTCCAAGATAGACAGATCCTCTTCAGTTAGTTTCCGATGCAGCTTTAGCATATCTGCAGCCACGTAATGGCCGTTAAGTAATGCGAAGCCAATCGCACGAAGATATTGATATTGACCAGGTCCCTTAGTTTCTACCCCAGAGGATAATAGAAGGCCAATCAAATCAATATGACCATGTTCTGCTGCACCCTCTAATGCGGTTCGGCCCGAAATAGATGCACCAGGGGCGTTAACGTCGACTTTGAGATCAATTAAACGCTTTACAAGCCCCACGCGGTTATAAACTGCAGCGACTTGCAGTGCCGTCATGCCCCATTTTGCCTCGGCCGGTGCCTCCGGGCTAATTCCCGCTTCTATCAGGGCATCAAACATTTCTGAGTTACCTGTTTCAATCGCCACTTGAAGAGGTCCATTGTTACCGCCAAGCCGAAGCTTTCCGCTCTTGGCGCCCTTACAGACTTGTAACAGAGTGTGAACCCGATCGGCATTTCCAGAGCTTATTGCGAATGATAGGGCTAGATTGGAGTCAGCTCGATCATGATGCAATATTGGGTAATCCGATATCATCTTTATGTAATATTCCTCCTTCTCAAAACGCACGATAGCAGCGACTACCATCCAGTCAAATTTATACCCGCGGTCTAATAACTTGTTCATAATATTGGTGTTTGATTCAAGCGCGTATATCAAAACCGAGGAACTATGATGCCAAGTATGCCAGAAAGGCTTTTCGTATCTTTCAGACGCCTTTTCGAGAGCCGTTTTCATAGGAATTTTGACAATGTTGTACGGAATACGGGCGGCATCAAAAACTGGCAAGCAAGCAAGAAGATGCTCTAGAATTCTTGAACTTTTATAGCAAACTGCGATACCAACCGCAGTTGTCTCTTGTGTGAGACATACCCGGGAATTAGTAGAGTCAGGGTTCCGATATTGAAGAAGCTGATAGACAATATCCGGATCGAGTATGCCTTGAACAGCTTGCAAGGTCGCAGCGCAGAGCGCGCCTGGGCTGTAGCTACTTGGATCGCGCTTTAAGACTTGCTGGATAATACATAAGTTCCCAGTAAGCAAAGCCGCCTCAAGCAGAGTAGTCTCAGCTGGCCAATCAGAAAATTTTGGTAGGGGGTCCTGTAGGGTACGCCCTAGGATCTCCTTCACTAAATCCCAATCTTCAAATCGCATTGCTCGAACTGCGTCTGATTTTGTTGCTTCTGCTCCAACATCAAGTAACATCTTTGCGATTTGTATTCGCTCTGCAATTCTTCCGCCATTTCCTCCTGGAAATACCACGTACGGGTCGAATTCGAGTGCAAGATGAAGCGGCGTGTCGCCATCGAGTCCTGGGGAATTGGGATCCGCCCCCGCAGCCAAAGCAGCCAATAACAGCTTTGTATCGCCATGAGAAGCAGCATAGGATGCTGCGAATGATGGGATTGTGACACCGTGATGCAAAAGGTATGAGACTAAGGGTGTTGGTGAATCGCCGGTATAGGGGGCGAATGGTGGTTGGACATCATTTGAGAATGTCCACTTCCTGCAAAGTGCAGCCCCGATCGGTGATCCAAGCTGCGCAATCAAGGTCTCCTCCTTCCCCCGGCGGATGTCTCGAACTTCGCAGAAATACCGTTTAAAGGCGAGCTCATGCAGCGTTGGAGAGATCGAAAGTTGGCGATTAATAGAAGCACCTTGACCATGCAACAACTTAACAACTTCGATGTGATTTTGGTAACATGCGAGGTGGATCGGAGAAGGGCACGCGGAGTCATGGTAGTCAACGTCAAGTCCACATTCGAGAAGGAATTTGCAGCAATTAAGATGACCTTCGTATGCAGCTGCATGCATGGCTGTTAAACTGAACTTGTTGGCTCTGGTCACGTCGAAATTATTTTTGCGTAGAAACCTCAGTATCTCAATGTTTCCTCTTGATGCTGCAGCGATTGCGGTGTCTGCGGCGTAAGAAGATTTTGATGCTTCAAGATAAGCGATACCAATAGACATAGTAGTAAGCATTTGTAAAATATCGAGGGCAATCCGTTCGTATTTCTTCCCAGCCAGAAGAGTCAAAAAGGTAGCTCGGGAAATAAACCCCTGCTTTGGCCAACGACGGTAGTTGATCGTAGCTCCTACCGAGAATAGAAGATCTAGACAACTAAGGTCATTAGGTTGACACGCAGAATGACCCGCAAGGAACAATGGTGGCATAGACCATTTTGATGGCTGAGAGTCGTACCGCTTCTTCCTCCTTTCGGAAATCGGTCTTCGTAAGATTAGATTCGGATTAGCCCCGTTGTTCAGGAGGGCAGCTAATAAGTCGTGTGAACATGCGTGAGCTGCAATTTGCAGAGGCGTGATGTCCATTAGAAAAAAACCAGTCGAGCTATACTCGATCGATATATCAGGGGGTTGACCAGATCTTAATAGCCATTTTATAAGCCCGAGCATCCTCGGCATGGCAGCATCGATATCAGCGATATAATAGACTCGAGGTTGCAAGATGGCCTTGAAGGACAACTGGAATAGTATCTCTCGAACTGCAAGCAGAGTAGCTGATAATTCACCATTGATTATCATGGCTGCTGACATCACACCAGAACGCTCGATTACCTCAATAATAAGCTCCCACTTCATCCTTTCTCTCAAGGCTTTATTAGAAAGATGAAACAGAAATACCATGATTTGTTCTTCTAAGGCTCCCTTCCTCCATCCCCGTAAAATGATCTTCGCACGATTAGTGGCTTCGCCGGGGTATAGTTCAGGCATTGTCGTTGTAAGCAGCGAGGCGAAGTTTGATTCCAATAGAGACACGGCTGATTCGCTAGTAAGATCTCCCATAGTCGATACAACAGTAAGAATGGAATTTCCAAATAAGGCGCCATCCTGCTGTGGGATATAGTTCGAAGAAATCCTCAACGGGAGTCCTACGGGGTAAAATCAGCAACTCTGTCGTGAAAATCACCCTTTATGAACGGGTTCTTACCAGTTATGTATCTTGACTGAAACTGCAACCATGGGAGAGATAGTGGCCATGGAATTGGTTCCCGGCAGGAAGGCGTACGAAGAAGGATACTTACACCTTCAGGCGGCTTCGGCGCAGGTTCTACGGAATGTTTAACGGAAAGCAAGCCGAAGTTTATGATCGCGCCTCAACTTACCACCTCCGTATTGAAATCGGTAATACCTCCTGGTCTGCACCTCGACCTTCCTTTGGTCCTGAACTTGCCCGAATAATACAACCTCAGTATCATGTCCCAGAGCCTTGCGATTAGCAATCTCGTGGCCGATATACCGCCAGGTTGCGTGAGCAAGCGATTTCGGAACATTTTTGTTGAAGCCCCACAACTTGAGTTTGTATTCAAGCTGGTGTTTGCTATCAAGATATCAGCTGTGGTTATTTTATAAATTCGAGCGCTGGAGTCGCCTTACTTTGGATGGAAATTGTCACATGAAAGTATTTGTACTATGTCATCCAGAGATTGTTTCTCGATAAGATACATGTCCCAGGTGGCAGCCTTACGCTGCAACCACTCGTTGTGTGGGAATCGCTTTGTTGAGCAAGCCATAGCTGTATATATCGCAGTACCGAAATCAAGTAGGAAATACGAAGGGGTAGGATAGATTGGCTCAGAAGTCCACGGAATGAAGTCGAAGGTATATATTGACAATTTGAGTGCACGCCTTTTTGGTTTGTTTAGCCAACTGCCTTGACGAGGGCGACGGAGTTACCTATAAGTTCCATAAACATAGAGGCATACGTCCGTCACCTTAGTGGCCGAAACGACTCTCTGATTAGCCAGCTTCATTATCGGAAATACCTAGGTGCATGAATATATGTCGGCAGTGACTGCGAGTGGCCACTTCGGGTATCTCCACCCATTCCCAAGCTCCTAGGTATGCTGTACTGTGATTTGCCCACTTCATCATCGGAAATGCATGTCAGCGCAATAGGGTTGGAATTTACGGGGGTGCTGCAGCTAGTGTTCGATCATGCGCGGAAATTGGCAGCGCTGTGAAGGAAACTCTGCCCTATTAGGCATACGCCACGGCCTACATGGCCACGGGGCGGATATGCAAGGCAGTCCGGAAGTCTTTCGCCATTTAGACCTATGAGTAGAAGATCTTGATGTCGAAGTAGTAGGTTTTGTGGCCAAAAGTGCCCACCCTTATCAAAGATATATCATAGGCCTTTAGCGATCTTGCAAGTGTCTCGGTCTTGCAGTTGCAGTTAACTACTACATGGGGGCGCGTTCAGTCGCCAGATGCAGGATTTGAGATATCAAGGGAATGAGGTAAGAGGACATCTACCCGTCACTATCTCTATATCAGGGGTTTTGGATTACGAAGCAGGTTTCATGCTTGTCGGACACTCCATGAGCGGCAAGCCGACTCAAAATCTTATTCAATCCGTCGCCGTTCCTAAGAAACCGTGTCACGATTTGTCCCATACCTCTCGGAGTATATTTCTCCCACCTAATTGCTGGGGCAGCAACAAACCGCTTTCGAAGTCGCGGAAAGCTTTTTAGTATGTCCTGATTCACTGGGCAGTCACCCAGGATAAATAAATAATAGCGCGATACGTGGAGGACTTCTTGCGAGGTAGCTAGGTTTTGAGGCTAGCTTGGCTAGATTATGCATCTTCAAGTAACTATGGCGAGTATGGGGAGAAGATCAAGGCTCCAGTGGTGGTACTTGTAGGGATAAGAACTTCAAGCTAGCTGATGAGATCCTTGATTCCATCGCCTGCGTATCCTAGAGTAGTTGATTCTCAAGAGAGGGAATGAGATCTTATGTCGAGAGTTACAAAGAGCACCAATAGTCCTACTACTTTGGGGTTTGATCGGGCTCATGAACACGGATCCGTCGGCGAGCCAGTTATACAAGTCGGAGTTATGACCGGCAATGATTCTGTCACGGAAAATACTCAGTCTCATAGCTGGCATCAAGATAGTGATGTTCTTAACGGAAAACTGATCGACTACCATTCATTAGAGCAAGGTTATCTGCCACCTCGTATGTTTTTGTTGTGTCCCTAAAGGGCATGGCTAAAATCAACCTCGAGATGTCCACGAAGTCCGTTTGGAGCTTCCGTTTTTGTATTGCAATGCATAATATGAGATAGGGGCCAGGCAAATGGAGGCATTACAAAGCTCACAATTTCATGTTTCTCGTTCTTGAGCAAGAGGGGGGCAAGCATCGTAAACTTGAGCACATACTGTATTTCACTAAAAATTAGCGCGTCACATATACACGCAGCTACCCGCTGCTACAAGCAGACACGTTTGGCTATAATGCTGAAACCGGAGGGACTCTGTGACTCCATCCTACAGATGAAGACAGCCGAAGTCAGAAACCTCCGATGAGAAACCTAGAACATTAACCTAAGTCTGTTTAATAAGTGAGGGCTTATAGATAGTTCCAATTCATCAATAACCTACGAAGTACAACTTAGCCCAGTCCTGCCATTCTGCAGTCTATCGGAGCCCCTTAGATTCTTGAAGCAATAAGTACAACTTGTCAGCACCCCTAGCCTCCGAGGTCGGTCGAAATACCCCATAGAAGCGAAAGTGAATAGACGCAACCTAATCATTACCAATATCGCCGAAAGTCGCGTCCAGCACGCGTCAGCGCGTGTTACGCGCGTAACATGTGGACGCATGTGTGAAACCTTCGTACAACGGTTTACAATTATCCATGTTACCATTTATATTCTTAGCCGACAGCATGTTCCCTTGGCAAGCGCACTTGGAATACCGTAACAATTTGTATGTCTCATCGGTAGATGTCATCCAGTTGCACAAGAAGCGCGCTGTAAGGGATTATCATGTACAACATACTGAATCAAACAGGTGCCTATTGAGCCGGAGAGAAATACGACCTGCTCACACCTGCAGGTTAGTTCATACTCACTCATGCATACTCATCTCCCTTTTGTCTTGCGACTACGAAGCCACTACGTACGATGGGGGAACATATTTGACCTCTCAAGTATGAATCAAGGAGGTATTGGGAAAGGTCCGCTCTTGCCTTGAGCCACTTTCTTGAATACAATGCGCGTGACAGTACCATATAGTCGAGAGTGGCGATAGACATATTTTGTTGCGCGAACATCTCTAAATATCTTCCTTGACTACCCTTCACTGCATGCACTCTGTTTTGTAGTGTTTCTAGGCAATTCAAGTCTGTAGCTCTGAGTCTTCCCTCTCTTTCTACTCAAGGATGACAAGGGGCCAGGGCAGCTTGGGCGTGTGACATTAAGCGACAATGGATGCCGGCTGTCCAGGGTTCTGAAATTGTTGATTACAAACAAAGGCATCTGAAACACACTCAATCGACCCCGAACAAATCCAGGAGCTTCGGAGTGAACCGGAAATTTACAACGCACTTATATCGCTGCTGCTTAATGATCAAACTCTTACATGTTGTAGTAGTAGACTCTCGATCGCAATAGATAGCCTACGTAGTCATCCACGCAGCGTACCAAACTCTGATGGAGAATTTATCAGGACACATTAGTGGAAGTTTGCGATAGATAGTAGAATCACGTACGACTCGTCATTATGTGGGAAGTCAGACTTCTTGAAATCTTTTAGTCCGATTCAATATCAGATCTAAAACTAGTACAATTTAGGTGATGGTTTGCATATTCAATCTCATATTCCAAAATCCATCACCTCTATACTGTAAAGCCCGTGTATTAGACATCACATGCTCGTCTTTATCATGATGGTGAAGACGAATCTCCCTTTTCTGGAGCCTTAGGAGGGGGGGAAGGTCTAATCTTCACAAACTGCATCTGTCTCAACCTACCACAGGAGGAGAAACCTCCCGGGGCATCCTTACAGGTGACACGTCTGCGCTCGCCAACGATTTCCCAGATTTGGGTAGTCTCGTTCAAAATTTTATCTTGCTCGTAGTTGCACATCTTCGTGGTATATCAACGCTTGCCGGGCTGTCGGAGGTAAAGCGTAGAGGTATGTATAAATTCTTGTTGTCAAATGAAGAGTCAGTTCTCCCTCGTATTCTAGTTCTTGGCTATATATCCACGCACCCTTTGTTCTGGGGGCTGTGCTGTAACAATGTGGTTTGTGGGTTTCCTTGTTTGAATCAAGTATGAAGTGGTGTCAAAGGGCCTGACTACAAGGAGAACATATGCGGTCTGTAAAGTGTAGGATCCTAGTGTAGCAATGAGTGAATCCCTGGACTGTCCAAGTGGTGAACAGGTTCGTGGCGCTCATATTTATATTCAAGAAGTCGGTTTGTTCGCCCCAAGGGGTGGCTGTTTATAGTTGGTCCGACAAGTAAGGGCGGGTATCCAAGCTACACAGGCAGTTACAAAGCTCCTTCACTGGGCGTACAAATGCATTGTTGTTTCATCCTCGGTGCGTGGTGTGGCAGCAAGTAATACTCTCGTTTGCAAATGGTTGCTTGCACTCTCACATCTGCTCTCCCTGATTTTCGGCTTCGTAATACTTCGAGTATATGGACTAGTAGGTATGTATTACTATGAAATCCCTTTTTAATACTCTCGGTCCCACGTTATCTCTGAATGAGTGCTTCCGATTCTTAATAATCACTCCATATCGCTGCTCAGCGCTTACTTGCTTACATCTATGTCATGTCTACCATAACAGTATTGTATCCCAAGCTACCTAGTGTTATCATTTCAGATTTTACAGTTACTTCCTAAGTCATAGGGCGACTGACGTTGTAGCGCATCACGCCGCCCATACAAACTACAAAGCGATTTTTTGTTTTCAGTTGCCATATCACACACATACTTAACTAAGAGAATGAAAAAAGATGGATGGAAAAAGGAGAAAAGGAAAACAGAAAAAAATTGCTCTCCGAATCGGGGAATCGAACCCCGGGCTTGACGGTTCTTTTCCAGAGTTCACGGGATCATGAGAGCGTCAAATGTTAGCCACTACACCAATTCGGATGATCTCCACACGCCTCTGTTTCAAAACATATCATACCAAACCCCAGATGTTCAATACTTGCTGGTATCTGTTTGCAACAAACTAGAATAAGAGAGCGTGATTTGCGGTCAGCGAATAATATTTATGAACGGACTAACTCATATTGAATTTTAAAACATAACCCAAGGACCATTGTGTACTACAAACTTACATCTATCTACTTACCAGGCAAGTAGGTAGGTATGTAGAATGATACCGCCAAGGTGATGGAGGAATCCCACCTTGAATACCATGATAGATATCATACCATATAGCCTACCTATCAGAGCCTTTTTCGAGATTGCACTGGGATATTCCACTGCACCGGTATGGATCAGTGAAAAAGGCCAGCAATATAGCAAGATAGCACATTCTTTGGAATGCGTGTGCCGCCTCTGTTCCTTTTCCATCCCTATGGAGTATATGAGAGTATATCTCATCTCACATTGTTTGCTTATCGAAAATGCATGATACATAGGGACACTTGAAGGTATATGGAGGGAGGGGGACTTCAGGCATGATCCTACTGAAATGACTTTGATTCTTTGAAGAGACTGAATAATAATTGGGTTTCGAAGCGGACTATCTATCATCAAATATTTTTGGGGAAGAAATGAAAGACAGAAGAGAACATGCAAGTTACCAAATTCATATCCTGTGTGGGTCTTGGTGTGTTCGTCTATACTTAAGCCTTCATATCCTAATTATACTTTCATCTGTGACATGTCCCCGAAAAAAAATCGAGCTCGAGGATATTGACTGTACTTACCGACGCTTTTAGATGCCTAACGTGAGGTGTAGACACTCTGGACATCTTGGCGATGTTAAGATATCGCATGAACTGAAACTATCAAGCACAGAGCTAGGTGTGAGCAGCAAAGAGATCTTCACAGCCCGTTTGAAGAGTAAACTGCTGATTTAATCTCAACGGGTACTCTCTATCTCTTGTGGCTTATCATGTCCCCCCCCGGCTTCCCGCGAATACATAGGCACTTAGCACAACTCGATCTCTATTTCAAGAAACGTCTTTTCTATCCTTAGTTTATATGTCAATTCATAGGCCCGACAAGTCCTACACACGTGCATTTTTTGACGATGATTGATAACAGTAGGTCCCCAGCTTCTACATCTGCACCAGCCAAACGTCGATTATTTTGTGTAGATGTAAGTACAGGACTAAGCATCCATATTGACGGTCAAAATTCAGGATTGAGGTTAGATCTCACAATAGGAAGGATTCTGCGTGCAGCCATGTAGTAAGCAGTCACTCTAGTCAGACGCTACGTCAGTGATCATCAAGGTACCTACGGGACTTATCGACCGAGCAGAAACCGAGGCATCGAAACCCTGCTCACTACCCGTACGTTCGACGGCCAGCGAGCTGTCTGCGTGGGAGATAGTAGCTACTGGGGGGCTATTTGAAAAGGGTAACCTTCATAGAGTAGAGAAAAACTTTGAGTACCATGAATCATGTATAAGACGGAGTGGATGGACACTAAAGCAGAGCCGGCAATGTCCTGAATCGGTAATGAGCATCCAGTCTTCCTATCTGGGTAGTCTGGGTACACTAGGTATTATTGTTGTAGGCCTGAATCTACAGAGGGCATATCGGTGGATTTGGTTGGTTGATTCAGGCTTTAGTGGCGATCCTCAGCACCTGCAGTCTTTACATTGGGCCAGAGTCTGGCCAGAGCTCGGCCAGAGCTACATCAGTACTGTAGGTAAGCTGGTTAGCTGACTGGATCGTTAGCGGCGCACTAGCTAGCTCTTTAGCGTGTCCAGGCAGATCTAGGGACTTTGCTCACCTCACCCCCGCCATCTCCCGCCATCGGCGCAAGGATTGAGCAGACGAACCCCACCATTTCTACTTTTTTCTCGCCTCACCTCTTCTTTTCTTCTACTCCTCCTTCTCCAGCCTTCAATCCCACGAGCTTGACCTCGACTTCACTTCATTGATCCTCGCCTTCTCACATAAGCCCTGCGATAGATAGACCTGTTCGCTTCTTTACCCCTCCAATCAGTCGCTCCGCCTACAACCGTCGCCATGGCTGCTTACGCTCTTTCTCAGGAGCACAGAGATGTGAGTACCAGATACACTAGATTCTATGTCCTGCGGATGAATTGGCGCTGACACGCTTCTAGATGCTCGAGAAGTCCCTCGTGGACTCGGACCCCGAGGTTGCTGAGATCATGGTATGTCTCCATCATCAATGCCTTTGCTCAGCCGTGTTTTCTTCGAGGAGCTCGCTCACTGACGGCCGATGCAGAAAAAAGAGATTCAGCGTCAGCGAGAGTCCATTATCCTCATCGCTTCCGAGAATGTCACATCGCGTGCTGTCTTCGATGCTCTAGGATCACCCATGTCCAACAAGTACTCGGAGGGCCAGCCCGGCGCGCGCTACTACGGTGGCAACGAGCATATCGATGCCATCGAACTGCTCTGCCAGAAGCGCGCCCTCGAGGCCTTCCACCTCGACTCTGCTAAATGGGGTGTCAACGTCCAGTCCCTGAGCGGTAGCCCTGCCAACTTACAGGTGTACCAGGCCATCATTCCTCCCGGTGGCCGACTCATGGGTTTGGACCTCCCCCACGGTGGCCACTTGAGCCACGGCTACCAGACACCTGCCAAGAAGTAAGCTTCAACCGACAGCTACATCTTGTCCTTCTTTTCTATCGTAGCACTAACTCGGTTCCTCGCAGGATCTCTGCTGTTTCCACCTACTTCCAGACCATGCCCTACCGGGTAAACATTGAGACTGGCATCATCGACTACGACAAGCTCGAGGAGAACGCTCAATTGTTCCGCCCCAAGATCTTGGTCGCTGGTACATCCGCTTACTGCCGCGAGATCGACTATGCTCGCATGCGCAAGATTGCCGATTCCGTCGGCGCTCACCTCGTCGTCGACATGGCTCACATCTCTGGCCTCATCGCTGCCGAGTGCATCAAGTCGCCCTTCCATTACGCTGATGTTGTCACCACCACAACGCACAAGTCGCTCCGTGGACCTCGTGGTGCCATGATCTTCTTCCGCAGGGGTGTACGCAGCACCGACAAGACTGGAAAGGAGACCAAGTACGACCTGGAAGAGAAGATCAACTTCTCCGTCTTCCCCGGTCACCAAGGTGGCCCCCACAACCACACCATCACTGCTCTTACCGTTGCCCTCAAGCAGGCCGCTACTCCTGAATTCAAGGCTTACCAGCAGAAGGTTGTCGCTAATGCCAAGGCTCTGGAGAATAAGTTCAAGACTCTCGGCTACACGCTGGTGTCTGGCGGTACCGACTCACACATGGTGTTACTCGATCTGCGCCCCATACCTTTGGATGGTGCACGTGTTGAGGCCGTTCTCGAAAACTTCAACATTGCCTGCAACAAGAACAGTGTCCCCGGTGACAAGTCAGCCTTGACTCCTGGTGGTCTGCGCATCGGTACCCCCGCCATGACCTCGCGTGGTTTTGGTGAGAAGGACTTCGAGCGCGTTGCCGACTACATTGACCAGTCCATCAAGATTTCCCAGGAAGTCCAGGCCAGCCTACCTAAGGAAGCCAACAAGCTCAAGGACTTCCGGGCCAAGGTAGCCGGTGGCGAGGTTGCTAAAATTAACGATCTCAAGAAGGAGGTCGCTTCCTGGTGCCGAGGCTTCCCCCTCCCCGTTGAGGGCTGGAGGGTCGACGCTGGTATCTAAGCGGACTTGTTTTATCGGTTCTGGGATTATTTGGTTTTATAGTAAGGCGTGTAGGGGCTGCATCGTCGTTCAACATAGATGACTAGGCGGGAAAATTGGAGGCAACTCAACTGTTCTCTAGGGAGCGCCTAACAATCGGCTCTTTTTCTTAGTTTCAAATGGATTTGGTTTATGGTGGGGTAAAGGGACGAGAAAAAAATTATACCTTGCATGCATTCATCAGGCGTTGCAAGTGCTTTTTTAACGAGAGCACCGGGAGTACTGGCAGCTCTTCCGGGTTTGAGTTATTCAACAACTCTGCTGCTTCAACGCGCTCTTACACCGTATTATGAGAGTCACGGTGTCATTTCATGTATATACCACACATTGTAAAGACAGATCAGATGATATACCACGAAGGACAACATTTGAAATCTCAAGAATGTGCCCAAACTTCGTATTGTTCCGTTTACGTGAAACATGTGTATATGAATGAGCAGACAGAAAGGTGTCACTCCACGAATATGCGCCCTATTTGCATCAAAAGACAGCATCAAATGTGGCCCGGTGGCTATACCTGCTTTATCTTGTATAGGTGCTAAAATAAGCATATTGGGTTCGCCTCGCTTCTCTCACTTACTTTTTTTTCTTTGCGTCCTTGTCGTTGTTGTCATAAGGCTTATGTTCTCAACAGCTGTTACGAGGAAAGCAGACAAATAAAATCAAGATGCCTACTACCTTACTCAACTCAACCCTCACCCACATCTCACATATCTCATGAGTCTCATCGTTCTCAACCCAAAAAAGAAAAAAGAAAAAGACGAACAGGGTGTACAAACAATACACATAGAATCAGCTCTATTCATCTCTCAATTAAGTCTTTAACCTACACCATCATGGGCTAGTTTAGTTCTTAAAAGGACCGTGACCCCTTTATAATCTGTGTAATGATAGAACAAAAAGTGATCAAGTAAGCTCCTCACGAAAGTAGGTAGCCTGCTTTAATGCGGCTTTTGATTGACTCCAAAAAATTCTGTTTTATACAGTGTCTGCCATACGCAGCTGGTATTCCACTCCTTGTACTCCTAACCTTCCTACTCCTCTTTTTATAAAAGTGATGCACTTAATCTTCACACTTGACTTTGAGTCTAAAGTCAATCTCAACCCAAACTTCAGCCTCCACTAAACAAACAGAACAACAAATAACCACCACCATCACCGCCAAAACACTATTATGGTAACCTATCGAAGTAGGTCACCTGTCAAATTCAGATTATCACTGATCCTCGACCCCACCATTAACTGGGGCACTACGCAACTCTCTCCCGGTCCCTCATAAAAGATGCTGTACAATAACCAAACGTCAAAAACTCCGACCTGTCCTTTGCGTTGAGTTAATCTTGCTTCAACCTTTCTATCGATCAAAGTGACGATATCTAAATGAGCCGGCACGGTGAAAGTAGGGGCTAAAGGATCGAATTCCGCCACCTGTGCCGAGGTGCTGCCGGATAATGCCATCTATTACGAGTATTGCTTCGAAACCTCAACAAAATGAGCCGCAGTGATGCCGCAGAACGTAGGATAACAGTATACAGTGGCACCTGTCTCTCCTCTCCAATTATGAATGCATGATGGCCTTCCACACGGGCATCAATTTTATAGCAGCCCTGAAAAAGGGGGTGCGGGTAATCTATTAGTATCCGGCCCTGTCAGAGCTAGCCTCTTGAGCGGATACAGTGGGTGGAATCGGATTTCTGGCTGTGATGATTCTCGACTATAGCTGCTCTCTTCTGACATAAAAGTTTTCTAAGCTCCTTTGCCAGCAGGTGGAAGTGTAATACCGTTCGTTGTCGGCGTAGAATACGGTGCAGCTGGGCTACCGTTCATCACTGGGATGCTCGCCATGGCGGGGGAGTTCAATTGCGGTTGGGGACTCGGGCTGGCTTGCGAAAAACTGATATTGACAGGTTTGCTGACCCTGGCAGCCCCCATCTGGACAGAGCTGTTGCCCCCTAGGCCAATACCTCCAAGCCCGACAGGCGCGCCTGGGTGGCCCTGGCTGGAAGAGCCAGTTTGCCCTTGACTAGACATCGCATTTCCGATGCTTTCAGTGGACTTGTGGGCACTTTGTTGAGCATTGAAACGGGCCTTAGCCTGATCCACTACCAAGATGAGAGTTAGTGCCTTGGTTCTCCTAACATCCAGGTGGCTACACTGACAAACACTATTTAGATAATAACCGCCGAGCCTCCTAGCTGCGCAAACGACAGCTGAATCAAAATAGAAGAGGCTACTTACTGGCTTGCTGGACTTGATGCGAGCTCAGAGATGTTTGGAAAGACGTCGTCCCCGGAGTTTGGCTGGATTGATTTGGGGTATGATGCTGGTTCGAGATTTGATGATTCTGCATCGGCGGAGGTACATGTGTTCCTGCAGGGGGGTAGTAAGGCCTCGGCGCGTTGTTAGCCATGTGCGGCCCACTATAGGAGGGCTGACGAGAAGGCGTGCCTGTAGGGTGATATCCCTGTGGTGGTGGCACATGCGGCGAATGGGGTTGCTGATGATGGATATGTGGAGATGAAGATGTGGTCCGTGGAGGCATGGTAGCTGCACCGTTGGCATAATGTCCGTACGGAGCATGTGATGGCGTGGGGGCCGGCGATTGATGGGCCTGATAGGACTGATGGTTATAATGGGGCTGAGTGTTAGGTGGATGGGGATTATATGCTTGAAAACGGGTCTGTGGAGTTGCGTTGCCCAAGTGGCCTAAGTTATTGTAACCTGGAACGTATTTCGAGTTTGGAGTCGAGTACATGCGGTTTTGTGTCGGTGTGGAGCTGTATGAAGGCTGAGAGTAGCCAGATGTGGGCTTGACGTATTGTTGTGTGTATCCTGTATTTTGATACGTGTTAGATGGGCGATACCCTGTGTTCGGAGCAGGTCTTTGTTGGTAGTTTGGCGGCATGGTTTGAGCTCCTCGCTGCATCGCGGGTTGTGGAGGCCGTATTGGGGTCTGGCTAGCGTAAAATGGTGGAGTCGGTGCTGGAGCCCTATTTGCGGTTTGGTGATACTGTTGACTGTACTGCATGCTGCTGGACGAGCTAGACGAGCGATGAGAAGCTGGCCGAGTATTGGCGGCCACGGCGGCGGTTTGTGTGGCTCTAGCACGAGCAGCCGCTTCATCTTCTTCCATGGTACCCTGATACTCATCGGTACGGATTTCAATCTTGGTCGAGATGTTCAGATCCTCCAACTTATCTGAATTCAGACGGGCAACTGCGTAAGGTGGCAGCATCTGAATAACTAACAGAAGCTGGGCCTTGAGGGCCTCATAAGTAGCCGTCTCCTCTTCTCCTGGTTGCACTTGTGTTCCATTTGTGAGCATGTCGCTGTGGGCGGGGTCTGAGGCATAACGACTTTGGCTTGAAGCTGTAGGGAGCGTTAAATTGCGATTCTTTTGATACGATATCAGGGTCTGAATCATGTCGGATACATCCTGTAGAACGTCTTCTGTATCTTTTTCATTGTCCGGCTTTCGAGGACAACAAGCTTCTTCGAGGCTAGGATCTATCACACTGTCGTCCCAGTTTGCAATTGCTTGCTGGATTATTTGCTCATCAATCTCATCGTTCGGATCCACATCCATATGGTCGCTCTCGTCCGTAACATTATTTGCACGTTCAGAGTCTACCAAGCGATCGAAATTGCGATGTCCGACTTTCTGCCACCACAACGTGTGGCTGATCAAACCGGAAGAAACCATGGCCGCCGAGTCATCCTTTGATGGTGCGAAGCTGGAAAATGCACCACGGAAGAGAGATTCCAACTCCGAAGCCTCCAGTTCTAGGGAAGAGGGCTTGTTGCCTGCGAGGCTGAGAGCGCGTTCACGCTGCTTCGTCATAGTCTGAGAGGTGGGTGAAGCATTACTGTAGTCAAGCCATCTTCCAGTAGATAATGGCTGGCTGAAATAAGACCCAGCTCGGTACTTGGACTTCTCAGTTAGCTCAGGTCTGTGCCAGCCCACCTGTACGCCTTTGGTGGTGCTTTTGGGGGCCTTTGGCGGAGGTAGCGAAGGGAGGGATCGGGGAGCCGGAAACAATTCGCCTAACGTCTTGGACTTCTTGTCTTTATCCACGGAAGGGTGGAAGGAGTAGGGGAGGACCTTGGTGACCTTGATGCCATTGGGTAGGCCAATCTCTTTAAGAGGCCGAAAACCCGCATTAGACTCCGATGTCGTATCAATGGGCTGCTGAAGACTCGAATACAGCTGGCGCGGTCTTGGAGCCTCGCCGAAGACGCTGAGCATGATATTACCGCTGGCATTTGATTGCAAGTCATCGCCAGGTTCGAGTGTCCCCAACACCCTAAGACTGTGGGACGCTCCAATATAAGATAACTCGCGCTTGAACAGTCCATAAGCACGCTTCTTGAATTCAAGCACACGCGCAATGGCGGATTCACGGCTGGAAAAGTCATCATCATCCTTTACAAGCCGTAGCTCAGCAAGCTGGTCGGTGATGGAAGATTTGATATCGGTGATGATAGCGTCAACGCTGTCATATCCGTCCTGGGCAACCTTGTCGGCAATGGAACGTGGCAACCTGTTCTCTACGGATTTCTGACGTTTGGCGTCAGGTTCACTGGTCGAGTCGAACTCGGGGAGAGGGCGCTTCAGAATGGAGGGTGTTGGGTCAAGCCTACATAAAAGCCATGGTGAGTTTTAAGTTGTAGCAATCAGGACTGCACGTAGAGGGGCAAGAATAGCGGTGCTATAACAATGACTGAAAGGATGCAATGATATACCGCACCTTTCCAGTAGAAGATAATAGTCCCGGATGGTCTCTTGGGGGATCTTGTTGCGCTCGGAGGAATCGGAGTAGGCATCGCCCGCAGGCGTGCCAGGGTCACTCGAGCCAGCGCCGTTTAGTTGTTTGTCGTCCTCGTCACTAGATTCGCGCTTACGCTTGACGGAAGCATTGATGGATTGTGAAGCGTCAGCTTCGGGAGTGAGGTGCATGGGCGACGGCGTAGCGACGCCATTAGGGGGCGCGACCGATGCCATAGCTACAGATTAATGAGGAAACGCGGGCGGAAGGGCAGTTCGTTGGTGGTTGTTGCCAATACCATCCATCCAGACGGGCGGTGCTGGTGGCGGCGATAGCGTTGATGATGATAATGACGACGATGATGATGGCGGCGCGGGCGGCCGAGCAACTATGGCTCGCAGCACAGTGAGCGCTGCCCTGCTGGTGATGCGGGTGCAGACGCTGACACGGGTACAGGAGCTGGTGTTGGTGCTGGTGTCAGCGCGGACGAGTGCAAGTGGTGGGAGTGAATGGATGGGTTCGTGGGTTGGTTGGTGGTTCACAGGCGCGACGGGGTGCACGCCCTGGATTGCGGGTTGGTCGCGACGGGGGAAAAAACGACGGCTTGGTATTTCGCAGGATAGCCAGTTCAGGGTAATAATTTGGGACCTGGCAACCTCCGACAACCACAGCGGCCAAGATGCTACAGCATCAGCTCCAACACTAGTCAAGTCGCGAAAATGCTGTCGGGCAATCCACCACGGCACTGTGAATGAAGGAAAGAAAAGAAATAAAATCAGATGATGCCAGGTGGTAATACCTGAACAGCCCAAATGGTTGATTTTTGGCAAGCTGGGAGTTCTGCAAATACGGCTGCACGCTCTGATGAAGAGGAAGGGAGGCTTGTCTTGTCGTGGACGTGGAACTGGGCAAGCAGGCGGACAGATCTGGCTTGGGGCCATTCATTCCCTCTGCGGCCCGCTTGAGCACCTGCGAAAATTGAGTACTAACAATTATGGGGCTCTGTCCAATCCCACTTCGGATCAGATCACGTGTCTTGCATTCCAAGGGACGTTTTGAAACCAGGCCTGTAGTACCGTGGATCCCAGTACGTGCAGACTAAGAAGAGGTAACCTTAATACTGAGTATGCTAGGATAGATGTTCGACATCACAAATAGAAGGCTATTCTTAAATTTTGTATTCGACGTAATGCGCGAGAAGTAGGCATCTCTCCAATTTATAAGTGTAGCTGAACACAATGTGCTGTTTCTGTTTTCTATCTACTATATGCGCAGCAGCCTATATGCACAATGACTTACACGGGATGGATCGACATTGATTCGAAGCTGATTGCCTCCCGAAGACTTCTTTTATATTGCGAATTGCCTAGATACTTGATAACTTTCCCCAAGTCCTGCCTCCATTACAAGCACCTCTGGTATGATTTCTCGATCTCCCCACCTTTTCGCGCCCATAACGTACAGACCCATCTACAATGAATCATCGTCACTTTACATATGTAGCCGGACGTGGGGCCTACCTAGCCCGCCCCGGTGCGACTTTGAAGGTCCAAGCTACCTAGGTAGATGCATGCAGAAACAGGGCAGCTGGCCGTCTACGTAGGTAGTGAATCAGTCGCTTCATGATTTCGTTTAACAACTTGTACAGTAAGGGTTTCCATCAAGAGAATACCAAGTTGAAGGTTCCCATGCTCAATCAAACGTGCTCAATTTATTCTCCCCTCGAGAAGAGAAAGAGGACAACTGCTAACATTTTCCAAAGCTACACTAGCCAGGAACACGCTCAACTTTGGGAAACCCGGATCGTCGCATAGCTACCGAGCTCCACAAGGAGCTCGACACACTGGCTAGTAACAAGCTTGTGATGATGTTGGAGGTGCTTACCGTAGTACATATGTAGACTATATGTGATCAACTTAGTTTTAACTTCATCTATCTCTAGCTAACTTTCGCGTCGACCAATGCCTTTATAATTCGCTTTAATTAGGCACCATTCAATCAACATGATTACCATGCAAAATTTATGATAAGAGACAAATTATACAATTCATGTAGTGAACAGGAAGCAACTGAACCGCTTGTGTGTTTATATCAATGTCAGGAACAAGACGCAATGAATTCAAAACTCTAGCGGGTTGACGCAATGCGCAACAAAACTCTGTTGTGTAGACCATATTGTACATGTGTGATAACTAGTCTCTCCGTGCGTGTACGTGAAACGAAAGCTCGACTTGAAGAGGTAAACGACTCCAGCTCTTCAAGACAAAGTAGTACGCTTTATCCTTCCCTCCTCTTCGTACCCAAAACAATCGTCACTGGCCGGTTTGCAAAATATATTTCATTCAGTCTCATGCGCTCTTTGTACCGTAATTACAATCTCTACTTCCTGGTGTGGGTATCTAGACGCTTATTTGGCCTTGGCCAACCCGACAGTACCCTTACCGAGATCGTAGATGGAGTACCACCTACGAAGGAAGGCATCACCTAGGATAGCAAGAGGGCCAACCGGAGCGGGGAAATCCATGCCCATGAATGTCGAGATGCAGCTTCCAGAAACCTCAAGAATGTAATCGTAGGGGCCAATAGGGAAGTCATAACCGCTCAGCTTGAATGAAATATCGGGCAACGAGTCTCGGGCCGAACAGTCGACGGTGTATTGACCGTTGAAACCCTTCTTAGCGCCGATCTCCTTGTTCAGAAGCTCGGCAAGATCGGTGGGCAGAGCAATCAAAGATGTGCCAGTGTCTAGAATAACACCAGTGTTGTCAAGCTCAGCAACTTCATCGCCGAAAGCGATGGAATCAAAATCGACCTCCCAGTAGGCCTTGCGGCGTAGAGGGATCTCAGTGATTTTACCGGTGTAGTGGTCCTTATCAACACCACCGAAGACGACCTCTGAGTCTTCAGCGCCACTCTCGCTGCCCAAGTAGAAGGCAAACACAGCGTCGTCGATCAGCCCCTGGTTGACTAGTTGGTAGAAGGGAGGGACAATTCCATTGACGGAGATGCGATCAAAGCCCAATCCCAGAATACCATCAAATCGACCAAAGGCAAAGGCTAGACCGGGCTCACTGGTAGCCTCGGCGAAATCTTGGCCCTTGATCTGGAGGTCGCCGATAGTCACAAGGTCTTGAGAAACGAAACCACTCAAGCTACCGGAGCCGTAGCGGATCTCGAACTCAGTGCCGTTTGACTTGTAGGATGATGACGAGGAAGAGTCGTACTTGCTGTGAAGGAAGCAAGCAATGCTGCTGCAAGATTGTGATGGAACCCAGAGGTTGGAACTGCCAGTGTCAAGAATGACCTTGAAGTCCTGGGCTGGTGTACCGATGCTGATCTCGGAGAAGTCTGGGCACCGAGTTAGCCGGAGCGAAGCAGTGAAGGGTAGGAGGGAGAGACAAACATTGAGCGTTCATGAAGTTAGAGATGGGGAGAGGATGGTCTTTCTCGATGTGCATGTTGGCGCCTTGGAAGACAGCTTGAGCGTGGGAATCGGGACGAGCACCGAGGTACTTCTGACCAAGACCCTTAATCTGCATCTCCATCGGAATCGACTCCTACATCGTGAATCCATCAGCATCGCGCGCGCGACATAATAGAAATATTGGGGCATCTCGGACGTACAAGCTGCTCGGCGAGAGGCACCTTCTGGAGCTTCATCTTGTGGACTCCTCCGGCTTGAGCGGAGCCAAGCAGCACCGCTGCGCTAAGGAGAGCTCCTCTCATGACGGGCAACTTCAACAAGAGCGATATAAACAAACTGTGAAGGCCAGAGGCAACAAATACCAGAGGCGGTCTAAAGTAGATGAAGTGTATGTGGATGGAGGAAAGGGGAAGAGTACGGATGATGGTGATGATGTAGGAGAGAGGAAGAAGGTATTGGATGATGCAGCTGGTCTGGGAGATAAGGTCGATGGATTGGACGGATGGGACGCTGGCTGGGGGCGGAGCTCCTGCGCTCGCCAATGGCCGGTTGGGTAGCAGCACTAGATAGCTCGGTAGGTGCGCTACGTAGACAGCGAGGCAGGCGAGGCAGGCACCAGCGTGGTGACAATTCGACACTAAACTCAAATCAGGCCATGCAGGGATCCAAAGGGTGGCTGGAATGGATGTTTCAGAGCTTCGGGGGACTCTGGGGGGAGTCACAGCGCTCTAACCGTACACCACCAGAACACCACTATACGGAGCTGTTATCAGCGTAGCGGGTGGCACGTGCAGAGCCAACCAGCTTGTGACCGGCCATCCTTTGCCTAAAACAGCAGCCGATGACGCACCTAGAGACGGCCGAGCAACCAAACAAAGCAAGACTCGCATGTAGTGTCTCTCCTACTTGCCAGAAACTCAAGAAAGTGAATCCTATTTTGTGAATATCTAATGCATTAGGCCGTAAATAATGGCAATAAGAACCACCATTTGCTTCGCGATGCTATAGTCTGGCTTTTCACATCACGAAGCCAGCCGCCTTGTGTTTGAGTTATATGCGAGGGCTTGAGAAGCATGTAGTCGAAACAATAAGTCGGGTAAAGACACAGACAGCCAGCTTTCCATTGCACTTCGTTTGCGCTTCTGTTCCTCGCTCAGAGATGAAGAAGTACCGATGTTATACAGTCTCACACCTACGTTACACGCGGCTGGACCCGAGTCTCGGTGATGTTGGCAATGTCTCGTTTGAGGCTGTTCAGCACTCGCGTATCTCGACGTGTAGGCGGACATTGGAGGCCACTTAATACCGACGGTATATGTAACTTCAAGAATCTTAGGGGTGTCCGGAAAGCTCTTGAATAGTCGGACAGGACTTAGTTGCCCCCAGTAGATCAACTATATCAATGAATTGCGTCTATCACCAGGTCATTATTCAAGCCCTTATAAAACAGCTGCTTATTGATAGTTCTAGGTATGCTTCGGAAACGACAAACGAAAGCTTGTAACAAGTCAGTTACTTGTCTAAGTTCGCTTTCTTAGTTATACAAGTAAGATGTTTACTGTCGTATTATTATAGACGATAACTTACTTTGGGGTTCCAGAGTACTCATCCAGCATGATTCAGATAATTGGGCGAGAGGATAAGAAATAGGCGATTGCTCACCCATTGACCTATGATCTTGATGCTTTTGAACTCACTTCGATGATTCACAAGATCCCCCTCGGCTTTGGGTTACCACTTTAATATTTAAAGGTGGTGGTTTCGCTCAAGTTTGATTTAAATCGTTCCACTACAAATCAGAGAGTTAGGAACAAGCGAGAGTAGCACTAATACTACTTTATAATACCCTATACCATGGGCAGCCCGTCGCTAGTTAACATTTCTTCACGGGCTTTTTATTCGCTTTGGACAAAAGTAGGTAGAACAAGTGAAAACATAGTTTCTGGCTTGCTTTTGAATGGATCTCAGGATAATAGCGTAAGATTCGCTGACCAAAAGCAAAAGCAAAAGTATGGGATGACTCGAGAGTTACATGAATAATCGGCGAGTTGTGCGCGGTTTAGGAGAAACCCATGCCCTCAATTTGCTGCCGAGCTTGAACTCGAAGTAGTCGAGTTGTCAAGCTCCTGGCATCATGCATTCATGATATGGCACCTCAGAATGGTCAGAGCAAATCAATATATTACAGTGTACCATCTGTCACAAGTTTCTGCCCTTCCCTGTTAAAAGAAATCTAAGTGTGAAATGCGGCTCAGCATGAAACTATTTCCGCCACGGCCTCTCCTAACAAACCTCTCCTAGCAAACCTCTTGGTGATCACCAGAGCTGCTGCTAGCTGTATATGCAGATATACAGTCCATTCCAAGACCCATGAGAGGTTCCCGAGATCATGTCCGACGCCTTGTCGAAATATTGACAAATTTGAGCCCTGTAATAGCCGAGATGCTACCTACGGGGTATCATTTTTGGTGGGGTGGCCGAATCTCGTTGGAAGACCAATCGGTAGTACAGCTGCGTCAATTTCGTAGATGACACTCCGAAAATGCGCAAGAAATTATTCAGAGGGAATCGTGTATATGTATTTCCTTCGAATACTGAGAGAACACACTTTCAGCTTTCCTGCATCCTGACCGCATTTGATATGTAGGTAGCTCCCCGAGGCGGTGGAAGAAAAACTTGAGACACCTCACACCACTTACACCCCCTACACTACCTAAACCCAGTATTTTTTAAAGCTGTTTCAAATCTTATATATTCTTTTTTTTAGCATAATTATATTTAATAGCTGTTTATACACTTTGTTTATTTATTTGTTAATTATTTTCTGCAATAGTTTTGCTTAGCTTGGTGTGAGGTGTCTCAAGTTTCTTTTCCACCGCCTCGCTCCCTAGCAGGACCCTAGATTCTCGTATGAATCCTGAAACTGGTAACGTCATGAACGGCATGATCGGCACAGGGAAAACGATGCGAAAAAGATGATGGGCATAATGCGACCTGTAGCTCTCTCTAGCTTCTTGCTGCCGGTACCGGTGGACCTGCCAAATGGCGCAACATTGACTGTGATGTAAAGATGAGGCAATGCTATTGGTCTATGGGGCCGGAAAGGGAAATCCTTCAACTGTCATCACAAAGGTGACTACTTAAGTAAGTAGGCTGACAGGGATGAGGGAACCCGAAACCAGGCAGAGGCCACCAACAGACCCGAATTCTCCCCGGCAGATCTCGCATTAGGGACTGATGATAGTCTAAGCCTAGTGGAGCGCCCATTCGTCATGGGCACACGTATACCTGACATCAGAGGCAAACAGACAGACCCCCCAACTCGATGGGTGAGCGGCTATGAAATGGTCTCAGCGCCCGCTTCGTGCCAAGAGGATTTTCCCCATGAGAGTGAGATTGAAATTCATCATATTTCTCATCATGGCGGGAATCGGACACAAGCTCATGAGCCACGTCAAGAAGCACTTTGACCACTCAAACGAAGGCGGCCAACAACAGTTGCAGCCACAACCACAACCCCAATTCCAACCACAACAGCAGTTCCAACCACAGCAGCAGCAACAACAGCAGCAGTACCAAGCACCCCTGAACCCAGGATCAGATGCATCAAACGCCCACAGGTCACACACCTGGACCCTAAACTCCGAGGTAGTACCTCTCAACCAGGGCGGGACGTATCCCCGCCTCTGCCGGCTCTCCGATGGCTCGCTCCTGTGTGTAGTGACGCGGGTGCTAGAGGGTATGCACGTCTTAAAAGTATCGCGAAGCACAGACAACGGGCGGACCTTCGCGCCCTACAGCGAGATCACACGGGGGCCCGGCGACGTCGACAACGGGTTCCTGCTAGAAGTACCCGTGCCAAACCAAGGGCCAACAGTCCTCGCAGCCTTCCGGAACCACGCGAAGGGGCCCGACGGCAAGGTGACGCACTTCCGCATCACGGTCTGCAACAGCACAGACGGCGGGCGATCATGGCGCTTCGCGTCGCAGGCGGCGCAGGTGTCGGCCGCGCAGAGCGGCGGCATGGGCCTCTGGGAGCCCTTCATGCGGCTCACGGCGACGCCCGACGGGGTCCCCTACGTGCAGCTGACGTACTCGGGCGAGCTCGCCAAGAACGACCAGGAGACGTTCGCCGTGGACTCGTTCGACGGCGGCAGGACCTGGACCTCGGAGCCCAAGTGCCTGCGGTGCCACGCGCACAACGAGAACCTGCGCGACGGCATGCAGGGCATCGCGAAGACGTGGGATGCGTCGACGGGCCGCGAGGCCCTCGTCATGGTCTTCGAGACGACGCGGCGCCGCCCGCACTTTAGCCTCGAGTACGTCGTCTCGTACGACGACGGCCGGAGCTGGGGTGACCGTGGCGTCGTGTACGTCCCGCGGGGCCAGAAGACGAATGCCGGGTCGCCGCAGGTCGCGGCGTGCAGAGGTGGGAAGTTGGCCGTCGTGTTCATGACGGATGAAGATCTCGAGGAGCGCAAGTGGCCGCACAAGGCCGCTGTCAAAGCCGTGTTTGCTGATGGGCTGAATGGAGGCAGGATCCGCTGGTCGGAGCATCCTGTCCTGGTTCATCAATCCCCCGCACACTGGCCTGGCGTGTTTTGCACGGCGGAGGACGAGGTTATGGCTGTGTATGAGCAGCACGGCAAACCCCTGGGGAGGCTGCTGCACGTAGTATAAGAGCTGGTCATATATAGCACCTCGTACATATAATGGAAAAAAAAACTCTATGCTTAAATAGTAGACACGACATGCTCTACTGGTGCCTTACAATACGTACGAATTGGGTTAACAAGACTCGGTAGATATTCTTGCGACACACTATCATCAGTTTAACAGACGGGATTGTGTCAGATGTAACACCAGGTAATAGCACGAGAAAACAACCACGTTGAGCAACGGTAGGAAGAGGAGAGAAAAAATCGCACTGCTAGAGTTGGGTATCATTGGTCTCATATAAACATATAATACATGCTGGTTTTGTCTAAGCCTCACTTATTTCTTCACGATAGACTCTCCTAAGCTCAAATAGCACCTCGACCGTGATCAGCGCAATAATAATCCACTCTAGCCTGTGGCCATATTTCTCGCTAATCATCTCCCGAAGGACGCTCACATTCTCGTGTGCGTAGTCGATGCGTTTGTTCAGTATCTCAATGCGCCGGCGAACAGATAGTGCCGCACCGATCTGGTTGTAGTACTCTTCCAGTACAGACTCCGAATCCCAAAACATATCTGGTAGTTCCTCGGTGATATCTGAGTAGTGGTTTAATTGCGATCGCAAGTTTAGTAATTGACCCGTCATCTTCATGATGGAGGACCGCTTCAGCTTGTTTTGCGACCCCGCTGCGAGCACATTTAATGTTGCCTTAGACTCCTGAAGAAGGTATTCGAGGTCGGTCTCCAGCACTGCTAACTTCGGACTCCTGGCAAGCCCGCTCGAGAAAGCGACCTTAGCCAGAGTCGTGTCAAATCTATTGTTCACGGCATCCTGATTTTTCGTGCCTAGTATGACGACCTCTCCCTTCATGTAGCTTGTATCCCGGGTTTCATCGGGAGTGAACTCCAGCATCTCCATTTCGGCACGGTCCACGTGCGGGAAGCTCGCCGCCCGGATCAGATGTTTGGAGGCAAGTTTCACGAGTATGTCTTTCGGGACGGACCATGTCACCACAGTACCCGAAGGAAAGACGAAGATATCACCATTGTTGACACCCCGCGCATGCACGACGGCTTGGGTGTCGAACTCGGTGCCGTCGGGATCTAGCTCGAAGCCATGGAAGCCGAGGATCTCCTGGACCTGTGTCATGTCGAAGGACTGGGCGACACATATTGCGCGGATGGTTCGACTCGAATCGGTGTCATCGTGGTCTGCGATCTCGGCGACGGAGGCTTTCCGCGAAGTGCTGTTACGCTTAGAGGGTTTCGTGACGGAGCCCAGCCGAAGACTCTTGGCTGCGGATGCTCGCACAGGTTTTCGTTTCAATGTGGTGGGAATCTTGATCTGCTGAGACCCCTCTTGCTCCTTCGAAGTGTGTTCCAAGATGTCGGGGTCGTCAGCCCGGTCGCCGGCAGCTAACAGTTGATTCGAGGTGAAGAAATTGCGTTTGCGAGGCAGCGATGCGACCGTCGTCTGGTGGAAATGTCGCAGTGGCCGAGGAGTCAGGGAGCGGGTGTGAAATCCTCGGAAAGCAGGTGTAACCACCTTCTGTAAAGGGGACCGCATGGTTTCAATGTTGTGGCCATTGGGGCCGAGTACCTTGGGTAGTTGACTGAGGCCGAAAGCATGATTCGAGCGAGGTTACCACATTACTTCCCGACAGAGCCCACCCGATGCACTCGGGGGCTAATGGTGGGCTGTCCCTCCACTAACCGAGTCGTGCCAAATTTTTTTATCGATAAGACCAATGCCGACCATTCTCTTGTTCTACGACATGATCACCATCATCGTAGACCGCTGCTCCTCACCAATTGATACCTTATATTCTCTAACCCGCAGAGTCATTTTCCCGAACGGAAACTAGATTGTGCGGCAGATCGATCCACTGTAGCGACACCTCTCGGGAGTAGGCAGAAACTATGATGGGTCAACTTCGAAGTCGGTAATCAGATATAGGTATGAAGCACACGCCGGAATCCAATAATAATAAAGTCTCCTTCGCTGATCTGTGACTAGCTCGCAATGCGAATTGTACGGTAAACTGCGCTGAATCTGCACGAGACGGGCCCTCTCTAGATCTGGACCCAAACATGCGAATCCCTCGGGCAAAGACTGGCACCGGGCTGTTGTCGCAGCATGCTTGGAGCCAGACACTATCCCGGGTAACCAATAGGACAGGATACCTCCGCTTCTCCCCGAACCGCATCCTAGCGCTACGTCTAAGGAGCCAAAACGACGACCAGAAGAAGAGGTACCGGGGCCATTTCTGGTTCGGGGCCAGTGTGCAAAGTGGGCGCCTCCCGATCCTGACCCTACAGACGTGGCTGGCCCGGCAAGACCTGTCGTCAGAGGGACGCTTGGCAACTTCCGTAGGCGCAAAGAAAGAAGCCGACTGGAAGGATGCTTTAAATGTCCTGGCCGCAAGGGGGTGGACGAAAGAGGATCTGGACCATTGGATATGGATACTCTCAGGGGAAAATGGCGATACTCGCGTGCAGCGCTTTGTCTCGACGGACGCCCCCAAACCTATATTCTTGTTATTCCTTCTCCTCAGAAGCGATGAGACTTTTCGCGAAGTTGAGAGTCTTTCCGCTCTAATACAGTTTGCTTCCAAGCACCATATCTTCCAAGAGAGCACACCACCTGGTTCTCAGCTCGACCGGCGCAAGATATTGACTACACCCCAGTTTCTTATTCTGACGCGTCGCCTCATCCACCATGTCCAGAGTCTTCACCCCCAATCCATTGTCAAGGTTGCTCATCTTGTAGCGCACTATATTGAATCTATTCCAAAGGATCCGCACCATAGCCATCATAGAACTGATTACTACCATCAGTGCGCTGTCTTCAATACCGCATTATTTTGCTTGAAGAAGCCCGCGCGTATTCAACCGGTCGCAAACATGGCCTTCAATTGGAGAGCTCAGAAGGTCCTTTTGGCCGTGTCTGACAGTCTGGACAAGCCGTTAGTGATCAATAAAGCCAGCTACCAGGCTATTCGACAAGTCCTCATCGGATTGAAAAAGTCAGGAGAGGAAAGAGCAGTCGCATTGCGGTATGCCAAGTCGTGGCCTCCATACAGACAAGATTTTGACGGAAGAGATACCAAGCGAACTGTCGAAGATGATAGATCGCGCAGTGTCAAGGCTGGCGTGCTCATGCAAGAGGCCGGTTATCCGGCCGATCATTATGATCGAGCATTGGACGCCTTGGGCGGTATGAGTGAGGATACTCCCACAGTACAGACCCGCAGCCTTCCTCCGAAACAGTGGACAGGTGAGAAAAAAGAGTTGAATGTCTACTCCAATTGGGCTATGAATGTCCGAGCCACTCGCAATTCTCAAGAAGCTTGGGGGGCTTTTAACAAGTTCGCTGAAAAGAATGGACTAGCGCCCACTCTTCAAGTGTACAATGAAATGTTTCTCAAGCTTAATGCCACCCCGGCGAACCCTGAGTCAGGTTCGGATCTATTACCTGGTGACTCGCGAGAGACGTTTCCAGTACATGATGCCAATTACAGCCAGTATGAATTGGCTCGGCTATCTCCTCCGACAGTGTCCGAGTTATATGCTGAAATGATGAACCGCGGCATTAGGCCTGGAGGTTATGGTCTCCACAGCCTCATAGCCAATGCAAGATCTATCGAAGAGGGGTTGCGCTACCTCCAGGATAGTGGCATAGCACCTGATATTGTTAACTCTATTGGTATTTACAAGCTACCATCTTTCCAAGCACTTCGTCGAATCCCACTTCTATGCTTCAGCAGCTACATTCTACTGCTCTGCAGGCTGCAGCCTGATCATCGAGGGCATGATACACATTTCAATGACGAGCTCTACCGAATACGCCATGCCATTAAGCTCGTTTCGATGAGACTAACCCCAAACACAACTGAAGGTAGAACCTTTCGTCCCCCTTGGCATTCCATATTGCGAGCACTAGCACGCGCTCAAATTGCTGTTGAGAACGGGCCTGCCGCAGAGAACGACCTAGAATCCCTAAAGCTATTTTTGAGAACCTTCGAATCTGCACGCAGTACTATAGGCATCGATTCTGAGTTGTTCATGCTGTTTTGCCGTGCCATCCAGAAGGCCGCGCGATCAAGGCTTAAATCACTACCGGATATGGGGCGTCTTGATGCACCCTTGATACCATATAAACAAGATTTACTGAACATAATCACCGCGAGATTTTCTCTACTAACAACGCCACTGTTTGAAGATATACCGTCCTCCTTGCCAGTGCCCAATTTCCAGTTTCCACTAGGTCCGGCCCTTCTCCATGCATATATGCGTGCTCTGGCCTTCCTAGAAGCTAAAGATGAGATGACGGCCCTACTTTTTTGGATAATAGACAACTACAGATATTTGACCCAGGAAGCTATTCGCGTGGGTAATCGTGGCCAGGCGATGATAGCGAAGACTTTTTGCGTGTTCCATGCGTTTGCTGAACCTGCGCTTGAAGAGGATACAAGACAGGAGCTCACGACCCGCATGGATCGCCTTGTCGCGGATGGGGGAAACTGGCGGTGGCCAACAGCAGAAGAAGTCGAGGACTATATCCGTGCGGATGCAGGTGGCGAGCCTGAAGCACTTCGACAAAGGATAATAGCTCGTTCACGTATGAACACTTCGCCTAACGATGATACGCTTGAGGCCGTGGCCACATGAGCTTGTATAGTCTGTACAAACTATATTCGTGTACTATAAAACGGAGATACCCCTAGGATTACAATTCAAATTATATCTATGATGATCTTTACGAGTTTTACGTGTGACTTCTCTATATCATATTCGATTTAATTTTCTTGAGTCTATTGATTATTTTGTTAGTTCTTCTTCCCTCTTCCCTCCCTGGGTTTAATTGCCTTAATTAAGCAGGGCAGCAATCTCGATTTTTACCAGTTCTACCCCGGTATATGACGAATGTGGGATATTCTCGAAAGCCGACGTAAAAGCGTCGTCGAAAGGAGTGAAAGACTAAATCGGTATCCTTAGCATTCCAGCGGCCGATAACCTCTCACTAAATTTGCCGCGAACGATAGCGCCCTTGCGCTGATCTTCCTTTTGGATTGTCACACGTAGCGAATACGAGGCTGCAAGTCTCAGACCTTCTGAACGCGTTACACGCGCTGAAACGTGTCTTCCCATCTATTACTGATATTCTTCCTGATGTCCTACGTGAGGCTATTCAGCCCTCGCTTAACTAAGACATAGGCGCCGAGGTCGGAGGTTTACCCTATTGCCCAGAGTTGTATATAGATTCGTAGCCAAGCCACCTGAACGGAAGAGAATCCGAATGGTCAAGGTCTTAGGCAGCCATAACAGATTGTTGTATTCTGAATAGAGTTAATTCCAAGCCCTGAAACAAACCCTTGTTATATGGATCGCCTGGAATATATAAGTAGCATGGGGATAACGCACCTTTTGCGCCATTATCGAGGATTTATCCAAGGGGTAGGTGCTCAATTTCAGCACGCCTCTCCTTAACTCACTAATTAGGTTTTCTTTTTTCTTTTTTTTTGTGCGTGTAAAGAGCATTGTGGTGTACACCAGTGATATTTCCTCTTCGCTATCCTAGTGAAGCCAGATGCTGGAAATTCTTTCGTCACTTTTTTAGCTGCTGCGCTGCATGTGTTTAGATTGTCTCAGTCTATTCGCGCCTAACTAAGCTATTTGAATCTAGAGGTTGAAAACGGGATCGACAACGAGTGTCAAAGTAAGCCACGTGGTGGTTCTTGCACGAGCCGCTGAAGGTTCTGGAACGCCGGTCTCTTCACTGGTGAATTAAACATTTTCTAATTCGAGCAGAAATGCGTAGAATAGGAACATGTAACATTAATCTGCATATTCGCCCTTCAGTCGTATGAACCGGAAGAGTTTTCATGAAGCCTACCTCCCAATTCAGACTAACAGAGGTCTGACTTGGCTAACTCTTCGGCAGCTACGGTACGCTAATAGACACCAACTTACAATTTTCAGGATACACGCGTTCATTTACCCTAGAGCGAACGGAGACCATAATTCACCTTCTTAACCATACCTATATTCGCAATACGTCGTGACTGCCAGAGTTGTAAGTAGTATTTTCCATCTGTGAGAAATTCAACATCCTAACCCTATGCATTTTAAGTTGTTTAACAATGTTTCAATTTGTATTTCATTCACGCTCAGAGAGGCAACTGCTTTAGGCCTAGCAGCTAGCACTTAGCCCGATAGAGTAAGGTTTGCCGCTGCAAGGTCCCTTGTGGGCCATATGCAGTCCCACTGACGCGAAACTGACGCCTTCTTATTGGCCAATGCCTCAGGCCCATTCCAGGATGGGGCTGTTATCGACGCTCTCGGCTTGGATGGGATTTCTGGTTCGTCTCCTTTCTGCGGCCATCACAGAATCTCGTACTACCAGTCGATGGGCTGTGGGATACTTGTATGTGCCTGAGAGGTATGTGGACAACTCTACTAGCCCATCTTTTCAAAGGCAGCTCGATTTTGGCTAACAACTCTTCCCCGTAGATATGGTACGCTGTGTGTACGCCGTCTAGCTACTGCACAAACAAGGGGACTGTGATTACTCAAATCCCAGAACACTGTGTTCAACATGGTCGATTGAAAAGTACCTACCTTTAGTGCCTGCAACTTCCCATTTTCTTCAAAGAAGCAACTGCACCTGCTAACTGTTGGAGGCTACATCCCTACCCCAGCATCCCCAGCTGCACAGTCTGTCCCTTCTAGCCCTTCTAACTCTGCCACATCCATTTTGGACTTGACGCAAATGATAACAACGAAATATCTTTTTGGGCAAGGCATCTGTGAGCTGGGCCGTGACGCCTTGTAACGAAGCTCTGCCTCGGACTCTTTTTTGCTTCTTGACATCGAGATGGACGCCCAATCTCCCACCTCACCTACGATTAAGTTGGAAGGCTCGCCCGACCCTTTTTTCTACGATATCTGTATCGCAGAATTACTAGATGGAATTCTCTTAGGTCCACAACACCCAGGAGAAGAAGAAGAAGAAGAAGAAGAAGAAGTCTGTACGACGAGTGCTGTCAACGAAGCTGATTCTCCTCTAGTTCAAGGTGCAGTCGAAACAGAAGGGTGTGCTACTCGGTCTAAAGCAAGCAATGTAGTTGTTGCATTGCCATCCTCCACTCTAACTCACCCGGCGTCTCATTTTGAAGGGTTTATTGCACCTGCTCCTGAGAAGAGCGAGAGGGGTGCCGTTGCGGACCTTCTGGGATCCTTGGGAACTCACAGCAGGGATGACGACTATATCGAGTTCGAGTTGAACTATTTCTCAATATATATTGACAATAGCAAATACCCCAACGAGCTTCGCCCCCCTCAGCATCTCTTGTCTCGTGCTGTCAAGTGCATGTATTTTGACGGCATTCTGCAACATGGGGACAAGAAGTTCTACGTCCGCAACGTTCCCTTTGAAAAATTACCTGTAGGCAATTATGGCAAATCCAACCATACTGTCGGTGATGACATTTGGATCCTGTCAAAGTTCAATGAGAACTTAGGCAGGGAGATTTACTACAAGCTGAGGTCGCCTGCCCTAGAATATCGGAGATTTTATCTGCCATTCTTGTGGGTAGCTGACCTGGCTAAGCATGTGGTCGACTATTGTGAGCATCGCCGTGGTCAAAGCCGGCATGTCGTCCTCGACGATTTTAAGCGCCGATTTAGCTCGTGGGCGATGGGCGTACATAAGTCTTCTGCGGTCTTCGCAAAGTGGCACGCCGTTAATCGCACAAGAGACTTTCGAGCGGCCATTGTTGCGAACATAGATTATATCTTCGAACAAGCGAATGGCCTCGACAGGGAAATTTCTTCATGGCACCATATCTGGAGAGAAGTAAGGTCTCTTGATCACTACCAGCCTAACTTAGGCGTGAGAGGGGCCCCTAAAGATTCCTCCAGAACGATCGTCACGCCTTACGTTTACAACCTTTTCTCTCATATGGTTTTTGGCGAGCTATTGAAGCCTAAGGACCCGTGTATATCCGTCAAGAAGCGGAAGACTGAGTTTCTTAGGCAGTCTCAATCTATGCCTACTCAGGCGAGTGTCTCTCGTAGCACAATACGCAGTTTCAGAGATCAGCTGGGCCTCATCGAAAGTATTGAGCTAGGCGACGTTATTTCCACGCTTCCTGACGATGATACAACTACAAACACTAGGTGGAAACGCGAAACGTCCAAACACCACGATCAAGATTATCATTGGTTCGGGCTTGTCCAGAAAATCCATATAAAACCATATGGCAAACGATCGTTCGATGTTCTATGGTTATATCAACCGATTGATACCAGTTGTTCGGTGATGAAATATCCATGGGCGAACGAGCTGTTCCTCTCGGATAATTGCACCTGCCACCCTCACATAACCAAGGTCCAAGGACATGAAGTTCTTTCGACCCATGAAGTAGAGTGGTTCGGTGGTCCTTCAACTTCTGCAGAGTTCTTTGTACGCCAGACTTACGTTGCAAGCGATAACCGGTGGATCTCACTTCGTAAGGAGCATCTTATCTGCGGCACTGAATCTGTATACTCACAGGAGCCGAATCCCTCAAGCCAATACCGGGTTGGTGATACTGTTTTGGTAGAAACGAAGAAAATGCACTTGGAGACATTCATAATAGAAGGCTTTCTCCAAGAAAAACTGCCGTTCGCTCGTATGCGGCGGCTTTGGCGAAGAAAAGATGTTGACAAAGCAGCCCGTTCAGCACCCCCAAATGAGCTTGTCTATTCGCAACATTTTCTTGAAGTGTCCACCAAGAAGATCGACAGACGCTGTATTGTGAGGGTGTTTTCCGTTGATGAACTAGTGCCCCCGCCGTACAACCGCAATGGTACTGGTGATGCATTTTTCATCACACATCATGAGGCAGAAGTGGACGGTGTGATTGAGTACCACCCACTAGGGAGCTCGCAGCCAGATCTATTTCGCCAAGGCTTCAACCCTATCCACAACAATCACAAGGCACCCATACTACGAGGTCTAGATCTCTTTTGCGGAGGTGGCAATTTTGGTCGTGGTATTGAGGAGGGAGATGCTGTTGAAATGCAGTGGTGTAACGACCTCTGGAACGGAGCTATTCATACATACATGGCTAATGTAGACCCCGGTCGATGTACACCATTCTTGGGTTCCGTTGATGCCTTGCTCGACCATGCATTGGATGGTGACCAAAGAGTACCCACTCCAGGAGATGTGCAATTCATATCTGCGGGATCTCCATGCCCCGGTTTCTCTTCCCTAACACCCGACAGAACAACAAGCCATCAGCGAAAGAGTACGTAGTTCTATGTCTCCTGTACCTCCTGCTGTAGTGACTATGCTCGTTTTTGCTACTTTATACTGTGGTAATTTCCACCTGTTTGGAGCAGCTGCTGACTTTGAAATCCGAATAGATCAATCACTTGTTGCGTCGTTTGCGTCATTCGTCGACCTTTACCGCCCGCTCTATGGCATACTCGAAAATGTTTCGGCTATGGTCAACAACAAAAAGCTTCGAGACTCTTGCGTATTTTCTCAGCTAGTATGCGCCCTAGTTGGGCTAGGCTACCAAGTGCAGATTCAATTCTTAGACGCATGGTCGTTCGGGTCTGCACAAACACGAAGCCGAATATTTCTTATTTTTACGGCTCCCGGTTTTCAGGTGCCGAAGGCTCCGAGGGCGTCGCATTCTCATCCCCCAAACACCCCGCTCCTGAGGGTTGGTGAAATGTCCTGTGGTCGGCCGTTTGACAGCCGAGAATTAACCCCTACTCCGTTCAAGTTCGTCTCTATGAGAGATGCTGTAGGCGACCTACCAGATATTCAGGATGCCAAAGCGGACTATTGTGTTGGGTATCCCGACCATAGACTTTCGATAGGCTATACCCCAACTATGCGTAAGCAAATCCAAAGCATACCGACACATCCTTACGGGATGAATTTTATAAAAGCATGGCGGGGCGCCCCAGGTTTACCACCAGTCATGACGGCAACAGAACGCCTCTTGTTCCCGGCAGATGGCAAGGAAAGAGCTGGTCCCAACTCCAAGGGATGGGGAAAACTCCATCCGAACAGCCTTATTGGTACCATACCTACCAAATGCCTGCCGACCGACGCGCGAATCGGTCGAGTCAGCCACTGGGAGCAGAACCGACCAATTACAGTTCTAGAAGCCCGTCGTGCTCAAGGTTTCCTAGACCATGAACCAATTGTCGGTACTCGTGCAGACCAATACAAGATCATTGGTAACAGCGTATCAAGGCACGTCGCTCTGGTTTTGGGCTTGGCAATCAGAGAGGCTTGGCTTGGAACTCTGTGGGATGAGGAGGGCACGAGCGCAAATGTTCAGCATCGGACTATCGCAAGTCTAGATGTGGCATCTGCAGACAGCTCTGAAGAAAACTTGACGATTTCTAACCCATGCTCACCACGCGACTTTACACCGGCTACCAGTGAATCTGCCGAGCCATTCGACAGCGAGGCCCATCGTAAACGGTCTCGATCAGTGTGTATTGAGCTCATTGCCAAAAAGCGTCGACGCAACTTCGAATCGAATGACTTCCTTCAGATTGGATAGAGAACAACCTGTGGAACATAGAGACTCGACACGTCGCGAACTTCCCGATATCAAACCTCTTATTATCCCAAATTTTTGTTATATTGGGGTTTCTTATATTTATGGATAGAGGGCTTGGGAGGACACTTCCCAATAGATTTGGGGTGAATTTACAGGCATCTTAGGAGTTGCATAGCAGTGGACAACGACCAGGAAAACGCGTGGCGCGTATACACTTTTGCATGGCAATGGATACGTCATATTGCATGGTTTGCATGATGCTGATTTTGAGGCGGATTGGCATAGCATTGGTTGGCGCGAAACAGCTCAATGCGCATAGATAGCATATGCCTGAGCATTGCTGATATTTGCTAGCATAATTGTCTATCTATACCTGATAACGAACATGCGTTGTAGACAATAATAGCCATTCCGCACTTAGCCCTTACCTTTCACATATTGTGTACCGATTCTTCCAAAAGGTTGAGTGAAGAGTAAGTGAATGACCTGTTGTTATTGTGATCGAGTTGTAAGCGGGCGCCATCCTAACAGGAGGTCAGGGCAGGGTGCTTTGAGAACCAATTGTTCGGCACGAGCTGGAAGGTAAGTTAGTGCAGACATTGGAGAAGCATACTCAGTTACATCAGTCTGTTCATTGACATAATTCCTATTCTTCGCAAGCGCTCACGTCAATTCATGGTTTTAGCATTACCAATATTTGCATCTCACTAATATAGATACTATAAACAGACACTTATATATCAATCAATCCACGACCCCAGCCGGCAGCACAGCAATATAATCCAACGGCGCCGTCTCGCGCCCATTAGGCAGCGTGTCGATGCGCAGAATATCGCCCTTATCAATCTGCACCTCGCGGAACGTCACGCGCGTCGCCGAGTGCCCGTCGATGCCGCGCGTTAGGGTATATCCCAACTTATGCTCGAGATCGCCGACCCAGGAGCCCAGGCTTTTGTTGTTAAGGAAGACCTCGTACCGCGCCTCGCCCTCGTAGAGATCGTAGTACGCCACGGCGAGATCGTACGTGCCCGACGGGAAAGCCAGCACCGTCTGCGCGGACGCGGCCGTCGAGTTGTCCGTCGTCTGGATGATGCGCTGCCCTGACGCCGCTTCGAACGGGTTCACGGCTGTCACGCGGTAGTTACGGAGTGTCATATTCTCGGCCTCGACGCGCCACGGGTGCACGCCCACGCGGCCTCGCGCGTCGGGTATGCCTGAGATGTTGGCGTAGAACTGCACGATCGCGTCCCGCCATACGATGGCGTGGCCCGCTTGGTATTCTAGTCGGAAGAGCATTTCTTCGTAGCGCTGCGCGTCGATCAGATTCTTTAGATTTGCCCATTTCTTCGGGAATAGGGCGGCTGTTTCTGCGCCTGCGTAGTGCGCGTCGTAGAAGTGCTGCATTATTGTCTTGCCGGTCTTGAGGACGTGGGTGTATGGTACGTGGTGGAACCAGAGGAGGAGGGTGTCGGGTGTGGTGTCTGTGCTTTCGAATTGTGTTGCTATTTCGTCGGGGTACTGGCCTGCGTATCCTGTGCCGTTCCATACTGTTCTGTCCATGCCGATGCTGGTGCGGTCGGCTCGCGTCCATTGGCCCCATGGGTTGTTGTCCATTGACTGTGGGTTGGGTCCGTAGTGGTTGTATGTGATGTCCGTTAGCGTCTGCTCGCCGAGGTTGCCTGTGTAGTTTTCGTATGCCGGCCATGATTGCATCGAAATTTCAGTGATGGTTTCGAGTACAGTCTTGTCAAGCCCGTACGTAAGGCGCGTCCAGTCTTGCAGAACCGCCACTTCATCTACGGTTGGATCCCACGCTATCCGTCCATAGGCGTACAAATTCGACATAGCCAGGTGCGTGCCCAGCCACGTGGTGTTTTGACCTACGTTGACGACAGCAGCGTACCCCGAGAGCGTCTTATTAAACCGCTTCCCGGATAATATGTCCTCGCCAATCACAGACTTGGCCCCGTCAACACGCAGGTCAAAATCTAGAATCGTCTTCCACAGCGGCGCGAGATAGACGAGATGGCACTGCTGCCCCAAGTACTCCTGCGTGATCTGCAGCTCGACGGCCGTGGCCGTCTGCTGCAGGTGGGCGAATAGTGGCGACACCGGCTCGCGGACTTGGAAATCGATGGGGCCGTATTTGATCTGCACGACGATATTGTCGTCGAACTTGCCGTCGAGGCCCTGGAAGAAATCCACGGCCGCGTTGGCGCGGTCGTCTTTCCAGTTCGCCTCGTTGAGGTTCTGGCTGTCGTACACGAAGGCGCGGAACATGACGATGCCGCCGTGAGGTCGCAGAGCCTTGGCGAAGAGGTTCGCGCCGTCTGCTAGTGTGCGGTTGTATGTTAGAGGGCCGGGCTGGCCTTCGCTGTTCGCCTTCACTAGGTACCCTGCCAAGTCTGGGATGTGCTTGTAGAGCTTGTCCGTCTGGTCCTGCCACCATTTGATCACGGACTTGTCGAGAGGGTCGAAGGTCGATAGTCCACCCAAGGTCTGCGGCGAGGCGAAATTAATCGAAATGCCTACGCGTACGCCCCATGGCCGCATAGCGTCCGCGATCTTGCCTAGTCCGGCCATGTTCCCATCGTTTAAGAGGATGGGGTTCGCGTTGACGTTGTTCACGATGACGCCGTTCACGCGGATCGATGCGAGTAGACGTGCGTATTGGGCGACTCGCATCGTATTCACCACTGTAGTATTATTCTTAAAGAATATAGACAAACCCGCGTATCCGCGCTCGATGGTGCCGTCCATGTTATCCCATTGGTTGACCCAGCGGATAGATGCACTAGGGTTCGTGGCGTAGGCGACCTCGGTGAAATTCCCCTGTGCAAGCATGGACAGGTATTCAAAGGCGCCGTACAGCGCACCCCGCTCATTCTGCCCTAGAATCTGAACCGTTTCGTTTTTGATGCTGAGCCAGAAACCGTCTTCCTCCAGCTCTGGGGCGTCAGTTTTCCCTCCCGTAGCGGCGAAGGCCTCGACTGTCCCCACGACAATTGATAAGCTCTGATTACTTTCATGGGCGACTTCGAGATCTCTTCCTAGTATCCCCTTGATGCCCTTTTGGAGTTCCTGGCCGGCAACGTAGACAGGACTCGTCTCGGTTTTATTCAGAGATACTATGGTAGACGGAAGGCCGGCTTGGCTAATAATTTCGTCCGGCAGCCGGGCGTACCGTAACCAAGCGTCCAGGCCGTCCTCGGCGACCGCCAGGCCGACACTCAGTGAAGCCAGAAACCAAATCCCGCGCATTGTTGATTCCTCAGCAGCAGCGGGAAGTGTACGGAGCCTCTGGCCCAGCAGGGCAATGGGGCGAGATATGTGGCCGTTTATACATGTTTTGTTTCCCCCTCATCGTGCATGCATATTACCAGTTCAGCCTAGACCTTTCGAAGAGCTAGGTTCCAGTGCAAACATCGCCATTTAGGCTAATCTTTAAACAATGGGTCAATGAACCAATACTTCGTATGAGTTGGTGATCCATAGTGTTTCGGTACAGTGCGCTGCGAAGTAGCTGGGATTCCTCCGTTTCCCCGCATGAATACTTCTCGCGTCTTGTTTTCTGCGGCTGTGAATTTGGGGTAAGTGGTTGGAGAGAGTGGGCTTTTTGGATAAAAGTATATGTATAAGTTGCCTGTTTATAGCTACCTATATCGTGGGAGATATATAGTATACCGGTACATGGCCTTGACTATAAGATGAACAGGTGTTTATGAACTGGCACGACAGGTCACAGATCACAGATCACAGTTCACAGTTCACAGTTCACAGTTCACAGTTCACAGTTCAATAATTGTGTAACAAGAGGTGCTGATAAGGTTACTAGCCGTGTGATACGTCATATCCTCGTTTTCCACTAACATTCCCGGGTACTGTCTGGGGAACTCTAGTATGGCAAGCGGGTATTCCCCCATCCACGTCCTTGGATCAGGTTAAAGAAGGCGTGGCGACAAGACTAGGATTGGTCATATCCTGGCCAGTCCGGTCGCAAGTTGAGATTGGGCCGCGGGTATAATTGGGGCTGAGAAGTGCCTTCCGTGCTGGGAAATGGTGCTGAGAAGGGTGTCACGTGATGACGGGCAAAAGGGGCCCGGAAAAGGGTTGATGCGTCTGCGGGGTTTTGTGTAAAGGGAAGCTTTAATCGGACTGCGTCTCATTGTCACCAAACGCGACTCACCTTCTGCCTCCATAACATGAATGTATGTCAGCCCAGTGTGTCGATGAGGAACATGCTCTTTTGTTCTTGTCATGACTCTTCTTCGAGTCCAAATACAGCGGGATAACGAGATAATGCGATACCAAGGGCATCCCTCTCGGCTGCTTCGCTGTTATGACCCTTGAACAATTCAGGGGCTCCCCCATCAATGAGCCATCTCCTATTACCAGGAACTCGACAACAACAACAACCACAACAACAGAAACAAAACACTGGATCATCACCATGTTCCTTCCAATTTGGCATTGATCGCCACTGAGACCGTACGGCTGTGCTGACAACTCCTCAAGTGAGAGTTGGATAACAGTTCCATCTATTGCTCCGACAAATGGAGCTCGCCATGATGGTTCGGCAGTAGTGAGGCGACAGCACTTAGCTTGGCCTAAAGAGGTCATCAATAGTAAGATATTCCATTAAAAAATCTAATATGAAATGACAGCCAGGAGCAACATCCAAACGCACTCATTCGGTATCACCATACCTATTTTTACTTTTCCTCGTCTCATCATCATCACCGCCATCGTCATCTTTTTGAAAACACAAACACACTGAAGAGCCAACTCTTTTACCGCTTTGACATCGATCCAGTGACCCAAGCACTCAGATAATGTAAACATGGCGGGGATATCCAGACAGCCCGCATATAACATAAAAAGGAGACAAGCAGAAAAAGAAGGAAAAATCGACAGAAGAAAGCAATGAAGAAGAAACGACACTGAGAAATGAATTCGATAAGAAACCCGATGCTACCGAGATGCAATAGTGCCCGCCCCCTGCTGGACCGTCCCAAGGCAGCTGAATCTTGGATGACTGCCGTTGAGCTGATCCCAGTACAACCTGATCTGATTCCGATCGGGTTTAGCGTCCATATCACTCGTCTCCGATGTCGCACCTGCATGCAAGTAACAAAATGGCACAGTCGCAATCTGCGCCGTCGTTCTCTCGGTTCAATCATCTGGACATAGTGAGATCCGTATTCGCCCACATCGTAGCGTCCGATATGCTGCGGCTCTGCTCGAGAACCGTCATACTTGGTATCAAGTAGCCAAGCTCTTGGGACTGTTCGTTATGGTTGGAGCCACTGAGTCCCTAGCTTTCGCATTAGCTTCATATGCCACAGCATCTAGTAATGCACCTACCACTCGTACTTTACTGTTGATTCGACCAGCTCGCCGCTGCGAAAAGCGAAGCGTACTCCCGATCGCGTTCCGAAGCCGACCGCACCCGTGATGGGACCTCGAATCCGCCGACCCGAGCACCGACATCATATGGCTTGTCCTTAGCATACGAGCGAAGCCGCTCCGTCTGCTGGGCGGCAGATTCTCTTTGCTGTTTCGGGCTTGTGTCTCTAACTTCATGTTAGGTCTCGACATCATCGCAAGACCAAGACCGCCGCCGCCCTCCACTTCGTGTACCCCGGTTTCCAAAGGTGCAAAGAGTAGAAAAATAGAAAGAGATAGCATGTGCCATCTACATACCCACTGCTTCCTTGAACAGCAACGTCTGATCTTGGCTCAGACATGGTCAAGGATGTATAGTGTGGTGCACGATAGAAACGGAGAAGAGTGTGTAATCAGCTGGCAGGTGAGAAGAAGCGGAGCAAGCTTGACGACGAAGACGCCAAAGAATAATGGTAATAATGGTGGTTTGTACGGGAGTCGAGGTTTCTTTACTCGTAGATTCACGCGGGAGAAGAAGAGGCGGGAGAAGCGGCGGAAGAAGAGGTGGAAGAAAAGGCGGGAGAAGAGGTGGGAGAAGAAGAGGTAGGTGATGCTGTCCGTGTGGGTGCTGCCTCAGGCCGTAGCGTGGGTAGATAGATGTTCGTCTGAATCTGCGTAGCTTCTGGTTGGTCCAGTTTGTCTTGATCGAAGTGCTGATGAAGAGAAAATTCAAGTGTGTCCAGTTGATAAAATGAATAGGAACTTAATCTACTTATATATTTCCGAGCTTTGGTTTGCGTCGAAGGCCGTAAATGCGGAGCTGTGAGTGATGCGGTGGTGTAGAATGGTACCTACTTCTCTTCCGCTTTTTTTTCCCATCCTTTATCGAGGTACCGGTATCCCTCATGCACCACACTTCGCTCTGCCCAGCAGTGTGGGCAACCAGACACACATCGGCGTAGGTGGGGCAAGGGAGGGAGAAACATCATTCATTTGCAGGAGCCAAAACGGCATGCGCAACATGGACAAGGGGGCCCTGTTGGCCCGAGTAGCCCCGGAGAGGGGAGCGCATGCCGAGTCTACTTATACAGCTTTGGCCTGACGTAAATGGTAAATACGGTATGCCATGCTAACCATTAATGCTTAAGCTTACGGCTTGAATTACCGGTGCCAGCTAGCATCGTGGCATCCCGAGAGCGATTCATCAGGCAGGTGAAGAATAAGTTGTTTGTAAGTGTATATACCATGTACCCAGTCATCAACTCTCCATAGGACCCTTCGATCTTCCCTCGCGTTCATCATTCATGCACAGATGCGAGGAACGGGGCAGCTTGCTGTACGCAGTACATCAGATCCACCGCCCGTCGCTTCGCTTTCAATTGGATGTACATACCCCGAGTCTGCCTCCTAGCGTCTACCCTGTACTTGGCATAGCTGCTGCAGGTTGCGTGCACACTACTGTAATAATAGCAATGAAATGCTGGAACCGCTGCAGACCAACCGCTCCAAGAAGCAAGGTTTAGCGGGCGGAGCGGGGGAACAGACGTGGTCTCGCGGAGGCTCTTCTCGCGTGTGCGCTATTTTGGTGGGACGAGTTGACAGATGCGAGAATCTCTACTGGGATTCGTGAAGTTTTTCAAACTACCATCTTGAGCCTGGCTTCCGCGGGTGGGTTTCCCAACATGGCGGGTTTGACATCGCGACTTGAACCTTACCTTAAACCTATTGTGGTAAAGAATGCATTAAGTATATGCCGAGTACCAAGTAGCGTTCTGTATTTCGTCCCCGCGAAAATGCAAAGAGAGATTTCGTCGACCCATAATAGTGCGGCTTACACTACACTACGCTACGCTTCACTACCACTCCGTTGCCAAAAGCAGGGTCGTTGTTAAAGGCAAGGTCATCGCAAGTTGGCTTAGCCGGTCATTGTAGTGTTAGCAGGGTTGTTGTTAAAAGCAGGGTCATCGCGAGTTGGCTTAGCCGGTCATTGTAGTGTTAGCAGGGTCTTCCCAGTAACCTTCAGTTATTCCATTTAATAAGCTGTGCGTGCGTTTGTGAGTGAGCTATCGCGCAGGTAGCTATGTCTGGGTTGGGTGACAGGGCGGGAATGCGACAACTCCGTACCTACACTACCAAATAATTCTCCAGTGCCGGTACAGGAACAGATAATTTAGATGGAGGCGGCATTGGTGGTTACTACGCTCATGTCATGCGCAAACTCACCTGCTTTACACTGCCTTTACTACCGTAGTTGATACACCGTTGATTGGGCAATCGACAATGGCGGCGGGCTGAACGCGGAGAGTCATGTCGAGAGGGACTTACGTATACGTACTCGCTGGCTACCTAGATACCTACAGGTAGTAAGTAACATTGATTACATTGCCTGTTGTGCATGCTTGTCGGATCACTTTTAGAATGATTATCGGTCGAGTATGCCAATGTACAAAAAAAAAAAAAAAAAGGGTAGTTTTTTTTCCGTCTGTCAGAGATTCCCTGTACACTAACTAGCTTTCTGATTCAGGCCCCCATGACGACGATCGATCCCCCGCCACGCATGCACCACTTACAGTTCGACAGCATCAGCGGTACTTCCTGTAAGGCAATGCACAGGAGTCCACCCATCTGGGTTGGCGCACCGCCTATGCAGCTCGCTAAGACACGTTTGCTGGCTGAAATCTTCGATCATAGGCTGAGCCACGCTGTTTGTGTTGCTCTTCTAGCTGGTACTCATTGCAGGATGACTATGATCCGCCGGTGTGCAAATGATACCTACGCTCAGTAGTCCTCGGGCATGGTCTAGACACCTGCTCTCGGAAACCTTAACAAGGGATATCTGTTCTTGCCGCCGAGCAATTGGACATGGCCTTTCGAGCAAGGGGCATTTGTATCGGCCGAATGGACTATCGAAAGATGTCAAAAGTATCTACCTAGGGCCCTAGGGCAAGCCTAGATGTAGCTACGTCGGCACCTCTTCCCCGCGACAGTATCTCGGAGATAATCCAGGGACATAACAATAGTTAAGACAGCAGACTATGAAGCGGCTATGACCTCAAGCAACCATACTTAGTAATTGTGTTTGATATAGGCAACTATCTTTCTCTATTAATGGATTTGATCAAACACTCCACTTAGTTCGGTGAAGGAAACAACGGTTTTGCCTCCCATGAGCTGTTAACAGCCCGGCTTATGATACCATCCGAGCTAAAACCCCCTTGCAGGGCCAGCTTCTTCATTGCTAACCCACTTATTGGGGACAAGTGTACAGATGATAGCCACTTGCAAGATTAAACATCTTGCCCCCAAGCAATTGACACAGGGGTCGTACACTAACTAGTGTGTAGTTTCGGCAAGTTGGAGGGAGATTTCGAGCCGGTCGAGAAAGTTCCCGCGCTGAGAGGAGTTCAGGTCTGCAAGACTGGTTGACAGGGACGATGAGAGCAGTTGATCCACCTAACAGCATGGTATGCCGTGTACGCTAGCTTACGAAGGTGCCTTCGAGCGACCTTCACCTTCACGCGGCTAGCTAATCTGGCATCCCAGGACATTCTCCGCAGCGAAGTCCCGTCGGAGTACATACAGTACCTTGATAGCTGCTTGTTTAGTTGTGTTCGAAAGAACCAGGATTTCGGATGTCGGCCGCGAAGAGTACGAAATAGGTAATAGTAGGGCCCCAAGTGGTGAAGATTTTCTCGACGCAGCTTCATAGACAGGGCAGTAGCTAGTCCGAAAGAAAACTTCACAGCTTTTATCACTAACAAATACCTATAATACTTAAGACCTCATACAAACCATATACAATGCCCAAAAAATAATCCAAATAAATAGAATTCTTCTTCTTCTTTTATTTTATATTTCGATATATTTTTCTACTTTTGTATTCAAATTCTCGGTGAAAAAATAACTGTTGAAATGAAGGCTTGTAGTGTAGGGGAAACTGGTGTGACATTTTCATTCGGAACCCCTTCTGGGCAGGGCAGAGTCACGCAACTTTGATTCGGCTGAAGTTCATGCGCTTGTTGCTTGATGCCATGGGATACGTATCTGGATACTACGACCTAGCCGAAAGGAGCTTTCTCATGCTATCAGAAACGGTTAGTCGTGAAGTAAATAGTGTCGTGTGGAGGGTTCTACGCATACAGAGCACAAGGGGAGGGGTACCTGACCAGAAACTACAGTCTGTTGCTCGAATTGTACTATGGTGGCAGCTGTTCAATACAAATGTCTGGTACCATTTGTTCATGATACAACAATAGATGCAGTATTGTCGACTTACATAACGCCGCGGCCTGGAGATCCTTCGCATCGCTTCAGTATGGTACCGCGGCTATGCAGATCTTAGACACAGCTTGAAGTAGGTAAGCGGCGCTCCTCAAATCCTTCGCTGGCGAATGTGAGGTACGGTACCGCTACCTACCTGTAGATGGCGGCCCGGGCCAAACCCAACAAAAAAAAAGTCCGAATAAGATGATTCGAGTATCCCGCCGTTGAATCTCCCTCACCTCCTCGGACTCGACGTTAGCATCCATGAGCAGCTGACCTTGCACTAGACCAACTAGGGAAGAGGTGGTCATTCATATCACAGTTGAAACAATCACAATTTGCTCTGCGAATGGTTATCAAAGATTTGATGCTCCGTGACGTCTTAGCTTCTCACCGCTTCATGTACAAGCCTACGCCGCGTCTGAGAAGGGAGCACATCAATATTGCGAGTGCGCACACTAGGTTGGATGTATGATCTTAGCGTATGTGCTGGGCCTATGTCATTTTAGCAGATGCCTAGCAGCAGTGTCTACTACGGATTGTTTGTATGCCCTGGTACATAGTATTGTAGCAACGAAACTGGGGTGGCTTTTAGTGTAGTATACAACCGGCAGCACTCTCGTTTCAAATCGGCATGTAAGGTGTCAGCAACACTTCAACTCGAAACAAACTAGAACGCTGAATAAACAGGATCTCGCACGTCGATCCTCGATTCTGGACATTAGGCGGGGCGCAGTTGAACCACATCGAGAGAAAAGATTTCGTCCAAGTGATCTAGAACCGGGAGCAAACAATTACAGCCGTGAAGCCGTGACTGTTCGTAGGCCAATAAAGGGTGCAATGTACCTAGGAATACACAGCCCCAGAGCCCAGGCAAACTACGAGCCAGCGACATCCAAGATGGGTGACCTAATCACCGAGAAGAAGCGTGCAAGTTACTGCAATGGCATATGGTGTATAGAAAGCGGTAAGAGTATTTGGAGAGTTGGTTAAGTATGAGATCTCTTGTCGTACTTTTGTCAAGCCAGCTGTCTCAGCCCTACCCTATGCTACAGCGCGTAACTGTCTGAATGCCAGCACTATCTTAGTACTTCGTTTACTGTAGCATAGCTCTGGATGGAGAAACCTGGTCAGTGTAGTGTGCTTCTCCAAGCTAACTGATTAAGTATCATGATAGCAGGGTCCATGTACATGTACAACAATAGGCTATAAGTACGTACACTACAGCAAGCCATCGGGGCGTGCTGTCACTGGCATCGACTGCTGTCGCTGATTCTGGATGCCGGAGATAAGGATTCCCTGAACAAATGCCTTCGGAGTGATAGCTCGAAAATCACACCGAAACATCAACGTGGTGAGCCGGGTAGATCATGGGTCTATCTAAGAATCCCTAACCCAACCGTATAGAGCAATTACTGTACATAGTGCCGGCCAGCGAGTTGCAACGCAACAAGATAGTTACCTGTCTCCAACGCAATTTACTGCGCCCCTGGGCACTACCTTGGGCACCCTTTGCGGTCTGTCTTGGGCGCCTTCGGGGCCCTGCCAAGGCTGTTTACAGTACCCATCTGCACTGGTACCCCCACGCTCTTCCTCAAGCCAGCATCTTTTAGCAAAGAACCCCCTTGGACTGGTCTCCAATCTAACACCCTAGCTATGCGCTTCAGCGGTTCACCATGGCCCTGCCCCCCGGAAACCCCACATTAGAACGCAATAGTGAATGAATGGAAGGCCGAGTCCTTACTATGTCTTCACTACGTATGTACGAAGAAATGTTTCATGTCAAGCGTTATCAGTAGTGAAGTGGATCCGTTCAACGAGGCTCGGTTCGGTTCCCAAGAAAGCAAACATGTTTCTGAAAAGGTAGGCTAATGCAGAGCATGTTTGTGTGAATGACTATTAGTGTGCAATTCTATAATGTTCTAAGCGCTTAAGTTCGTCGTGTGTCAGCCCTTTCCGGGACTAGGCGATCTTGTGGCCAAAGTATTCTCTCCTTTCTGATATCTGTCATGGAGGCCATCTCAAAATACTTCTCATCGTCATCGATCTTGTCGTTAGCAAACCAGTGCCAAGGGTAGTATTGATCGACGAAGATGAGGCCTTCGAGTGCGAAATCCTCCGGCACGGGGCCGGGCGGGTCATTGCTTTCCCCGGGAAAAGCTGCTCAGAAATCGGTTTCTATTCCTAGTAGTTAGATAAGGTGAGTCTAGTACTGCACTCCGAGGTTGGCTTATGCGTGGGCCATCGCTACCATCGGATTCGGCTGTCGTGAAATGTTACGATCCGCTGCTGACAATAGACGACGCGGGGAAATCGACCTTTCACTCTTATCTATTTTAGTCGCAAATTGCACTGAATGTTAGTCTAGTCTAGGTAGGTATTCATCAGCGAACTGAGACAGCTCTTTCAACTGGCTGCCACGTCACTACAGAAAAAATTTTGCTCGCAATACTCGGTTTGCCTGGCCTGGGTACATTCAAGGTACTGGCACTAGCCGTGAAAATCTCTTCACAGCTGTACACCTGCACAGCTACAGAGCCTCTCGTGGCGCATGCTGCACTTTACATAAGCTCTGCTGCGGGATCGAAACAAGCTAAGATGAGGTATGTGAACACAATAGTACCATCGACTGTACCGCGTAACAAAGATGACAAAACCTACACTACACTACGTGTACTTTCATTTCAAGTCGGTGTGGTTTCCGCTCATACTATAACCAGGATTGACTGATGTGCCGTATTGCGCTGAAATCAAGCCAGGCACGCGGTTTAGACCATAGCAACATACTACTTCGGAAAGCAGCCACATCTCTCATTTTTGTTTCTTGCGTGGCAGTTCACACCACTTCCTGTTTAGCGTGTACCATATTGGCCTAGGGAAAATACCGAGCTCTGCGACTTATTTACTCGAGCACCAGCTCTCAGAACTTCCCAGAATGCCCCCTGGTGGTAACTACTATGTGGACCGTTCACTCATCCAGGGCTGGGAGTTTGCGTCGACTGAACCCGCCCGAGCGAACCATTCGGCTACATTTTCTCAATGAACCAAATCCTTCATGCATAAGACTAATGTTCAATACGCACAGACGCGATGGCAGTGGACAGCAGGCAAGAAGACAGAGGTAGGGAGCGTCAAGGCTCATAGCGACAGTGTATGTGGGATTGGTTCCAAATCACTGTTGCGTGAAATTGTAGCACTCCAGGAGCAAGGGCATCTCACTGCTAGGCCAGGGCCAACAGTTGATCGCCTCTAAGTCCGACAGCCACCATACAACCAGGCAAGGCTATGCTCAGTAACACCTACATGCAGTCAGCAACAAGCGAAAAGCCCCTTGCCTCCAAGCATGTTTTGAGGAAGGATAACAGAATTCAGTAACGGCTTCTATTGGTGTTTCAAAGCGCACTATCTGCTTTAACGACCATCTGTGATCAACCGTGGGCTGCAAATAGGGTGGGATTAGGTCCTCAAACAAAACTTTGTTGAATGTCTAAATCAGTCGTGCGATCCCTGACCTAGACTCGCCGGTAGTCGGCACGAAATTCGGCCATCCCTCTCATACGCGCAACTAGAAGAGAGGCTAGGTACCGCATATCCTGCTCGATGGTGCCCGATCACCATGTATGTCCATATCTAACCTACCTCCCTGTCGATAGATGAAATTTGTTGCCCAGGGATCCCAGCGATCCTTGCAGGCGTTCGGATCTATCCTAGAGCCGAAACTAATGAACAGAAATGCGGTAGGTGCAATCAAGCCGAGCCCTCGCTGCCGCTTGCAATCAGACCACTGTGGCTGCTTGGACCAATACTGGACCTCGACTAAGTCCAACTCATCATTTGGAGGGGTTCCTCGGATCATCCAACAAGAATAACAGAAACCCGCAGCTTACCTTGACAAATAAATCACGGCATTATCCGTGAGGCACGAGATCGTGTAATACTTAGGTTATACATGGGAAGACGCAATAGTAGAAGTCATCAAGCCATGACACGAGCATCTACATTATATTACTAGGTAAGAACCAGACGAAGCAGAAGCGAGTGGTTCCCACATCTCTTGCCGCTTAGCGCGCGTTGAGACAAGGGTCGTTCCGTACATTACACTGCTGACCTCTTACTGCTCGACTGGGAATCTTGTCCCCGACAAGGAATAACTTTATAGCCCACTTTAGTGTTCCCTTCCAACACAAGAGACGAGGTACAGAGCGAGGTTTGTCTGTTGCCCAATGTGCATAGTGTATAATATTGTATGACCGTCACCCTTTCGGGTAATGATGCACCCTCAAGGCGCCTTATCACCGCTCAAGATCTGTAAACATAACTACATGTCGGCACACTATCTACACTGCCTACCCACGGACAACAAAGACCAAAGCTAGACTCATCCCGAGGCTGTTTAGTGGATCTTACACTTGATTCTGTAGAAAAACTTGCTGCATAGCCTCCATGACTCAACAAATTCGCATAGCCCTTACATATGACATGTGTTCACAATGGCCCAGGGTGCGAAATGAGGTCAATATCAATCTTCACATGAGGGAAGATGCAGGGAAAATTGCTACTCCCCTTAGCCAGTCATGGAGTCCCCAGCTTGTTGAGGAGTTCGTGTACTTCAAGCTGTACGCTAAGGTAGGTAAGAATATGCACAGCAGCCAGGCGTAACACTGCCGCCAGGTACAGCTGACACTATACCTGTATAGTTATAGTGGTTGCAACCTTACCGTACACCTACGTTGGCCTTGCGTGCATATGCACTAGACCAAAAAGCTGTCAAGTGCCCAGAAGTAATGGGTCGGGCCCAGCCAGAACATACGCAGTAGGGACTACTGGCAGGGATAAATCAGTTATACATGTCAACGAGTCAAACGTGCATCAAAATAATACCAAGGGGACGATATGTTTACATTTTGTCCTAGACGGGTAGTCTGGAGAACTCGGAATTGGACAACCTTAATTAAGGGATGCGAGTTCCACTCCCACATGATGCCAACTTACTATAGGTTCGATAGTACGTTGACGTATACACTAGAGTCAATATACACACCACTTGGCCACAGCCTGACAGGGAGGCCAACCAAGGCCTCAACATACACTACATAAGTATCGTGTCACAGCAGTAGTGTCAAGCTGCCAGATGACTTGCAAACATTATGTGACCCCTGACTTTTCCACCCCAGCGGCGGGGCAATTCCTCTCACTCCGGATTGTTGATCTTCATTGTTGGCCCTTACCACACCATCAACACTCAAGACGCAGGAAGTCATGTCCCCCTGGCAGGATGAAGGTACGAGTGTGCCTACACTAATTTGCCGTACGTCAGAACTCAATCATTAGCGATACCACCCCGATTAACGGCTGTGTAGATCATATGTAGCGGCTTCATATCCGCTGGGCACCCTAACTGTAGTCAGCTGATACTATGCAGTCATTCAGATTAGTGTACAGGTCTATGTGAGATTTGCAGTGACTGGCTGTATGTTTCAGGATAACACAATCTATACATGTGGCACCAAAGCCCGAATTTACCACAGTAGCCTCATCGATCACACGAGCAGATGGTATGATATCTACATGTGTAATCTGAGTGGTCGGTAGGATATAATCGAAGGCTTATGTATGCGGTATCGATTACGGAAGCTTTCGGAACGGTTCGAGTTTGAGTGGTAGCACTCGGCGCTGAAATCTATCGCCCCAGCCTTACTCGTTCAGTGGCACATTGGACAGGTTGGGCAAGACCAACTATAGCACTGCAAGGTCGTACTGTACGATAGGATCTTAGGTTCATTCTAGTCATACAAGAACTTTACTTTTGTGAATTGTCTTGGATACTGTCAAACTTGGATGAGGTCGGCGCAACTTCGAGCCACCCTACCTGCCTAACTGAGAGTTCATCTGAGGGGGCTATGGACGATGAGGCAGAAGCAACCGCAGTCAGCCCCCCCTGTAAAGAGCACAAGTTTGTTCAACATGGCTCCGCACCAAACGACACATTCTCGGCATACATTTCACTGGTTAAAGGAGTGTTTCTAATACCCGCTAGACTCGAGATGCCGATCTCCACCCTGGGATGAAAATCTCGCAGATACGTACTCATTCATTAACCATCCCTCTGAAGCCCAGACCGCGGTGGCTGCAGGAACAGCAAACTCATCTTGCAATTTCTGTCCAACCTACCACCCCCTATACAAGTGCCAAGCATGCAATACAACAGAGGCCCCAGAAAGTGGCGTGTATTCCAAACAACATCGGCATCGAGCCAATTGTGGATGCACGATCATGCTTCCTCGAAGTAGTATGGATGATTGCAATACGAGGCTTATATGCATGTTATCGCTCACTTTCAGGCCACCTATTTACGGTGAATCTCACTCAACCTGTCTACTTCGCAGTTTAGTGGACATGCACATTCACGTATGGAAATGGTTGATATGAATTGTCACTCGCAGGCTCTCTGGTTGCATTAGTGCCGTCTTGCAAACGCCGGTTTCAAACTACTATGCTGTATAAAATTAGGGAAGCGTCCAATCATCTGCTACGGGCTTAACAAGCGTTTTTCTCGGCTCAGTTACTTTATAATATTCTGCGTATCATTGAAGCAACTAAACAGAGTTCATGACTCCATACAACAACATGATTTGTTGGGCACAACCAAGCGCCTACATCCAGCTTTCATGATCGTAACCATGGAAAGAACAGACGTGCTACATACACCTCAAGGTTATAGAATTAATATAGCAAGATATTTTCTAGATATTATGCCAGGATACATACATACATAGGTAATGAAATGAACCTGTGACACAGGCAAGAGTTTTTTTTATTTTTAAGAAAAAATATTTATTTACCTAGTTTATTTACATTTTTTTTATTATTAAATAATAAATAATATAATATATATTATATATATATATATATACTTGGACATAATATTGTTAAAGTGAAAAGGTGAAAAAAATATATTTATTTGGTTGAGAAATAACAACGTTAAACAATTAATGTCCTCGGTGAGGCTCGAACTCACGACCTTTGGATAGCCCGATCTTAGACCGAATCATACAAATTCATCATATGAGACCAACGCTCTTCCAACTGAGCCACGAAGACTTGTTATGGATTTATCCTTCCACGGAGGATGGGCTTGGCCGGGGATTGAACCCGGGACCTCTCGCACATTTGCTTTCGGGTGAACCCTAAGCGAGAATCATACCACTAGACCACCAAGCCGCCCAATCAGATGCTCGGCTCGCTTCGTAAGTTGCTAGTCGTCTTTGACGTGAGCAGAATCAGCCTCTTGGTGTGCCGTAATTGGATGAAATACTTTCCATTGCCAATGGAATGAAGTCCCTGGTCGATATATATATCCTGTACGATCTGAATGGGTTGAAACAAGTGTTGTTCAATCTCCCTACTCGACACCTTCGAGGTTCAGGGAGAGTAAGTGATGATTGGTCTTTGCTGATGGGATCTTACGATATTAGGGAGTTAGACAGTAACTGTAGAAGATGGATCATAACGTTTCAGTTCTTGGAGCTAGTTAAAGGACAAGCAGGATTAATTGCCTGCCGTCGACTTTTGTTTGAAAACAATATGGAAACGGACAGGTTGTTTTCAAGAAAACTAAACATAGTGAATGAAGATGGGACCTTTCAATCTAATCAGTCAAAAAATGATCCCTCAATCGTTTTCATATAATTTCAATTTAAAAGTTGACTATACTTAGAAAGACACACCCTGTATTGCCTCCTGTTAATCTGTGGTAGCAGGGACAGTGAGTGTAGTAAAGTTCCATGTCTTTCCTCCATCTGGAGTTGACATTTCTCCACCAGTGGCTCCAAAATACCAACTTCCGCTGTGCTGGAAACTGGGATTCGCAGCACTTAAGACGATCGAGATGTCCTCCCAGCCTGAAAATCTCCAAGTTAGCGCTGACTCGAATATACCGTATTTACGGCTAGAAAGGGGATCGCACTATGAGCGGGAGCGGCGGCACAGGAACCACTTGCACACTCTACGGAGATATAGAATATGTCTCCTTTTTGACCTTGGCCTGTACCGGTAGCTGTCAGCTCTAACTTTGTACTCCGGTGAATGTCAATGTGTTACGTACTTGTAGAGATGCTTGATACCAGCGAACCGTCTACGTATACATCTTGATCCCACTTGTTTGTTGAAGAATTGAGCTTATCTGCGAGTAAAGTCAGAATCTAGCCTCCGACAAGACGGGAAAGAAGCGTACAATGCGTGCGAACTGTTGTCCCTGGGGCAGCGATTACGGTTTGGCCATTCTGGGCGTTTGGTGTGAGAGCATAAGCAAAGTTGCACCAGTTGCTCCCTAGGTTGGTGCAATAGCCTGAACCAGAGGGAGCATTCTCAGAAACTCCTTGGATGAAGTCACTATCCAGTTGGATAGCACTCCACAAAGCAACATCGCCTGAGATGGGATTCGGTGCACTTGGGAGGACCAGAGTTGCCGAAGCTTCTATGATAGTCGCGCTGCTAGATGCATAGAGACTGACATGGTCGACGTTCGCAGAGGCTTGATGGGCCAGCGTTAAGAAGACGGCTAGAGCTGTCGAAATCCCCTTCATGTTGATCATCTCGTTTTGGGTTGAAAACGCGATTGTGGTGTGTTGGATCGAAGGCAACGCTTATCACTGAAGACCTCAGAAGACGCTCGTGGGGAAAATCAAAAAGAAAAAGCAAAGGGAATTCGGCGCCAATATATCAAGACTCGGAAGTTCAGATGCGAAAATGGCAATCATAAATCCACCAATAGTTGAAATACTGCGCTTTCATGTTATATGTGAAACACCGAGTAGTTTTACCCGGATGCTACTAGACAGTCGCGTATACTGTATACACTGGGCTGTATTAATGCTCGAGATTAGTACGGCCGTACTGTAGTATTCCAAAACGAACAGTCTCGGGGAATCAGTAACTAAGACATTGTTGTGTTTTCACGATGTAACGAGGCGATTGAGTTGTACCTGCATACGATAGCTAAACCTCGTGCGCGCTTGGCATGTCTTTATCTCCAAGTACCTGCGATAATAAGGCTAATTATGAGTAGACATTCATTCGAGGCCATCGGCTACCGCCCTCCTTAGTAATTGAATAATTGTAGTCTGCCTATCATGCTGAGTTCAGCTTCGCCCCAGCCCTATATAGCAACCAGAGACAGCTAAGGTTACCCGTCCACCATGTGATGCCTCGCAGCTGACTCCAGAGATCGTGATCTATGAAAATATAGACAGCTCCGTACGCGAGGCGCGCTGTGGTATAAAGCAAGCCCGCGCGATTGATCAAATGAGGCTCGACGCCTGCGAATGTGGCGAAACCCATGGCGGCTACGAACAAGGTATAGTTCTCAACGGAATTGGCGTGCGCTGACTCGTTGCGCTTGAGCATCGCTAGCTGCTTCTGTGTGATCTTGCCGGATCGCACCGCCGAATCGCCGTACTTGGCTAGGTCTTCTCTTGGCGACGAATTGTGGTCAATTCCGTACCATTGCTTCAGCGTCCGAGAAGACAGAAGGCCGTAGGCGAAGAAAAACTGCCAGCTCAATAGTGCCGGTGCCCAGTTAGGGGCCGATAGACCAGCTCCTGCCGCTCGGAGGCCGAGTGCAGTTACAAGAGATGCCATAGCGATTGTATGTTGGTACACAATTAAAAGAAAGATAGTAATATGGTGGCGAGCAGAGGAATGGCCACCAAGTCTCAGTTCGATGAAACACACGTAGTGATACCTATTGAGTGATGAAGGGGACGTCTTAGCTGATCAAATCCGCCAACAAGAGCAGCCAGCTCTTTTATCATGGCACCTGAATTATCCATTAGGGTTTAGAACGAATTGGAGCGACTTTCCACCTCTTTCCACCACCGGAAAACAACAGGGTTATGATACTAGCGAGTCTGCTGGCCCCCGGGACTGCGCCGAAAATCTCACTGGCGACTCTTTCCAGCGCGCGAAGCATGATTGGGAAAAGTGGAAGGCAAGGTTATGACTAGGATCTCTACTAAGTACATACTTAAGGTTACAACACGATGCCCACGTGGGAATATAGTGTAAGGATTAGATACTAAATTTAGGCGGGCGAGAAAAACACGATCGACCGTATCCATCTTAGCGCTTGACATTACGCAACCCCGCAAGACGCTCCTGATAAAAGTCACCTTCATTGTATTCATTCTCTGCTAATCCCTTTTTCGCTTCTATTTCTAGATGAGACTACGTATACGCTCTCAAACGCGCTATTGTATTCATTATCCTAAGACTAGAGTTTCATATCATGTTGAGTATGGCAAGTGTCACTTGAATAGAGGGGACAAATATGAGTATGATTTGCCATGATCGGATATTCAAGAGCGCTTTCTCTACAATTGTGCTTAACTCAGCATGAGAACCAATCCTGAGTGTCTCGGGTATATCCGAATGTGAGAGGGCTCGACTGAATTGATTTAGACAGTGGAGAATCGGGTTGTATGATATCCAGGGCCAACTCCTCGTGCGCACAGCCAACAGGTCTACGGCGTCCCCGCAGTGCTTTCAGCGAGCATTCTCATCAGGGTATTCAGAACGCTTCTCCTGTCAATTGTCAGCTGAACTCTCATTTCTTTAACATCTCAGGGAAATCCTTGACACCCCAGGCCGTCTTGGGTTGCATAAAGTTTTGCTTATGTAAGTGATTGTATTAAGCTGACCGCTAACCCTCCGGTCTGACGCGGAGATTCCCACTGCCGAATGAAAACTGAGTACAGTAGGTAGTCAATTGACTACGACCCGCCGGTCGGCCTTTCTCATATACTACACTACAATGGAGGGCAGCGAGACGTACATTTCGTCCATATTAGACATCATCCGACATGTTAGGTCTTGCACGAGCATGGATGTTAGAATGTGAGTACTTAAGGTGATGCTGCATTATTCATAAGCTTGATGCCCTCAAAATTCTTCCCATCTAAACGAAATATCTTTGAAATCTAAGGGGAAAAAGCTATGGATTACGAGTCATTGGAAGGCGCCGTCTAGATTCTTGATCTAAACAGACCTCAAGACACCCTGGAACCACTTCGCAACCTCCTCCCACCCTTCCTTTTCCACACTGGTCACGAGTCCTACATATCCGTCTGGCCTGACAACGACTAAAGCGCCTTCTTCAGGATCGACGCCATAACCTTCGTATGCGTGACCATGTCCATGATGATGGCTCTCCTGATCCACGAAGACTTTATCGTAGTCCCAACCCAGCTTAGGATCAAACGGGTGGTAAATATCGTGCAAATCGCGCAAGAGTTCAACCTCAGCCCGCTTGGCCGCGTGCACTAAAAGCACATCGATAATCGAGGGATCGCGATCCGGCCGGAACTTCATGGTGCCGGCACCGTGGGGGTCCGAGCCCGGAGACATCGCAATGAGCGGATACTTGGGAAGCACGTCCGTCGACAGCCAGGAACCGAGGTCATTGACGAGCTGTTGTTGCTTGGGCCGGGAAATGTCCCCGGAGAAAACCACGAGTCGGAAGCGTCCGTCAGACGGCATTTTATGATGAAGCTCCCAGGGCCGCTCATCGGATTGCGCAACGACTTGGAAGGAAGGGAAGCGCATGCCTGGCGTGCAATTCTTCGCTCGGAATAAGATGCTCTGTGCTCGGTCACGAGCAGCAACCTGATCGGCTTCGACTTCAGAATCGCTTTTGACGATGTGCTGTTTTGGTGGCTTGGAAACGAGGGCATTGGCCTGATAATTCACACCTAGGCCACTTGTAAACTGCAATATGTAATCAGTAAGGCCTATCTCACGAGAGGTCTGAATGGTGAACAAGCATACCGTATGGCTCATATTGAACGCGTTGCTGAATTCCTCCATCGACACGGCAGTCTCATCCAAGATATCCTTAGCCGGTCTGCCCGAGAACAACCTAGAGAATTTGTGGTCAAAAGCAATGAGTTCCTTGGCGATTTGTTTCCGCTTTTTCAAGGAACCACAGTCAGTCAAAATCATTCATGAGAGAGAAGACCACAGATTCCTGGGGGTTGAAGGAACCACGGGAGCAGAGAGCCCCTAATCGAGCGGCATATTTTCCGCGACACGCCGGATAGGGTATGAAAAACTTCGGTGTACGTACCTCAAATTCGTACGTAGAGAGTATCTCGCGACGCAGAATCTTCTTACACACAAGCCCAATTTTCCAGCCTAGATTATACGTATCTTGCATGGAGACATTCATACCCTGACCGGCTTTAGGCGAGTGAGTGTGGACAGCATCTGGAGACATCGTTAAAATCATCGTTCAGAATCATAGAGTGTGAACCTACCACCAGCGAGGAATACACGGTCCGACTTGCTGAATCTGTCTCCGACTCGTTGACCGATCTGGTATGCAGTCCACCTTGATAAAGAAACGTTTAGCGAAACCAAGCCTGCGTATTATGGCTAAGAATGAAACGTACCAATCGCAGTAATGATATTCCAGCTTGTAGGGACTGATGATCTTTTGGGCTGCCTTGAAAATCATTTCCGGGCTGATACGGGATCTATCAATCCGTCCGCCGCCCGCTGATACTTCTGTGAGCTGGATATACAGACGAACCATCTTGTTTTCTCGAGGGATGATCATCAGGCTCCCGGATGAGGCACTATGGATCATGCACCGATTGCGGATATCAGCTAATCGAGATGAGCATGTGCCACGAGTGAAGATGGGATGTGTCTCTTACGAAAGTCAGTGATGGGGACGATATCCAGCACGCCCCAAATGAAATCCGTCATCTCCCCGTGCATTTCGAAGTCCTTGCCTAGTGTCTTCCTCGTCCATGAATGTGCACCATCACATCCTACTACGTACTGTGCTTTTACAATTTCTTCCTTCGCGTCTTTCCGCCCTTTCGACTGCTCGATCATCTGAGGCACATCATCATTGGCAAGATTACTCCTGAACAGACCGTCACCTAAGTTACTGAGTCGTTGTGTCGGTGTAGCTTCGTCTTCGCTGAGGTGTTGGAGAGTGACCGTAATCGGATAAGCATCCTCGTCGTCGACTTTCTCTTCATCAATGACCAGGTCAGTTGGAATAACCATTCGCTCAACTCTAACCTGATGAGTAGGGCTGTCGGGGTGGGGATACGACGCAGCGATGCCATCCAAAAAGAACCGCTCCATGCGTCCTTGATGTAACACTGATTCAGTGAAGCGTGATAGGCCGGCAATATTGTTCTGCGCTTGGCTGTTACGTTGAATCCGACCGTCTGGATTTGGATTCCAGAAATTGACCTCTACCATACCGGTAGTTGAGTTAATTGGGGTAACCTAGAGATTGGAGAATTTGTTTCTCCAAAATAGCTTGTTGGGCGACATACCGAATAGATGATTTGCTTCTTTCCATACTCGCTCGCCAATGCCAAAGCTGTCGAGTATCTCAAGTGTCCGCGCTTGAAACCTGGGGAACACTTTAGCCAAGGTGTAATGAGCGTATTTAAAGATTGACTAACCCATCTGCTTGACCAGAAAATACCTTGTCTGTCCGTTTGTCCACGATCCTCGTGATGATGCCAAGTCTCGAAAGCCAAAGTGCAAGCATCAGCCCAGCCGGGCCAGCACCCACGATGAGGACATCGACTTCGGAGTGTGGTATCGACGCCATTACTACTATATTATCTTGTCATGTCACATTGGTAGAAGTTTCAGGCCGGTAAAGTCTTGGGCCTTATGCGACTTATAAAGTCATCTGGTTATCCAAACGGCGGGGTCGAACTCATTCACAAGATTATTTCCTTCTAGTCAGCACAATTGGTGGCTGCCGTTTGACCATCCGAATGAGGTAATACCTGTCCCCTCCAAAGTATCTCATCGCCGCCAATGTGCAACGCTTGAGTATGACCAAGAGACTTTGTTCAATTAGAAGTGATGATCAAGCATGACAAAGGGAGCATGTGGGTTTAGCGCGGTGTACGAATTGGCCAGTGACTGGCTTAATAGACTTGTAGCGATTGGCACGCTGACTCGGGGATCCACCATTGGAGAGACAGGCTCTGGATCGTGTACGCTTAGGGTTGTGTATGTGCAAGTATTATTGTCGATCTGTTGGACGTGGGTTATGTTGGTCGTTTGCCGACTGACGTAGCCGAACACTGTATTCAACTAACTAAACCGGGATCATCCCGCAGGATTTCCAACACGCCCCAAATCGCGCCGCACTCTCCATACCTTAGACCCAGCCCCGCGTTTTTGGTTCCTCGTAACAACCTCAATCCAGGGCACGGGGCCGGCGCTGCTATCGAAGGCAGCTGTGTTTTCTGCGCTTCCCTCCTCCGAATCTATTTCAACATCTTCTGCTTGGCGGAGTGACTCTAGTCGTCCAATATCATCGGCATCTTCACTCTTCGACTGGAAATACAGATCCTCTGTGTAAGCCCAACTCGGCGGGTCGAATTTACCACTAACGAGGATAATCTGCCCTCCTCTTGCCTTTACATCTTCAACCTGGCTTGTTGTTATTGGGGACAGAAGATGAAGATCCCCATTTTGAACATCGATGCCACGAACTAAGACCAAACCAAGACTCCTTGAATACCGAGGATCGAGAGTCAGACCAAGCGATGTATCAACAAATGGGATGCCTTCTCCTGTTAAGGTTGTGGTTCTCTGCTGAAGGGAATGAGAGGGCGATGATTGGACAGAACCAGCCTCGGTGATATCCAGGTCCATTGGAGACCCAGAGTCAGACTCGTCAAGCGATTTGCTAGATACAAGTTGATAGTCGCCAACATTGCGAAATGCCTTGATACTTTCAACTTCAACTGCAGCGAGGACAGCACCATTGATTGCATCAGCTAATAGATCTGGCTGTGTCTGGAAATCATAGCACAGAACTCCAAGAATTCCACGCTCAGTACCCCTGAAATGAACCTGCCATGGTACCATAGCTGTGAGTGGTCTCTGAAACCAATGAAGGTAGTCACCGTAGTCACCGCTGTCGTCTGTCGTTGTTGGCTCGGCATGAAAGTATGCCATCGCCTGCATTGAGCGTAGGTGTATAGCAGTTCGAAGAGTATTCGAGTTGGGCTGAGAAGGTAAAGTCGAGAACCGGGAAATGTTACAAGCTCCTCTCAGGGTTTCCACGGCATCAACTGGTCCAGTCTGGGACAAGTATATCACCTCGGAGGGACGTAGTTCACCAATGAGCGAGACTAATAGGTCCAAACCAGTACCTTGTATCCAACCCGGCGTGTTAATAACAAGGGGATGCGACGCAAACGCATTACGGTAATGGGTGAACAAATCCATAACCATCTCCGTGTATAGTTCGGGATCAGAGGCTGGTGAAAGCGAGGCCAAGGCGTGTGATCTGATTGTGCGAACCCCAGGAGTATCGAGAGGTCGACAAAAAGATGGAGATAGTACGGGTTTCGTTACTAGGATGAGAGCTATCTGACCGGCACCGCAATATTCAGGTTGCCCTGGGTCGAGATCGAGGATGACGACCCCTCTATTACCCGGTTTCTTGGTATGGGTGCGTATGCCGGTAAGCAAACGATTTGTTAAAATTTTGCCAAAGGTAGATTTCCCAGATGATTTTGGTCCTGTAACCATGATAGATGGCGCCAAGTCCTTTGAGGCGATATGTGCTGCCATTTCTCGATTCCACTCCGGCGGTGACTTTAAATCCTGAAGGACAACTCTCTTAGGCCCGTCCTCGGATGTATACAGCTATCGCAAGATGAGTTCTACTATGCTAGGAGTGGAGGGACCGTGGTGAACCTACAATCCGGAAGGTCTCTCTAGGCCCTGATTCTTTTTGATGAGAAGCGGGATCAGGACTTTCCCACCAAAGCTTCCTGAACAAAGGCGAGAGTATTCCTAGGTTTTTGAGCCCCTGGGCGTCGGGGTGTGGCCGAAGCTCTAGAGTCGCCTCCTCGGCACATCGAATAACTGGAAGAGCATGAGACTGTGGCGCATGAACCCAGGAGATGCCTTGAGACGTCTTGAGAGAGGCACCGTATATAGTGATTTCGCCTGATTCTACTCGGATGCCATAGCTTCCGAGGATCACCAATCTCTGTGTCTTATTAGCTCACAATACAGACAACATCGAGGCACAGACGCACCTCTCCCTCTTCGAGCTTCAGTTGGCAGACGCCATTAACTCGCTTGTGAAAATTGCTTTTCGAAGGGCGGAAGCTAGAATAGTTGACAGGTTGAGCTGAGCTATTGGCACCATAATCTTCTTCCTCTTCAACCGGCGAGAAAGCGGAAGGACTGGTCGGTAATTCATCAACTTGGCTCTGGCAAGATCCTGGCAGTTCAGTCAAGTCTTGGGTTGATAGTGGCTCGCCGCTCTCATTAGAAGAAGCCTCTTTCCGTTCGACGGAGGCAGGCCGAGTTGATCTGGTCTTCCTATTCTTCTTTTGAGGGCTGGCTGTTATCTCCCTCGACTCTGTGGGAATGCCAGTGTCCGCGACATTCGTCTCATCGGCTGAGGGCGATAGTGCCTGAGTTTGGGCCAGCAATTTCTTCCGAAGCGCGAAAGCACTCATAGCTAAGCATGGAGACGGTCAGTATGGCTGGCGGATCGGCTCAGTAGATGTAGGCTTACGCTGAGGTGATTCCTCTGTGTTCAATCTTCTTCTTTTACTGGAAGACATGCTTCTCATAACAACTTCATTTGTGACAGGGTTGTTAAGAAGAAAATATTCGATATAAAAATCTATGAGGTGACAATTTCATGTAGGTACTTGTATCTTGCATGAGAACTGAAGGCATGAGTTTGACACTGCCTTGCCTATAAGAACTACCTATTGCAGTGGTAAAAATGCGCAGCTGTAGGTACCTAAATCACTGGAGAGTCCCGGCTGTACCCCGGCACCATATTAATCCGGGGGGTTATTAGGGGTCCAGGCGGCTCTTTTGTATCATGGAGGAGAGCCGTGTCGGCCTCGAAGGTTGGCCCGCTGAAAAAACTTAGGCTGACTTAGCGTCGCAAAACTTAGTGTAGGTACATAGGTCCCTGATTAGGCATGTCCCCGCCTGCAGCCACCCCTAGAGGGTAACTACGGCGATCAATTAAAGAAGATGGCGCAGGTGGGCGCGTCTGGAGATCCAAAAATTTCTTGTTGACCCAGTTCACGCACCGTCACGATTCTTCAACACCGCCCTTCTCACCCCCGCCACCAACATTGATAGCGAGCTGGATGTAATTCGACACCATGAGGAGCTCCAAGGCCAGCATTGGCTCGCTCAGCAGCATGGCCAACAAAGTGCGCCAGGAAAAGAAGAACAGCGCTGCTGCCAAAGCGAAAGCCCCACTTGCGCGTGCGCGTGAAGCGAACAAGCTCTTCAAGAGCGCCGACAAGGTCGTCGACTCCAGCAGCGACAGCGACAGCGACTCATCCGCCAGCGGTGCAGACGGCAGCGACAGTGACGACGACCTCAACGCTGCGCGCGCCAAGTTCTTGGCCAGCAAGGCGGCCAAGCAAACCAAAGCTTCCGAGGCCAAGCCCAAGACCAATGGCGTGAAGCCGACAGCAACACCGGCAAAGCCCGTGTCCAAAGGAACCATCCCGACGTCTGCGCAAAAGCCCGCATCCCAATCAGATTCAGAATCAGAGTCTGGGTCAGAGTCCGACGGGTCGAGCTCTGACGGCTCTCCATCCAAACCACTAGCGAGCAGGGCGAAAAGCAAAAGCAAAAGCAGTAGTGATAGCACTAGCTCTAGTGGCAGCTCCAGCTCCAGCGATGGTGAAGAAGCTAGTACCCAGAAAACAGCCGCCAAAACTATACCTTCGTCCGATGAATCGAGTGACGAAAGCGACAGCGCCAGCGACGACGAGGACGCGCCCAATGCTGCTGCCAAGGCCACTGGGAAGGCCGCTGTCAGAAACGGAGTGAGCGCTGCTAGGGAGCAATCTAGCGATGAAAGCGACAGCGATGACGACGACGACGGTGATAGGATGGCGGTCGATAAGACGAACGAATCAACTTCTCAAATGTAAGCTGTCTACCTAGCACCTCTTTTTTTTCTTATACCTGACCATTTTGTCTGTAGGTCACGAGCCCAATGGCTGAACAACGCCGACTTCATGCTCCGCAAAGCTTCTTCTGCCAACCCCGGCAAGGAAGTCGCCGACTTCTTCAGCAAAGCCAACCTGGACGGCAAGCAGGTGTGGTACTTCACCGCGCCGGCTTCCCTCCCTATCACCGTCTTGAAGGATATGGAGATCGATTTATCAAAGGCGACCAAAGGGGAGGCTTTGTTGAACCACAATGGCGACAATTACGGCTTGGATCTTGAGCCCTATGCCACAAATACCCAAATCCAACTGCTTATTCCCTCTCGTGGTGGTGATAAATACGCATCTTGTAAGCCTCTTTCTGCTACCTGCCTTTTTCTTTTTCTGCTTGCTTTCTAAAGCTAATATGAATAGTAAACCACGGTATTGACTCTACGGTTCACTTACGCCGTATGGCCAAGTTCGGACCCGGTGGCGAAATTCATGCGACCGCCACAGATGACTATGTCCCGATTCCCAAGCCCATTCGAGAACAGCCCGAGGACCTCAAAGTCCGTTACACCCCTATTGGTGTCCCCACGCCTGTAATTCCCATCGCAGTTCCGACAAAAAAAGCTACTGGAAATGCATCTAGCTCCCAGGGGAAGACGAAGGCTAGCCAACAGCCTTCCTCCGGCTCAGAGAGCGAGTCGGAGAGCGAGTCGGAGAGCGAGTCGGATGTGGAGATGACCACGCCATCCGCATCGGCTGTATCGACAAGCCAAACGAAATCAGCGAAACCAGGCCTGACAAATGGAGATCGGAAACGAAAGCATGCCGGCGACGAGGATCAGGCTGCTAAGCGCCAGAAGGCAGAAAAGGGTGCCGAGGCACCCAGCATAAAGAAACAGACTCTAGTGCAAACCCCTGATTCATCAGCTACGCCTTCTAAAAAGGCTTCCGCCAAGGCTAAAGATAGGAAAGAAAAGGTGAAGAAGGATAAGACACCGAAGTCAGCTGTCATGACCCCCACCTCATCAAAGCAGACACCGATTCCCCTGCCGAGTTATCCAGGAATGAAGCGTTAGAAACGTAATAAATCTTTTGGGTCGACTTAGTGACTCTTCACAGGGGTCTGTTGGTTTGCTAGAGACTGTTCAAGTAACCCCCCCATATCCAGGAGGACGCCGTCTTGTTAGAGAGCAGAGCATGGCATTTCAGTCTTGGGGGGTTCTTTTTGCATGCAGAGTCATTCGATGACACAAGGCGTCTGGCGTTTACAAAACGGTACACTTTGCATTTGGGAATACCCAAGAACTTCCACATTCTGATCTTGTACAGGGTGGTCGATAGCATGTTGCATAGTCAGCACGGGTGCTCAACAAAAGAATTTTGGCTTTGACACTTGCTGGATTCACTAGTTGGCAATCCAATTGGCGGATCTGGTTAGTAGCATATTGAACCGATGAAATAATCTGAGTTGCTTGTAGCTTCAATGCTGACATTCGCCGCAAGTAAATATATTTATTATTCCACCGATTCTTTCCCGGCATTTTTCGCCGAACAGCGCCGGATCTGGGTTTCCCACCGTGTAAATTCGTGCAGTTTTTACTTATTGATTTGGTCACCATGTTATAGTACTTCATCCATCACATGGTGAGACTGGATAAATAAATTGTCGGATATCTACACTGCTGCTCGAATGAGGGATATAGGTGTCATTCATCACCGGCTACCAGGTGAATATCCCACTATTCCGTCTAGGCCGGTTGTTTCGGTTCAGCTTTTCCGAGATCTGCCCGCTTGTTGTACGGCGACCCGCCATGCGGTTGTACTTGGGCCCACTTGGTGTCTCTCAGGTTGCGCAAGTAGAAGTCATGAGAATCGCGCTGTGTCCAGTGAGCTCCGATATCCGGGGGCGCCTCGGTCGGACGACACCGATGAAGTCAGGAGTGCCCGATCGTCGATTTAGGACTGATCATGAGACAGAGTAAATAATCTTTAGTCTATACACTGTCGTGCATGTAACACCGAGCTTATCTGTCGACGATTTGTTCAATTCATATTTAGAGTTTCGGTTTTGCGGTGGCATCACTTTTAAAGCTTCCAAGCACACACTCTCAATCTCCTTCGGACAAAGAACACAGACCCGTCTCCATTTTCAGCTCATTATGGCGCCTACGATATTGCGCATTGGCAAGCTGAGAGATACGCTGGAGGAATGGGAGAAGTTGGGATCTAAATACACGCTCCTGGAGTACACCTCTGGAACGCGCGAGGAGTTCCTCGCGAACTGCCGCAACGGCGTCTACGACTCTGTGGCGGGCTGTTACCGATCCAACAACTCAACGAGCCTCACGGGGCGGTTTGATACTGAGCTTGTCGAGGCACTGCCGAAGTCGTGGAAGTACGTCGCGCATAATGGTGCCGGGTACGACACTATCGACGTGGATGCGTGCTCGCGCAGACAGATCGCCGTTTCGAATACACCTGTTGCCGTTGATGATGCGACGGCTGACGTCGGCATATTCCTTATGCTTGGAGCACTGAGAAGTAAGTGTGTCTAAGATTGCTACTCGTCTTCTTGCCGGCGGGCGCGGCCATGTGGGAGTCTACGGACTTACGCAGCTGCGTGCCAGTTTCTGTCTCATAAATAGCTGAGATTCGTGCATGCTAACCTCTCCCCAGTGGCGCAATTCTCCATCACAGCCGTCCGCGCAGGTAAGTGGTTAGGTGAGACACCACGAGGCCACGACCCCAAGGGCAAGACGCTCGGCATCCTTGGCATGGGCGGAATAGGACGAGCGACGGCGCATCGCGCGCGCGCCTTCGGCATGCGCATCATCTATCACAACCGGCGACGTCTGGATCCCTCGCTCGAGCAGGGTGCAGAGTACGTGTCGTTCGACGATCTACTCGCGAGATCGGACGTCCTATCCCTCAACCTCGCACTGAACGCATCTACGCGCCATATCATAGGGGCCCCTGAGCTAGCACGAGCCAAGCCTGGCGTTGTGGTCGTGAATACAGCTCGCGGCGCAATTATTGACGAGGCTGCGCTTGTTGAAGCGTTGGATTCGGGACGTGTCTCCGCTGTTGGATTGGATGTGTTTGAGCATGAGCCGAAGATCCATCCCGGGCTGATCAAGAACGAGAGGGCGTTTATCCTTCCTCATGTCGGAACGTATACGGTTGAGACGTCGCGCGACAGTGAGTGATTTCCAGAGTCCCTTTCTTTTTATTCTGGCAACACTGGAGTACGAAGTGTTCTTCTCACCCTACATCATCTTCAGAAGCCCCCCGCAGTTCTAAGACTCTTAGAGACTGCCGTGGAATCAGCATTTACTGACCTCGCTTAATGTAGTGGAACTTTTGGTGCTGAAGAATTTAGAAACCGCTGTCGATGAGGGTAAGATGCTTACACTCGTTTCTGAACAGAAAGGCCTGGAGTGGGCACCGCCGGCGAAGGAATTCGACGCATAACGGACAGTGGAAGGGTATATATATGCTTAACCTCGAAGTGGTCACAAGTTACTTTAGGTACTTCAGCAATGACATCCGAAAACCGTGGAATGTAATTGCATTTTAATCCATTCGATACCTCTCAAGCGATAGTTCCTAATTACTGTTGGTTGTTCTCCTTGATTTTAAAAAGCCAGGGTTGTTACCGTGTCATCAAGCTGTATAGCCGGCATCTCAATTGGCTCAGGATGGGGGTATTCGTAAGTGATATGTCTCACTTGACCACCATCGAGGTATTGCACTGCCCTCCCAGAAGCCCACGGCCACACTTTATCATACCTTTCATCACCCGGCTTGTAGGAGCGCAAGCCAGGACTATCGCAGATCTCGCAGGGATATACCGTCAACGAGCTGCGTGAATAACACATATCCATCTTAAGCGGCTTCTTCGAGCGGGACCGGATCGCCTCCTCTCGCGCAATAAGCGCCTTGAGGTGGGCGTGATAGCCCGAATGCACCCATCCCAACGCCAACATGTACCCCATGTGCCTCATTTCCACCGTCTCGACATTAGGGCACTGGTTCAGGATATACAGAGCGTGCCAGGTGCCTATGCTTCGACAGCTAAAGACGCGCACACTCGTGAAGATTGGTCTGTCCTGAATGTCACGGAACCCGGTGCCATAGTTATTCAGCTGGGGACCAGAGCGCAGATGTAACTCCTCGACCTGTGGACAATTCTCGCTCAAACGCACCAATATAGAAACGGGAATATCACCATTCAGCCATTCCCAGCTTTTCCCATTTTCGTTAGCGTGCGTAACTGGATAGAGAGATGAAGGGATGGACAGAAACTAGGTAGCGGGGACGGGTTAGGCGGGACTTACGTGAAGATCTTCAGGCCCACCGTTTGGCTGAGGAGTTTCTTGACCATCTCCACAATCTTCCCCGGGAGCGCGGATTTGAGGTCATTATTTATGATCAGATGCAAGTGTTTGAGATCGTTGAGATACGGCCCTGCTACTAAGCCATCGATGAGGCGTTGAGCGTTTGCTTCATCATCACCCTCGTTAATGCAAACGACGACTCGCTCTGCCAGCTGGGGTGTGAAGACGCAATTGAACCTCCAGTTGGAAAGACAAAGGGACCACAGTGTTTGTTGATCGTCTATCTATATTTCCTCATCAGCAACTCCTTATTACTTGATTTACCGAGAGCGATCAAGGACAGAAGGCCGACCTACATACTCACCGAGGAGCAGGAGAAGCTCTTCAATTGACGCAAACCGCGTCGCCGCAGAGTCCGCTACTATCATACCGAACAGTAATCTTGATTGGTTACCTTGTAGTTCTGCCGGATTCGACGTAAGTCGTTGCGCATTGCTCGTTCCTTTTATCACCAGCTTTGATCTCTGGTGCCTGCGCCCTGCGATAGACGCGCACGACTGGTGGTCTTGGCGGTCCTGGAGGCAGAAGAGCTGAACTGGACAGTGGCACCGATGCGCCTCCATTGCCGTTAGCGTCAGCCGTAAGCCTGCAGCTGTCGCCAAGCCCGTCGGTATTACCTATCGCATTCTGTGATAATAGAGAAGTTATCGTTTTCGTCAAAAAACTGCTGCTCGAGAGCAACGTGCCATAACTCGTACCTCAATATACTTGTGTTCGCAATGAAAGTCGAAGTAAATACATGGACATAACATCATTACCTTCTCACACCATTTTATCAAGATTTTAGGCATTATTTAGCTGCCTCGGAAAAAAACAGTTGGAGCCTAGATTTATCACGCTAACTTGAGCTTCTGCTTATTTTCTCAGGTCTGAGGTTCTCATATACACTCACCCTTGCAATCTTCTTTGCTCAGTTCGGTAATGGCTAACTCGACCATGTAAATCTTGTTAGTAAGCCTAGGGGTTAAATATTGGGAAAATAAGGTGAAACCAATCTGGCATAGGATTTCATCACGCCTATGGCTATGAAATCAGCCTTACACAAAATGGAATATAAGCCGGTGTGGCTGAGGTCGCCTTGCCAGGCTTATATATGTAGGCATCATCTACCTAGCTGCTGAGGGGTAGCCCGAAGACACAACACTCACCCAAGAAAAACCGTTGATGTACAACAATGTCAATTTCACAACCTATCTTGGCGGGCTGCCGACTTAATAAGGAATTATTCTTCACAGTCTCGGACGACGAGAAGATCCTCCATCTAGTTCACTACCATTTCGCCCAAGAACTAGAACGTCTCAAGCGGGCATACGCCATCTCCGATCGAAATGCGACGCCTCCCTCTACAGGGTCCCCGTCGCAGATATTGTTTGGTGACCAATTTGATGAAGTGAACCGTACTCTTGTCGGGGTCCTCGCTCTTCGATGGATATACAACGACCAGTATGATACATTTCGCCGGGCGCAACCCGAGGCCGTTGCTTTATCGCGGGCGTCATTCGACTGGGTGCGGGAAATGTTCAGAGCGTCAATCAAAAGCGACGAGGATCTTATCGCTTTACTCACCTCCATCGTAGTCAATGATCTCGGGAAGGACCCGCAGCTAGCATCTGACTACCGCGCCAAAACGGGCAGAGACATCTCGGCGGATAATCACGATCGCATCCTCCTTAAGGCTGTCGAGGCTGGTCTTGTCCCCAGTCTAAACCGCCTACCTGAGGTGTACAGAGCCGATGTTTTGCGCAGCTTGAAGCTCGGGGCCGACTTCAATTTTGGGCAGCTAGCTCAAGCTGAGAACGTCCCCGCGTCTTTGGGGGCGCTACTTGAGCTCCGAGGCCAGCCGCGCGCTTTTGAGCTGAGCTTTATGGAGCTCTTGCTCGATGTCGCGGGTGCAAGTGGGCACGAGGACTGGACTTGCGCTAGAACTCTGATGCAACCTGTACTGGAAGCGTACCGAAACGGCTATGAAGCCGCCCAGGGCGTCATATCTGGAGACATGAGCCTACGAGATGCGTACGATCTCATATTAGTTCGTCGGGGGCAGATGTTGCATAACATAGGATTTAGACAACTCGATGTCACTAATCCCGATGACCGCGCCCTGATGAGATTGATGTGTATGGGCAGGGCCACGACTTTATCAACGGCCCAGCTGTACGAATCGGTATGGCTGGCCCTAGACGTCGCAACGAGGACCTCGCTTGCGTCTGATCTCAATGTCGATGGCTCTGTCGGTCAGCCTGCTGTAATTGCCACGTATGCACCTGCGCTCCTTACTACAGGTGTCGATGCTGGTGGTACGGGATCAAGCGACGAGAAACGGAGACGGCTCCAGAGCTTACTGCGCTACCTAGCTCGAGTTTTGAAACAGGATTCTACGCCTCCACACAGTTCGGCCGTTGTGTTGGAGCGAAACCTCCTGTCGGTAGTTAATATCGCAAAATCTGACGAGTTCCGGGCGAATCCTGGAATTCTGGAAAGCAAGGTAGTGCCGGACAGTGTCATTTCCCAGACTGCCTGAAGTGTTCATGACAGATAGAGAACATAAGCGAGACTTAGCATAGAAGTATTGGGAAATTATGTAGAGCCTTATATTTATATCATTTTATTTATATCTTTCATAACAGATAAAGTAATGCTTCATGCTGATGCCAAGTGTCTCATTAGGGATAGAGATACAAGCATCAAGACAACAATGGTGAACGGTGCACTAAATATTTGACGGCTTTTAGCGGATTTGTAAGAAAAAGAATAACTCAGTATTGTTATATTCTACATTACTCGGACTTTGAGCGCATTGTAAGACCCAAATACTGAAGATATCCAAGTAGGATGGAAAGAAGGACACGTTGTCCTCGACGCCACCTCATAGAACATCCTCTGTCCCCTAATGCGACGCCCTACTGGCAGCCTAGAAAATTAGTTCACGGCGTAATTCTGTGTTTTCGAATGAGGAAGCCCTATTGATTACTATAGAATAAAGAGCTGCCATCCGCTAAACAGAGCACCGACAACAAGGACATAGTGGCCAGAAGGGTGGAGTTAAGCTAGTGTTACCACCGCGCCGCTAATTAATAAAGAAGTAGCAATTCGCCTGAGCTATCAATGCTATATTCATGGGCACATGAGGCTCAGAAGAATGACAGTATACGTCCAAGTTGCCATTACATACGATCAGACAACCTCTGTGCTTGGAGTTCAGCATTACACGATCAAATTTGATTTAGAACTCACACGAAAAGCTATACACAAACAATGCATGTGCAAATAAACACCTGCTTCAAACTTGAGCTCCTATTTAAAGAAAGTGTTAAGAAGCAAGCGCCCTCGAATTCTGTGACGCGGCAGCATTTATACATATAGACTGAGCCCTGCTAATACAATTTAAAGAACTTAAGGGTATGTAAGGCGCAATTTCCACCTTTTCATATAGACGTTTCATTAAGAATGTGTCATTGGGGGCGGGTTGTCTCTATCGTGAAGTCGAGTCACTGGAGGGTAGTAGCTAGGGAGTAGTCTTAATTAAGCCTCTTCTTTCCTTCTATGAAGGAAAACATGCCCTTGATAGAAAAGCAATACCAGTTATCACCACTTTCGGGAGATCTTTCTCGCCCCTGCCCACCTCGCACCTGACAGACTAGAATACGTTGCACAAGTCCATAGACTCATGGGTGTTTCCTGCCATGGTAACGCCTTATAGAAGGCTAGACCCAGTGCTACTTCAGCAAGCTCGTCTCGTTCGGTCGTAGATGCTTCGAAGTTTCGAATGCAGTTGACTAGAACCATGCTCGCATGTTTATCTCCTGCTGTTTGTTGATATCTCGGGACTCTTCTCCCTCTTCAGTCCATCCCATTCTTCTCCCGGCTCTCCTCTTTCTCCATCTTCTACGCTCCATTGTGAAATATGACCAGTTTCTTACCATTAATTCACTGTTCTTTTCCCATCGTAATGCTTGGTCAAATCTCTTAGTTGTTTGATACACTGGTATCAAGCATCAACTCTTCCGGTCTCTCCGAATGAACGCTCCCCAGACCCTCTGGACCTCAGATATTCCAGGCCAAGGAGACACGGTCGTGCTGACCGATACACCTTGGCTCCAACGGCGGCGTCGACGCCTATTTGATTCTCATCATTGGTCTTCTGGTGGTCTTACAAGACCCAAAATGCACTAAATAAAGGTGGGATGGTTGACAAATATTTGTGTATGAGGCGCGCGATGAGGAGAATTCCGAGCGCCCCAGTGATTCATGTCTCCGGACTCAAAAACCTTGTTACGACCAATGTACCACAAGACGTTAGCTTAGGCTAACGCACCACTTTTTCTTTAGGCATCTCTCGTTTTAAGCAGCTTCAGAACGGACTGTGGGACACGGTTTCGGACTCCGAGAATGTGTACTCGTTGTAACGACCTGTCGATCGTGTGTCATTTCATCATCAGCCGGCAGGTGCGTTATTAAGGATTTTGTAGCGACGGGGCAAAACAAGAATATTGGATGGCAGTTTGAGGAGGATAACGGAAGGATAGCCGAGAACGTGGGACATGTAAATGCAATGAAAAAAACAGGGGAGTGTGTATGTACAATGAGAGTGCTCCATTCTCTTCTACCATGATACTGTAGATAATCAGGAAATGATAACATTTATTGCACCGCCAAAAAAACTGGCTGCGCATAGTAACAATCGTTTGCAGGTATGCTTTGGGCAGAGCCATTGGGCCGTCAACGCTCGACATTGCAGTCAAGTCGACTTCCAGGCGTGAAATGCGTTATATCGGAGTGTGTGGGAAGTAAAATAATTATGTGTTGTAGTATGAGTGCACAGAGAGTGTTGTGTAAAATGATAAGTTGTGCTTTTTATAACCAGCTGGTTTATCAAGCACAAGAATATATCGCAGTCTATACAAGCGGAAAACAAGCTTATGAGAAGATCACAACTATAAATGCATTGAATATAATTTTTTGCAAAGTTAAAGAGCTAGAAAACTTGTTTCTATACTTGGATTCTTCACCAATTAAGCTGCGGCCGATGGCATAAGGAGAACTAACTCTAAGCAACTGACAGGACTTGGTTGCTGAAGTTCTCAAAACCGTGCCTGGGCTGGGCGGTTTGACAACCAGGTAATTTACTACAAGCTTCATATTAGTAACTTCTAGCAGTATGCTTGCACCGTCATCCGTTTGCTTGCCAGTGAAGTCATCGTGTGCGTCCAGGACATAATGGACCTTAGCATTCTGCTTAAGTCATCCATCCCGCGCGGCTGCATGGGTCTTTGAAGAAGCACTAAGGATCAAGATGCGGGGTCCGCCGCTAGCACGAATGCTCTAGGCCTAATTGCGACATAGCTTCTTACCCAGTTAGTGGCACTCTACATGGGCTCTAACCTATCTAGGGACTCTGTATTCCTCAACCTGATGATTCGAATAACGCATCTATTCTGTTGAAATCTCGCGCCTTCACCAATGATGGGCGGCTAATACATGACAAGTGCATACCTATGTAGGTAGTATAGATAAGAGTTATCCCACATGGCCGAAATTGATTCCGGGCTGTCCCCTACAGCCTGCTGCTTCGAACAACAAAGACGCATGAGTAAGTAGTGGATTACCAATCCTAGATTGAAGCATGTGTAACTACCTAGGTAGGTAGGTAAGCAATGTTTGATAGGTTGCTCGGAAGTCGTACAGCATAAATAGGAGCATATGTCTTGTCCTCGAGACACCTTGGATCTGACTTTCTTAGCCCAAGATATTCTACCTCCAACACAAACACACACATCTCTGAATCTATCCATATAAATTTCAACATCAAAGCACAATGGCTGCCACCCCTGTCGCATTGATCCTAGGATCTGGTCCTAGAGTTGGCGCGTCCGTCGCTCAGAAGTTTGCCAGCAACGGCTACAAAGTCGCTGTGACTTCTAGAAAGGGTACTGGAGCGACGACTCCCGAGGGATACCTGTCTCTCAAGGCAGACTTTACCAAGCCGGAATCAATCCCAGCGCTCTTTGATGCAGTCAAGGCTGCGTTCAAGTCTCCCCCCACCGTTGTTGTTTACAATGCTGCGGCGCTCACGCCTCCTCCCAACAAGGGCTCCCCACTCTCGATCCCAGCCGAGAGCGTAACAGCTGACCTGGCCGTCAACACCGTCAGCTCCTTCGTCGCAGCACAACAAGCCCTCGCAGGATGGGAGTCGCTACCGGCGGATGCCAAGAAGACCTTCATCTACACTGGTAACATTCTGAATGTTTCGGTGATCCCCCTTCCAGGCTACACCACCCTGGGCGTGGGCAAGGCGGCTTCAGCGTTCTGGCTTGGCGTCGCTGATGCTTCGTACACTGCACAGGGATCTCGGTAAGTCATTCTAGAAATATCTTTTTCGTATATTGGACTAGTACTGATATGCTATGTTCTCCTAGCTTCTTTTACGCCGACGAGCGTTTCGAGGACGGTCGTAGCAAGGGTGGTGAAATTGACGGACCTGCTCACGCCGACTTTTACGAGCAATTGGCAAATCATGAGGCCAACATTCCCTGGCTCGCCACGTTTGTTAAGGGCAAGGGCTACGTCAAATTCTAATAGAGAACAAGATCTAAACGATGACGCGAGGAAAGCGCATAGCGGAGACATTGAAACGAACATGCACGAATGAATGCAAGAGATAGCGGGCATATCACTGTTTGGTGCTTTATCCTTTGCACCGATCTCGTCTATTAGACTAGCAAGATAAGAGCCACTTGGTTTATGATGCAGCTAGCAATATCCTGAATCGAGACATTTTCTGGATTCTTATTGTACCCTATGTTCTTCATCCTCTCTGCTTTGTGAGCTGTGCCAAAAGTATTTACTGGTTTTAGTTTCTCTGCTACCGCTAAACTTTGGATTGCGATAAGGGGTTTTTACTATAAACCCCCCTTTCTTTGGATTGCGATAAGGGGTTTTTACTATAAACCCCCCTTTCTTTGGATTGCGATAAGGGGTTTTTACTATAAACCCCCCTTTCTTTGGATTGCGATAAGGGGTTTTTACTATAAACCCCCCTTTACTTCGCAGCTACCCCCTTAATAATACAGTTCGCATTTCAAAGACCAACTAAACTACGAGAGGCGGACTTGAGATCAATACGCTGGAATGAGAGCGATATTGTCACGACGTATCAGAGCAGGGGACTTTCACTGCCGATGGGCGGTACTTCATAAGACCATGGATTCTACTTAATCGCGACGAAGACTTGGAATATGTACTAGCGCACATTTTATCCATTTAAGAGTAACTATAAGGTAAGGAAGGGATGTAGTAATAGTGTCTGCCACAGAAGGTCAAGAAGAAGATTCTATTTTCTATGTGCTTGGTAATAACCAAAGATCTGGAATGAATCGGCTATTATGGCCAGGTCCCTAGCATGAACGTATTTCAACTATACCTTATACAAGACGCGCTTTCACAAGAATACAACACAATACACCGTTAATTGGGTGGCTCGCTTATTTCTGACAAATCCGGGGGGGGGGGGGGGGGGGCCGCCGCCCCCGGGGGGGGGGGTGTGGGGTGGGGGTGGGGGGGTGGGGGCGGCGGGGGGGGGGAGGGCATGCGGGGA